>BFEA01000136.1:2835007-2850376 GCA_003427395.1 Chara braunii
GTGTTTGTGTGTGTGTGTTTGTGTGTATGTGTGATATATATACTACGAGTCCAAAAATAACTAACTCTTTCTGATTTGTATGAATTTCGGCAGCACTTCCCATTGGAACAGGAGGTTGTCAAAATTTATACAAAGTTGAAAACAAAAAGATAAAGCAAAGCTATACTTGGGACTAACTTCTGACACTTGCTTGATAGTTAGGATTGAAGATAGTTTACACGATCCCTTCCAGAAGATGGTATCGAGAGCTATCATCAATTTTATCTTCAAGTAAGGTCAGTCCTATCTTTATCCCAAACTCTCCCTCCCATCATCCATCTCATCTACCTATGGCTCCAGCACTTGGCGAGCATCTAAGCAACTAACCTATCGAAAAGTTGCCCCAGAGTGAGAGCCCACAAACATGCATAAACAAACATCTCTCACAATCCCACATCAGTTTGACCCAAGTAGTTCGTTAAATCACTCAGTTCTTCTCCCTTTGTATGTCCCCCTTGCTTATGGCATACGATCAGACAATGCCCTAACTTAAGAGTATGTCCAACCTGCCTAAGTAAACAAGTAAAAATACGCATAACAGGACTGCCCTAACTTAAGGGTATGTCCAACATCACATCGACTCTAGTCATAAAACATATGACCAGACTGCCCTAACTTAAGGGTACGTCTCGCTTCTGTTTAACTGACGGCATGAAGCATAAAACTAGAGTGCCCTAACTTAAGGGTATGCCTAGTCAGCTCTAGACAAAGTTACGTAAGGCATAGGATTAGGCTGCCCAAACTTAGTGGTGTGCCTACCCTGCCTAAAACAAGTACGAACAACAAAAGGTCGGACCGCCCTAACTTAAGGGTGTGTCCAACCTATATCACGTCAACGACAAGGGCATATCACTAGGCCGCCCTAACTTAAGGGTACGCCTAGCTAGCCTAAACAGTTTTAGGTACATAAGACAATATGACCAGGCCGCCCTAACTTAAGGGTACGCCTTATCTGCCTGAACAATCACAAACGACGTATGGCTAAGTCGCCCTAACTTAAGGGTACGCTTAGTCTCCGCAACGACAATATAAGAGAACAACCATTGATATACTTGCACAAACTTTATATTTTTTTCTCTTATTAGGCAGATTATCAGACCTATCCAACTTAGGGAGACATCCAATCCTTCCTTGTATTTAAAAGTGAAAATAAAAGAAGATTTATACTAACTCTCTTCTCCTTTATATTATAACGAGCATAGGACTGAACCGCCCTAACTTAAGGGTATGCTCAGTCTGCCCGGGTTACCTTCATTGTATTCTTCACTTGCTTTTCTTTTCTTTTTGTTCTACCTGACTTACTGACTGACTTTCCCAACTTAGGGTGCCCGGTCTGTCAGCTGCTATAAATTCATGTAATATATATCAAAGTTCTATACTTTTGGTTGACCTTTGGTTCATAGCTTATGGCTAAGCCGCCCCAACTTAGGGGTACACTTAGTCTTATGCCTTTGTCCCCCTTAGAAGAAAACACACACAGAACTGGGTTTATGCAACTTAGAATATCTCCAGCTTTGTTTTCAGCAACCCAAAAGAAACATCAGGATTCTGAGCCCTCCCTACTTAGGGTGCCCATCGTCCTGTTCAGAAACCCCAAAAGGAAACAAGTGGCTGGACCGTCCAACTTAGGATAGGCTCAACCCAGAAGAGTCATACATTCAGCCCAGCAAACATAAATAAAACACACCACTGAACCCACTCAACGTAGAGGGATCCAGCCTTGGGTTGACCCAGTCAAACGCATGCAACCCCTTTCTCCCACCTTCCCCCAATTCCTTTGTCTGAATTCACTCAAAGTTTATATGAACTCTCATATATATCTGTTTATTTAGCCTTTCACAAAACATGTCCTGACATACATAACAAAATAAAAAGTAATAACCTGTCATAGATATAATCAGATACCCAAAGGAATTAGAGTCAGGGGAAAGAATCACATTCGTCCGACAAAAATTACACCTGAAGTTCTCTGCCTCCAGAACCCCGCCTAGGTTTCGGCAGAGCTCCCGCAATCGGTGGGTTGGCCTCCCACAAGGTCTTGCCGCGGTCCTATGGGTTGCAATCCCGCCTGCCGCCTTCCTCTCAGATCAAGATTAGACTTAGAGTAAGAAGGATAGAAGAAGGGGTTTCAGACACACGAGATACAAGAGAGGATCAATTCAACTCACAGTGAGAGGGTCTTGTTACCTTCAATCTCCTAAGGACCCCGCAATGACGACCAGGTAGGCAGCGCAAATGGTCAAACGATGGATGGATACGGAGTACCAGTCTCCTAGCAAACCTTAAGACCGCAGCAGCGACCCCTTTGCTGGTGTACAATCGCAGAGCCTCAAGGCATCGTATCGTTCCACAGCAGACTTACGTTCAAAACACAACCCCTGAATATGCGGATGCAGAACTATCAATTTCCTCAGAAAGACGGTTGCACCATTTCTGGGATGCAACAACTCCCCTGTTGAAAGAGTTGTAGACTCCGAGAGAGAACAACAACAACTTGCCACTTTTCTCGACAACTTTTTATCTCGGTAGCGACAACTGCTGTTCCTGACCTTTAATCTCTAGAGACAAATAGCAACCCTAAGACCCCAAGCAGCAACTGAGAACAAGGTCGTCACAGCGACAGCCGCGCTGCAGTTGCGCAGCCAAGCACCCCAAGGCAGCAGTAACACAATCATGGCAACCAGCTGCGATACCTAGCAGCTCCAACTATCCTATTGAGGCTTCGAAGGGGCTCTGCCGCCAGAAGGTTTGATCGGTGATAACAACCAGCGGAAGGAAAATCGTAGATCTCTGTCCACTGCTCACCAATCTGCAGTTTCCCTTTGATGACCTTGGCTCGCACCTTAATCATATGAGTGCAACACTCATACCATCACGAAACGGTCGCGCCCTGTTCAAATGAGCTTCTTGATCAGGGGCCCTATGGAAAGCAACATGGGCAACCAGTTGCGATACCTAGCAGTTCCAACTATCCTATTGAGGCTTCGAAGGGGCTCTGCCGCCAGAAGGTTTGATCGGTGATAACAACCAACGGAAGGAAAATCGTAGATCTCTGTCCACTGCTCACCAATCTGCAGTTTCCCTTTGATGACCTTGGCTCGCACCTTAATCATATGAGTGCAACACTCATACCATCACGAAACAGTCGCGCCCTGTTCAAATGAGCGTCTTGATCAGGGGCCCTATGGAAAGCAACATGGCCACGATCCCATGGACCAAGAAGATGCTGTGGCAGAGGCTGGTTTTGAAGGCGAACAGTAGGATGAATAGGGTCAAGCTCAACACGGTCTTCTTTCCCTGCCGAATCTTCCAAGCCCATTCCCTTGCCTGTGGTTTCACAGGATGACAACCACGAGCTTCACCCCCTGAACATGCCAAATGAGCATGAGTCTCCTGCCTGTGCATAGGAAGGTGCATGCATTCTGCTGTCGAGTTTCTTGCTCCCTATGACCGCTGCCTTTGACTATCATCCTCGTTTGACAAATGGTTATGACTCCACCTTATGAACATGGATAGGTACGCCGGTCAGATTTCTGCAGTGCTTTCGTTGGCGCCTATGCCCAAACTCTCCTGCCCAAACTCACCGGCCAGCAGTCGGCGAGTGCACCTCCCGCCAGCATGCGGTCAGCCGCGTGGATCAGCTGAGCGGCCCACGAGCCCGATGATCCCGACAACTGCGACACGGGCACCACGAGCATTTCCACTACGTCAGTATAAACAAGGTTTCATGATCTTGACCATGGCGTAGAAAGAGATCTGGCCTAGGAGCAATCGACCAGCTGCAATCGTGAGGACAAGCAAAACAAGCATGGCCTCAACTTCACTGTTGGATGCGAAAGCGGACAGGTGGGACCGCCAACCTTGATTCCGATGAAGATCATGGCCACTATGATGAGCGCCGATAGTGACGACAAGTTCCCCGACCACCAACGCGAGGGACTTCTGCCTCGAAGATCGCGTTGCTAAGCACCCGAACAACCGCCCTCGGCTGCGGTACTCAACCATTTAGCCTGAATACGAGAATGAATCTTCCGTTAGACCATAAAAGTATACGTCTGGTTTCCAGCTTGCGCGTAATGAGGCAGGGAGCAGCTACTTCATCGATAGGATGAGCAAAATCGGAATGAATCCTCCGCTGGAACACGGGAAGATGCACCTATATCAAACGGACACATCGGAAGAATTCCCGGTGTGAGTTCGGACTAAGGAACTGTCAGGTGCAGACGTCACCGTGTGCGCGTGCCCGGGACAGAGAGAGTATTTACTTCTTCCTGTGAGCTGAGCAAAATCAGTGGAATAGGCGGGAAACCGAGGGGGGGGATGATCATCATCATGCTCGTGGCATTCACCCTTTGTTTCTTTCAGCGTACTTGCCCGTAATCACGTGCGCGCCAACCCCTCTTCCTTATATCATATCCTTCGCCTCTTACCTTCTTTTCCCCACGGTTATCAATCTTCTCCCCATCCTTCGTCTTCTTGTCCTCCCCACCATCCACACTATCTCTCCATTCGTGCTCACTTTCCTTCCAATGAACCTGGTCGGTACTTCAGTCAGGCCGTCGTACCACTCAGATCGGTACGGGTGACGGAGCGCTGCACAGACAATGCTTAAGAATGTCACTGCAGGAACGACACTACTCAAGCAGGCCCTGGGATAGAAACCACGACACTTACGAAGGCAACCGGGACGAAAAAACCCCGGTACTAGTATTCATCAATCCTCCAAGGAACGAATCTTTCGATAGAATCCTGAAATATACACTGCTTTCTAATCATACATGATGAGAGATAGAGAGGCTATACCTTCGTCAAGCTGGGCAACGCACCTGTCAACAGGTAAGTCTCTAACCCCCCGGTTGGCTTCATGCTCCTATAATCAAAATCGAAATGAATATCCCGCCAGATTATGGGTGGATACATTGCAAGTTTTTATTCATTTATTTATTTTACCCTTGAAATAACTCGCGGCCCGACGCCGCTAACCGGCTTTCGGTTCACCCGTCACCGCGAGTTCAGAGGTAGGAGCCCTCCTTCCCTCTCTCTTTCTTTCTCTCTCTCTCTCTCTCTCTCTCTCTCTCTCTCTCTCTCTCTCTCTCTCTCTCTCTCTCTCTCTCTCTCTTTCTTTCTTACGTCCCCTCTCCGTGTGCAGCAGTGAATCGCCATACAGGCTGATTTATACTCTCAATACTAAGTCTATCAACACTATCAAACTCGCCATCGACCAAGACCTCAAATTCGACTCTCCGTTTGCTCGTCTCAGTTACATATATATGGGCCGATATACCATATTTCCGCTCCCGCCATATGTTATTCCTAACGCCTCCGCACACTCACTTTCTCTCATTTCCCTTCTTTTACTAATTCTCCTCTCAATCCGGCTACATCATCTAGTTCATCCGACGCCGGAACCCACGCCTAATGTCTTCATTCACCCACTTTCACCAAGCATCCGGGGTGATATCATACCATCATCCCCACCATAGCCTCTGGGCGCAGCCCCTATCTCCCGTCCCTCAAAACCTATCCACTAACATAAAAAACTAACACCATATTTCACTTCGCCCTTCCCAAAAACCATGGATTCGGCTTTTACTTTGCCGAGATCCATTAAGAAACGAAAGTCTACGATCTCTTTTCGCCCTCCTCTTCTTCTTCCCCATCAACTCCGTACAATCTTTTTGTCTCCTAACTTTGAACCTACTAACATTTCACTAAAACTAGCCATAGATTCGGGGTCGCCATAGCCAAAACTCCAAAGTAGAATCTTCTTCGGCCTGATCTTGTCGAGTAACAGTCGATATCTCACTTTTTCTCCCTCGTTTCGTCACTCTTTTTTTGTCTTCACCACCTTCCTCGAATGTATCTGGCTCAGACTTGCGCCAGATTCATCTTCATTCCCCTCGGTTGCAGCCTCTGCCTCTGGTCACAGCGCGCGACCCTTACAGTCGGGCAGCAGACTGCCGAGCGGCTACAGTCATCCCGAGGGAAAATTTGCAGATGTAATCTACTACTACTCGGTCCGAGTAGTCTTTTGCCCCTATACTCGTCCAATGAACGGTTGCAGCAGTATAGCTGCGAATCCCCCCACATCGTCCGTCGCTTTCTGGTGTGTTCGGCCTGCCTGGCCATCGTGAGGAAACTACAGGCGGGACCAACTACCAGATGGTTCGATCAGTGTTTCGCCTATATACCCAAGTCCGAAAAACAACCAGCACTCAGTATCGTTGTGTGCCTCACCTCAGCGCCCCCTGGCCTCTCCCTGCTTAGGCGCATCTCGCGTAGTGGGCCATGTTAATCTTCTCTGTATTGTTCCAATTTTAACGGATGTCCCGAAGGACCGTTTGTCTTAAGGCACTGCTGTGGGACAGGCCGGTTCGAGGCAATACAGAACCGCAGCAGTCCATCCATTTGCTGCCAGCAGAATTCGAGCACAGGTCTGTATTTCAACAGTTCATGGATGTACAGTTCATGGATGTACCAGCTATGTTGGGCTGGTGGGTGTTGGCACTAGCCCCGGAACCAGGTGCTGGGGCCCGGGGGCACACCAGTCTCCCATGTATCTTCCCAATTTTAACAGATGTCCCGAATGACTTATGCCAGGCTAGGTCCTGTGGCCCCACCACCAAAGTTTCCTGTGATCCCGCCTTGCCCTGGCATAGTTCACCATCTATTGGGTCCCAATGGACAAGCTCACACTCACCTTTCACGACAGATTCATAAGTGGTGGACGGTGCACCCGCAGAAAGTTTCCGCTACTCTGGTCTTCTTCCACCTCGTGGGTTAACTACCCATCGGGTCGCATTCACGTTGAACTCCTCAGTCCGTGTTTTCAAGACGGGTAGGATAAAGGAATTTTGCTAGCATCCCGAAGGCGCAGGAACCCAAACGGCCCCGCCAAAGAAAGGCGTGTGGTTAAGGTCCTCGACTGCCGTGACGACTACTTCGTGGAAATTGCAACCGTTGGCCCCTTCAGCCCATGCTGGCAGGCACCCGCAACAATCCTTAGTATCGACGCTGGTGCCGCGTCTCAGAAACAGGATCGGCAACTAAAATAATGAACACCGGAAATCGGTGTCTTGGGGAGGGAGACCGTTGGCGCCCTTTTCAATTATGTCGATTGGGCCCTCGGCTGGGCTAGCAACAAAACTACGGGGGATAGCCCGTCGGGCCCTCAACCCCTCGGTGCCTTCAATCTCTCCAACGCTCCATTGTCGCTGGTCGTCGCCCTCGATCCCCGTACCTCCGCTTCGAAAATCCAATGGCGCAACCAATAGTGCTAATGCCCAAGGCCAAAATGGACCACTGCAAAATTCAATATAGATTGTTGCCGCACGACGCGCGGGCTTACCAAAATACCCCAAAGTCACTCCTTCGCCTACGGACCAAACTCACGACTATCGACCTATGACGCCTGCTGCTCATAGGGCCTGGCTCCGTCGACGACCGTCAACCTCCCGCGTCTACCGCGCCGCTTGCGTTCAACACCACCTCCGATGAGGCATGCCGTATGAACGCAGATGTACCATGGTCACTTCAATAAAAGAAAAAATTTTCTTAGTTTTAATCAAAGTCAAATTTTTTGCCGGTGGAAACGCCGACTCTAAACCATCAAGAATAAAAATCATCACGCGCGCCTCTAAGCTGCGCGCCCATACACTCATCTTCTAGTCAATCACTCGGTCAGCATGAACAAACCACAACTGCGACTCGTGCAACGTATTCCAATTTCGAACGAGACTTATTTTCTGTCACTTGCAAAAACAAGGGCGGATACCCTTGTAAGGGTATTCGCGTTGACACCGCTATGCCATCAGTGCACGTGAGGTCGCCGACATCGTGTTTGGCCTAGTCGTGCGTGACCACGGCTTACCTCTGAGCATCATATCTGACCGTGACCTGCGCTTTACCAGCCGATTCTGGCGACGACTTCACGAGGTTTACGGCACCGAGCTCCGCTTCTCCTCGTGTTACCATCCCCAGACTGATGGTCAGACCGAGGTTACGAATACCACTCTCGGGGATATTCTCCGAAAGATTGTTAGTGACGACCAGCAATGGGATCTCCATCTTGCCCATGCGGAGATAGCCTACAACCACGCTGTCTCGCCAGCCACGGGGATGTCGCCTTACTATTGCTACCTCGGCTATCACCCTCTCGTTCCCGCGGACTTCCTTCGACCGTCACAGATGCACCTCGACACAAGTTGTCCCGTGTTGGATGATTGGGTTGCACACATGACGTCAATTATGAAGACCACACATGAGCACATAGCCGCTTCCCAGACTCGCATGGCAGCACGTGCGAGTCGATCGAGGATGGACCATCCATTCAAAGTCGGTGATGATGTGCTTATCGATGCCCGCCACTTACAGCTCGAAGCGGACACGCTTCGCAAGTTTCAGCGTTGCTTCTTTGGCCCATGCCGCATCCTCCAGGCCGTCGGTTCTGATACGGCATCTAGCCCGGTCAGCTTCCGTGTGAAGCTGCCCGACTACCTACGCCAGGCTCGTGTGGACGATGTCTACCACGTCTCGTTGCTGCGTCCTTACCGCAGACCGTCTGAGCATTTCGCTGGACGACCATACGAGCGCCCTCCACCCATCATGGTGGACAACCACGAGGAGTTCCTCGTTTCAGACATCATTACGTTGGAAGGGTTACTACTTTGATGAGGAGGCTACTTGGGAGCCCCTCAAGCACTTGAAGCACGCTCGTATGTTGGTGCGTGCCTATGACCGTGCGCGTCGTGCTGGGTTCACTGCTCATCCTTAGCCCACTGATCCTCCTTTTTCTCCCCCGGCTGAGGAGACCGCTGAAGTCGAGCCTGGTCCATCTGAGGCAGACCTTCAGCAGCAGCCGGATGCTTCTGAGCGTCCACAGCGCACTCATCGTCGTCCTGCTCGATACCACGATTGACTCTGACTTACCTTCCCACGTCTTTGACTTCTCAGTGCTCCATCCACTCCAGTTTTGCTACTTCAGCTCGTCGACGTTGCGGCTCTTCCTCGACAACATTCCGGACTTCTCGTCGTGGACGTCATCGGCAGCTTTATGGACTTCGTCACGATCAGCTCTACCTACTTCAGACGTCGTCACTCCCTTTTCACTTTACCCTATACAATACCCTTGTTGTGTCGCATGATGGTCTCCCTTTAGCCTGGTTCCTCGTAGTTGGGCTCTCCCTTGGTATACGCATAGGCATCGGGACCGTAGCGTTGCCCTGGCTTCCCATCTTACGGATCTAGCTCCGACTTCCCTCACTTTAGGAGTCATTTGCAGGATTCTCTTACCCATCACCTTTCTACCCTCTGCCGGCCTTCACGCCCTAGTTAGGCAGCCTCGCATGCTTCATCTAGGTGCGCCCAGTATACCAGGCTCCCTTGTTCCCTTGCATGGTCGACCCTCCATAGCGGTCACCCCTTTAGTCGAGCATTACCTGCCCTACTGGTCTATCTGTTAGGGTCATTGGTTCTGTTCGCTCCCAGTTCCCTACCCTCATTAAGCCTGATGACATTTGTTCCCCCTGTCACTATGTGTGGATGCCCTTAGGAGTTATCGACCCCTAGGTTACATTCGTCACCCTCAGAGACCATCCCACCCTTGGTTTGTGACACACTCCTCCTGTGACATATGGTTGACTTGTTGTTGCTTTGTTACTCTCAGACTGAGGCTACTGCCTCTGACATTTCTAGGATTAGTTGCTCTGCTTTTGCTGTTCTTAGGACTTATACACTAGTCAGTTGTTTCCAGACTGAGGCTATTGCCTCCAACATTCTAGGACCTAGTTGTCATTTCTTTCAGCTTTCCTATGACATGTATGCTAGTTAGTTGCTTTTGCTTTCACTTATGCTGTTAGCTGTGACACTGCTGTTTTTTTGTGACATTTCTTATCCTAGGTTACATCGCATGGACTCAGCATGGAGCTTGCTCCGCATCCTAGACTACTCAGGTTTTCTTTCTCTTTAGTAGAGTTCCGCTTCTTGGCGGAAGCGTGCTTGTATCTAGGCGATCCATCACAGGCCGAGGATCGTGTAGCGGACTTCTAGTTGGTCTGTGAGACCAGCCCCTTGGCCTGTTCTCACAGGCCTGTATTCTATTCGGGGCAGCCCAGTCCAGACCGGTACCTCTGTCGGTACCAGCCAGTCCAGTCCAGTCCAGTCTCGTCAGTCCGCTGGGGTATACCCCAGCAGTTGTATGTTTTTCGGATCATTCTCTTCCGCACAGTTTTGTAGTACGTACGTTGGAGTCTTGCGTGGGAGCTGCGCTGTGCCATCTCGCTCCTCCCTCATCCTCCATCTCCATCATCATCCCAGGCGGAGCACCACACCTGGTGGGTCCGCTACAGGCATCGTGTAGGAGGTCCCCGTCCACATTCGTGCATCGTTTACATATGTGTATTGTGTGTTGAACAATACCTAAGTCCACCCTCCACCGCACACCACTGTCGTCGACCTCCCAAAGGAGGTTCTATTTGAACTAGATCCCCGCATCAAGGAGGATGGTACGTCATTGGAGTGTGCAACAACAACGAATTCAAGTTACTGAAGCAGGGTGCGCAGGTTTGTCTTATGAGTGCGCAGAGATAAACACCACATGCACTTCAACCGACAGAACGCCCTCTCCACACATTCGTGCGCCACCTTCTGCTGTGTGCCGAAACGTTCGTCATCTGGACATTGGTCCATTCTTCCGTACGGCTGGAAAATCCACGGACACGCGACGGGGTACCGTTGTCGCCCAAAAGGAACCCTGTAGTTACGACACCATGTGGCAGATGCTCCAGTGGTCCGGTGAACAACTCGCCGCTCTCTTCGCGCCTCCACACATGTGAGTTATGTAGGATACAAATGTCGTGCACACTACCAAGATATCCGATTTGGACGTCAGGGACACGTGTGTCCAAATCCACCACTACCTGCGCTTGGACTGGACTTCTGCTTGCGGTCGTAGTAGTTTTTCGATGACACACCAGCAGGCTTGTCAATGCAGATATGTGTGCAGTCGATCGCACTGTAGCAGTTAGGGAAACCATTCTCCCGGAAGGCACGCAAAACTTGCAAACACCTCTTCCCAGTCGGTCAGGCGATCATGTCAGGGTACGCATTCAGCAACGTGGAAGTGACATCACAAACGACCACTAATCCAAAAGCCATGTCGATGCCGAAAGATGACGTGCCACTCATACGTCTCCCCGGCCGCCCAACTGTACAGCGTGAACACCACCACCTGCTCCACGGCCAACGACAACTTGTAATGTGTGACCTTTATCTCTAGATATGGGGCGCATGTGGTGACGATCTGCATGAAGACTGCCCTCGACATGCTCAACTTCTCGCGGAAGTACCCATCCGTTGCATCGTCGCACACTAAAAGAGCTGCCCACATCCCGCTCGCCCTCCGCTTGATCCACAACTGTGGCGTCTGACAGGGGTTGACACCGGTGGACTGTGCCACACACAATAGCAACATGGCTTCAGACGTCGCCACACAATGTGGCGCCTCCACCACACGCTGCAAGTGTGTTCTGTGCTTCCGCAACTGCAGACGCATTCCTCGGTTTTTGGACGCCATGCCCCTCCTTGATTCTAGAACGACTGCCATCATGGCTAATGCCATTGCCTCGCACTCGTCAGGGGACAGAATCCACCTGCCTCCAACACCATCCACCTCCATGGCTGACATGTCACCAACGTTGAGGTTAGTCCCCCTACTATGTTCACCACCCAAGAAGATATGACGACCCAGCACCTGAAGGACGATTTGTGAAGCGAAAGATGATGAACGCACCCGTGGCACCCTGTATTTGACGCGGTCCGTGGCGGCCATTCCTCGTCCAGCCGCCACGCGCCCCTATCCGGAAATTCCAATTCAAATTTTTGAAGTGTTGCGTCCCCGCGTTTTTTTGCCTCCAATATTTTACACGCTGGGGTCCTCCTGTCGTCTGGACCATAGACACTCGATGGCAAGGGGCGAACAACGGTGGTGCAGCTCCGCATACGTACATAAATCATGCCGCGGGGAACCCTTTATGACTGGTCCTAAACGCGATTCTTTTAAGAATGCGTGTAACCACGACGCCTCGGTTCCTAAACTTCTTTTAGGACTGGTCCTAAATCTTTGAGGATTCGTTTAGGAGCGTCTACCAAGACCTTTTTTCCTTGGAAAAAAATCAGATAAAAAGGTAGGAACGATCATCGTCTCCCAAGTCTAACGAAAATTCAATTCCTAAATTCCGTAGCTCCGTATGCAGCAAATTTGTGACGCAAAATCCTTCTTTTATGGTTGAGGGGGAACTGTGTAGCCTGGGAGCCATCCTCAAATCTTGTGATTTTGCTAAACGAGGTCCTAGTATAATTGTGCCCTCATTCTTCGTTTTGGATGAATGGACTAGGAGGAGAGACGGTGTACTCATTTCTGGAGAGTGCTGGGAAAGTTCCACTTGGGGGGGGAAGATTTGGGCAGGACTATCCAGCAAACGGGAAAAGGGTGCGGGGGCGGCGGAGGTGGGTGCAGCGCGACCGGGAGCATTGCGCCCCGTCGATCTCGTCGTCGGACTACAAAGGAGCGGGCAGCCGCAGACAGCGCATGGCGACGAAGGGTGACGAGGAGCATCAACGTGGAGAGAAGCGGAGAAGAGGATGCAACGCTTGGCGAGGAAGGGCGATGGGGAGTAGGAGTGAGCGGAGTGGCACGATGGAAGAGGATGCGGGCAGGGCATGTGACCATCGGTGAAGGGTGAAAGGAAGAGGGTTCAAGGCAGGGGGTTGGGGGGGTGGCTATGGTCGGTGTGTTAACCGCTTTCGTGGATTAAACCATCGTGCAAGATTCGTTGTCGGAGTCGTCATCAGCTGCTGTGTTCCAAGGCACTCGTGAGGGTTCTCTTCTTGATGTTATGCGAATAGGGCAGAATTTCGAAAGGGGCAACGGATTGGTGTTGGGATGAGGTCTTCTCTCCTCTTTTCTTCAACAGGGTGGTAAGTGGATATGGACGGACGCTTGAACCCCATGTGGCGCCTTGCTAATGGGTTTGGTGAGGTGGAGCCACACTTTTTTTTGGTTTTCTTTTGGGAATCGGAAGATGGCCGTCAAAGTTTTCGGTGCTAGCGTTGCTGAGAGCCTATGTGCTAGTAATGGGAGGTGGTTTTCCTCCCTCGAAGATGCTGGGGTAGGGTTGGAGGGAGTTGTGGTAAGTTGGGGGCTGTTGAAGAAAAAGGGAGAGGGATTATTTGGTGGATTGTTGCTCTTATCGTTACGTCCTGGATTAGTCCGGAGGTCATACTTAGGGTCGTCTTGTCTGGGTTGATGCTAATACTGATTACGTTCGATAGGTTTCTTTCTTTCTCATGCTCTGAATTTTTTTTTTGTAATATTTCCTTAGTTTTAAAATTTCCTTTGATTGCTCTAGGTTTCGATTATAAATCTTGTCAGATAAATCAATTGGAAATTTTCATAGTATTGGTTGAAAGCCCTAATTAGGGCAGCTGATGGTATATCCTAATGATAATTTGTATGTTTGTTGTAAAGTTTGATTGTCGATCTGTTTCTTCTGCTTGGTAATTCCTGATTTACGGTCTTGATTTACTGTCTGAGCATCTTCATGATTTACGGTCTGAGCGATTTCCTGAACCTCGAGTCCAGGAAACCAGAGTCGAAAGTCCGGTTGGACATCAGAATCGGTTCTCTATTGTGTTTATCTACTTGGATTTTCTAAGTCATCAAATCGTATATTCGGTCTGAGCGATTTTCCTTTTCCCGATCTTATCTGTACCTCGATGAAATTTCTGACTTCGATGCTGATTAGTTTTTGCTTAGTAATTAGTCTTAGCGATTTCTCTATTTTCCAATTCTTATCTGTATAGCGATGGATTTTATGATTTTGGTGCTATTTAGTTTTTCTTAGTAATTGGGCTTAGGTTTTTGTCGACATCTTTTGAACTTCTAGTTTTAGTCTGTTTTGGGGGGTATGGAAATTTTGAGGCTCAACATGAGCATTGTAGGGCTTGGGCTCACAAGTATTGATCGGGGTTATTTCCTCAGGATTGGAGCTCCTCCCTGCGAGGGCTACACAAGGTGGGAGGTGCTGTCCTTGAGAGGGTAGGAGCGGTATTGTGGGATTGTCCTTTTCTGGGGCGTGCTGATTTTTGGGTCGGATCAGTATGGCGGTTGGGGAGAGTGGACAAGGGGTGCTGAAGTCAGCAAGATGAGAGGTAGAGAGGGCTGTTTCACCGGGAGGGGGTGGGACAGAAGGAGAGGGGGAACTCCAGCTCTACGGGGGCATACTCTGGGGGGAATAGTATGCTCCTGAGGGAGCCGGAATGACCGTTGAGGGGGTTGTTTTGAACTGGGGCCGGTGTGGTGAGGGGGCACCGTCCGGCGGAGTCAGTGTAAGGACAGAGGGATGTTTCTGAGGGAGGAGTAATCTCGGGAATGTTTTGTGAGTTCTTTATGAACAGTTGAGCTTCGAATGGACACCGGAACTGCCACAGGATAAGGGGTGATCTTTCCCTCCCTCCCTCTCGTTTCGTGGGGGTAGAAGGGGTTTTCTCTGCTTTTGTCAGAGTCATTTTTCTCTTAAGGAGGGCAGGGTTGGGTTTAGAACCGGAGGATGGTATCTAGTCAGGAGGCTCTCAATAGCGGAATACCTGTTAGGCAAGTAGGTCAGAAGAACGAAGTTGGGACGACGCAGGCCGGTGCTGGAGCTTTTGCTTTGTGACCTAAGGGGGGCTTGAGGCTTGTGAAGTTATGCTGACGGTGGAAGGCATAACCAGTTCGTTCGACGTACCGGGCGCCGGGGTATTAACCCTGTAACCTGTGTCAAAGGCTTGCCGTTACGGGAAGTGTCGAGGGAGGAAGGCACCTCCTGTCCGTCAGAACTAGGTTGGTCAGTACTGGGGAAGGTTGCGGTGCCCTGTTACCCTAGGATGAAGGGGGTATGAGATCAAGTGAGTTCTGGTACGTGGACTGAAAGCCTGGACAGACTTTCCGGTTGTTGAAGGGGGAATTTTGGATAGTAGGTTGTTTCAGTTTTGTCCCCCAGCTCATATAGTTTTCCAAGCCTTGAGTAACCTAGCAATAGGTCCGTAGGTCAACAGTTATTCATGGTTTTGTAAAATGCTTCTGAACTTCTTTTTTAGCTCTCAGATTGTTCTTAACCGAAATTCTCAGATTGTTCTCCTGAACTCTTTTTGTAGTTCTCAGATTGTTCGTAGTCAAAATTCTTAGATTGTTCCTAGTCGAAGCCAGGTAATGGCCCTGGTATTCCAAATCCTTTGTATCATTTTATATGGGACGCTGGGCCCGGTTCCCAGCACGTGTTGCTCCCCACGAAT
>BFEA01000136.1:2856005-2868518 GCA_003427395.1 Chara braunii
TTTATTAATTCATTGATTGATTGGTGGGGAGGGGTCTCCCCCCCCCTGTACACACACACACACGGGGGTCGAACCCACTGTTTTTTTTTTCCACTTTTTCTCTTTTTTGATTGATTGATTGATTGGTGGGGAAGGGGTGGTCTTTTCCCCCTGCATGCACACACACACACACACACATACACTCTGGCGCGGCGGGGGGTCCAACCCTCTGTTTTTCCTTTTCTACTTTTTCTTTTTTTTTTGATTGATTGATTGATCTATTGGTGGGAAAAGGGTCGCCCCCCCCCCCCCCCCCCCCCACACACACACACGGCCGAGCCCGCTGTTTTTTGTTTTCTTATCTTTTTGTTTTTTGCTGGTTGATTGATTGATTGATTGGTGGGGAAGGGGTCGCCCTTCCCCCTTGCACATGCACACACACACAACACACACGGGGGTTGATTGATTGATTGATTGATTAGTGGGGAAGGGGTTTCCCCTCCCTCCTCCACATGCACATACACACACACACACACACACGAAAAAAAAATAAAATCATTTTTTTGTTACGTTTCTTTTGATTAAAATACTTCTTTTTTGGTTTTCTATTTAAAAAAAAAAAAAAAACACTTCATAATCCAAAACAAAAAATATATGATTCTTGTAGGTATTTTCAAACCCTACAACCCCATATTTTTTGTTTTTCTTTTGGTCCATTAAGTTTTTTTTAATATGTGAAAATCTCGGCCGCACCCAACCGCAGGGGCCATGATCTGCGGTCGGCATCCCGACCGCAATCCGAGTTTGGCCCCGCGGTCATGACCGCGGGGATTCATAGCCGGGGGGGAGAGAGAGAGAGAGAGAGAGAGAGAGGGAGAGAGRGAGAGAGAGAGAGGGAGGTGTCGGAACTGTGCGGCACGGTCATGTGTCAGCTGTCGGCGGCGAAGTGGACAGCGCAGCAATCTGAGGGTAAAGAACGCTCCTGCCGAAGCGGTTGAACCTTGGCGCGTGTTTTCCCCTCAGCGCGTACTACTATGGGTCACCACGAGAGCGGGGAGTGGGAAGAAGATGAGGAGGTGGGCTGAGCTGTCCTTCTCAATGCGCTGATTTCAGGTGAGTTTGCTTCGCTTCTGGTCTACCCTCGTTTCCGCTCGCTGTGGTTGTCGGCCATCTTGCCCTCTCTGCACATCTTTGCTGCTTCGCCCCTTCACATCTGTTTTTGTTCGATTTACTTCTGGTAGATGACTATTCAGCTGCTTCACGTCAACAGCGGGGAATAAAGTTCAGTCCTCGCTTGGTTCCTTTCCGGATGAGCGCGTCTTCGTATGCGCGTTTCCGTAGCAATAGAAATATTGAAATAATTGCTTATAGACTCTGATTCTGGACCGGAAGGGAGGAAGAGGGGCGAGGAGGGGGGGGGGGGGCAGGGGGGGCAAGGGGAGAAGACTGGGGGGGGAAGGGGGGGGGGGGGGGGGGGGGGGGATGAAAAAAACCAAGGGGGGGGGGGGGGGGGGGGGGGGGGGGGGGGGAGGGGGCGCGAGGGGAGAGGAGAGGGGAGGGAAGAGTGTGTGTGTGTGTGTGTGTGCATGAGACACACACAGAGAGAGAGAGAGAGAGAGAGAGAGAGAGAGAGAGAGAGAGAGAGAGAGAGAGAGTGAGAGAGAGAGATTTGCAACCAACTGCCCCAGGCCGATTCTCCAGAAACAAATGTAGAGAGAAATTCAATGTTTTCGACGAGGCTGTTCTGGGGGTGTGATGTTCTCCCGCGTTGGTATTCCATCGTTAACGGAGGTAGACTCGCACCACTGCACTTCGTCCGACTGTCATCCAGGCGGCTGCAGGGAGGAGAAACACGCAAGAACTGAGATGAGCTCCTATGGCCACCTACTCCAGCTGGGCTTCTTCTGGACGCATCTTCTCCCAATGATTTTTCGGCATCGAATCTATGGCGACCTACTCCAGATGGGTTCCGTCGCGGGGAGGTTTTATCCACTTTTATTACTTTTCCCAATTATTTTTTGGCATCGAATCTCTGCGAGAGCTCTCGAGCTCTTTACTACCGTAGTTAATGAAAAAACGATGGGAAATTGGAGTACTTGGTCGCTCCTTTTAGGGCCGAACTATGAGACAATGTAGCGGGAAATGATAAAATTCTCTCACCTTTTAACCTTACCTTTCTTTTGATCAAACAAAAGCCTTTCAATCTTTGATGAAATAGTGACTCTCTGTTCTGGAAGATATAGACTGGATTGGAGCGATCAATTGTGCAAGATCTCAACCGGCTCATGCTCCACGTGTCATCCCTGAATTCCAGGCTTGCTGCTAAGATGTTTCAGGGAAGGGGGAAAAAAAAAAAAAGAAGAAGAAGAAGAACTGTCGACGAAATCGTCCGCCGCTCCTCCAAATCGCGCCGAGCTCGGGTTCCGCTCGTTGCTCTCAGGAATAGGGCTTCACCTGTGAACCTTTCCCCCCCCTCTTCTCCCCGCTTTACCATCGCCCCAGCAGCACTCTTTACCAACGGTCCTGGCTCAGTCGGTACCCTACGACCTGTTGAATCACATCGAGCCCAGCTGGAACTAGATGAATTAACTTCAATAAAATAAAAATAATTCTGAACTTTTTTTTTTTTTTTTTTGAAAATAATTCTAAACTAGCTGGTGCTGGTCTTTTTTTTTTTTTTTTTTTTGAAAATAATTCTAAACTAGCTGGTGCTGGTCAGTTTTTTTTTAAATAATTCTAAACTAGCTGGTGCTTGTGCTAATTCTTCAAGCCCAACGAATTCAATTACCTGTCAAATCTGGGCAGGACGGCCTTTAAGGCCTTTTTTTATTATAGTATTACGGGGAACCCCATAGCAGCCACATCCGTGCTGAAGCCTCCAACGAGGGAACATGCGGGAGCTGCACCCACCAGCAGGTGGGATACCTGCTACAGCAGGTGGGTGATACCGGCCAGGGGTCAGCCGGTAGCATCAGGACCGAGCTTCTTCGATGGGCCAGTCACTGTGCCTCCCCTCCGGTCCCCTCCCCCTATGGACATCAGCAGGCTCTGCTCAATGCCAGTAGGGGACCAACGGCATATCTCTAGGTGGCGGGCGCCAAGCTTGCCCAGGAAGGTACATGAGGCCAATGGGGATTGAACCCAAGACCTCCTGAATGCCACTTGGGCCGTCGCCCTTCTTTAACTTTAAAAAAAAGATAAGAAAGAAAAAGAGAAAAAAAGGAAAGAAGCAGCACGGCTTACGGCCTCACCTTCCCGCGGAGGAGGGCAAGATGCATCGGTTGCCATGAATAGCAATGGATGCATCTTACCACTTTCTGTGGCAGATGCATTCCTTCTGTTTTCATTTGGACAGCCGTGTGGAGGCCCTTAGTTTAGTCTGGCTGACTAAGGGCATACTCACAAGAGGACCAAAAAACCCAAAATCACAAAATTTGAGTCATTTTTCGGGTCACACTGGAGAGGCTGGCTACCCAAATGCCTCAAACGGTGACCCTTCTGTCAGCGCCCTGCCGGGGGCTACCCTTTTTGAGACCACCTCCCGAGGTGTTCTCAAATTACCTTTCTTTTTTTTTTTCTGTTTTCTGGAATTGAAGAGAATCGGAGACGAAGAAGACAGCCCGTCAAACAACTGAAAGTGCGACCAGGTACATTTAAGTTGTAGATAAGCCCAAGAGTTATTTTTTTTTCCATCTTTTCGTTTGGTCCTTTCCCCTGTGACCGGGCGGACTTGCCCTGAATGCAAAGTGTCAGGGTCGCCAGAAACCGCCGGTGTGACCACACGGGGACGAAATGCCTCAAAAAAGGAGAACCAAATGCCTCATACTCACACGGGGACCAAAAGTCTGAAAAATTTGAGGCATTTGGTTCGCCTTTTTTGAGGCATTTGGTCCCCGTGTGGTCGTCCAGTAAGGACGAAGTAGCGACCCACTTTGGGTTCAGGGCAGCGACCCACTTTGCATTCAGGGCAAGTGCGCCCGTCACACGGCAAAAGACCAAACGAAAAGATGGATTGTTTGAAAAAACAAATTAAGGCTTGGACCTTATCTACAACTTGCTTGGACCTTATCTACAACTTAAATGTATTTGGTCGCACTTTCAGTTGTTTGGCGGGCTGTCTTCTTGGTCTAGGATTCTCTTCAATTCCAGAAAACAGAAGAAAAAAAAACGAAAGCCAAAAAAAAGAAAGGCAATTTGAGACCACCTCCGGAGGACCGGCGGACGTGGTCTCAAAAAGGGTACCTGCTACCCCGCAGGGCGCTGACAGAAGGGTCACGGTTTGAGGCATTTGGGTAGCGAGCCTCTCCAGTGTGACCCGAAAAATGACTCAAATTTTGGGATTTTGGGTTTTGTGGTCCTCTTGTGAGTATGCCCTAAGAGG
Source organism: Chara braunii (assembly GCA_003427395.1). NCBI lineage: Eukaryota > Viridiplantae > Streptophyta > Charophyceae > Charales > Characeae > Chara > Chara braunii. The sequence goes on from BFEA01000136.1 coordinate 2,860,366, forward strand.
GTGGACAGCTGCCTCTGCTGGAGACGGGATCTACCGTAGCCTCTCCCTCAATGACTGACCGCCAGCATGTTTTTAATTCGGGGCGCGACCAGCACTGATTGTGCCCCCTTTGGCAGAGGAATTACTGTCCACCAATTCGGTGGCGCCACGTGGCAGCCCTCTGTCCTTCCGCCCGCTTTCTTTACTTCGTCCTAATCATGTGCGGAGGGCTCTGGACGGTACACTGTTTCGGATATCCAGAAAGTTCTGATTCTGGGCCTCGCTGCACAACTCACGAAATGTGAAGAAGTCAGGGCATACTCACACTAGGGCCAAAAGACCCTAAATCCCAAATTTTGAGTCAGTTTTTGGGTCACACTGGAGAGGCCCACTGCCCAAATGCCTTAAACGGTGACCCTTTTGTCAGCAGCCTGCAGGGCCACAGGAGGACCCTTTTTGAGACCACCTCCAGAGGTGGTCTCAAATTAAACTACCTTTCGTTTTTTTTTTTTTTTTTTTTTTGAAGAAAATGTATCTTCATTACGCAATATTGAAAAAGAGGCCTGGAATTCCTCACGAACAACCCGAAAATCAAACTGGGGGCCATACCCAGCTTAGCCTGTGCTGGAAACCGGGTCCAGCGTCCCTCTTCTTCCCTCTAATACAAAACTTTCAGGAAAAAAAACGGAGTGGGTGTATACTGGACTTCCTTCAGCAGCCCGCTTTGATCAAGAAGCCATACTTTAGACCCCTAGGATATAACTCACAACCTGCGGATGCTCAAAACATCCAGGGACGTCAACAAAAGGAGCGCAAGAACGAGCCCAGCCTGTGGCTCTCCTGGGCCTAACAAAACACCCAGTGCACAATGAAGTAAGCAGAGCTACATGCGCCCCTAGTGGCGCTACCACATCCACAGGGCAATCTCCATTTTACCTTCAACCGTGATCTTAGCACAGTTGCTTTTGACCCAAGTTTTCACAAACCAAGTGGACCTTTTCCTTCTCCAGTCAGCAAGTATTGCTAGTCTAATACCAGCCTTGATCTGATTCCTTGACTGTTGGATGGAGACAAGTTCCTTTCAGAAGATCTTGGCGTTTCGTTCAGCCCAAATCCTCTCCATAATCACCCCCCTGCAGCACATCCGGAGCCAGTGTTGCTATTCGCTGGGATCTTTCCGTATAAAATGAAATGGTCGTCCCACGAACAAATTACCTGTGCTGACTCTGCTGGAGACGGGATCTACCGTAGCGTCTCCCTCAACGACTGACCGCCAGCATGTTTTTATTTCGGGGCGCGAGCAGCACTGATTGCCCCCCCTTTGGCAGAGGAATTACTGTCCGCCAATTCGGTGGCGCACGTGGCAGCCCTCTGTCCTTCCGCACACGTTCTTCACTTCGTCCTAATCACGTGCGAAGGGTACACTGTTTCGGATATCCAGAAAGTTCTGATTCTAGGAAGGAGAGATCCATTCCTTTGGTCATGAGCCACATTGCTGACGGCGGGATGTGCAGGGAGTGAAGCCATTGAAGGGCTGCCTGTCTTTGGGAGGGGAGACATTTAAGCGCTTTCCACAGTCCGAGTAAGTCTTTTTCTTCGATGGAGCCTATCTGCATTTCCCACAGCCTTCTTTTGACAGTCAAAATTGGTTTCTTTTGCACCTTGTCTTGCTGAATCAAAACTCCAATCTTAGTTTTATACTGAAAAACCGGCAAAGATGTGGGCAATGTACTTGAGGACCAACCATACAAGATTGGTTCCACAATCAGTCTATCCTGTGCACTCAATATCAACTGACATACCGAACCTTTTGCCATAGGCGCTTCGTGCACTCTTACTTCTTCTAGGTCCTCTGCAGGTTCCACACTCCCTTCTTCCTCCATTATTAGGGATGCACAGTTCCTGCCTGGCTTTTTTCTCCATTTCTGGACTTTTGTACCTGAACTAAGGTCTGGACCAACAATTTTCCAAATTTTGTCAATATTATCTGGATCCTGAACCCAACAAGCCAGGGGGGGGTTCCATCATTTTTCAGCGTACCAACCCAGTTCACTGGCATCGCCTGTTTGATCATCACATAGTGGGACTTTTTTTTTATGAAGTTCGCACTGCAATTGCCAACGAAAACGGCGAATATTTGGGCCCCCGTTAACCGTCTCTCCCATAATCTGCGAGTGAACCTGGTTCAGAATGAATCGATTTTCAAACAAAATCTGATTTCAGATTTCCCCTTTTGACTTCGGTTCCTCTTTCAGATGTGGAGCGACCTTTTGCCAGACTTTTAGAATATCTTGCCATAATTTGGACTTTGTACTCCTTTCGCGAGAAGAGCCAATCATAAAACACAACCAAACGTGAGAACCCTTAACTAGAGCCCATTCCTTAGTTAGAATATATTCTGCCAAAAGAAGTCAGGCACCATCCCTCCTATCAAACATCGCTATCAAAGGCCATTTTGCCAGGAAAGCGACATTTTGTTGCAGGGGGTCTAGAATTCTCAAGCCCCCTTTTTCTCTTCCACAACATACCAGCTGCCAGGCGGCCTTCATAATAAAACCCTGTTGCTCAGTGGCCAGCGGCTTCCATAGGTACTGTGCCGCTACTCGTCTAATTTTCTTGTAAGCTTCTTCACTGAGTAGGTGGACGGTCATGGGGAACCAGCGGGTGGAGAAAGCAACTGTAGACAGAACCAGTGCCTCACCAAACAGGGAGAGCTGGTGGTTGTGTACCCACCCATCTATTCTAGCTACTACCCGGTCTGTTAGGATTGCGTCTTGAGTTGGGGAGCAGTCTGTAATAGAGAATTGCGCCCCTGAAAAATGGTCAGATGTGTTCGCGGGGATCCGTCTGAGCCCCCACTCTACTGAAAGAGAGAAATGGTGGGGCAGAAAATAGACCGAATTATCCCAGTTGATAGAAGCTTACGATAGTTCACAATACTGAGCAAGGATTTGTCTCAATTCGATCAGCGACTCCTTGTTTTCACAGGCAACAGTTAAGTCATCAGCGATAGCTCCGCTTTTCAAGTGAATAAAAGGAGGAAGATTCAAACCAACTATCCTATCATTAACTCTAATATTGTGGAAAAGCGCTTCCAGTTGGGTGACAAATAGAAGAGGCGCAAGGGGGCACCCCTGTCTTAGTGACCTTGTCAGTGGAAATTCAGCAGATAGCTTACCACTTACCACAACCACTGAAGATGCACCTGTGTACATGACTTTTGCCCATGTACAAAACCCCCTCCCAAAGCCCATCTTGTCCAGTGCTATGTGTCCCCCACGGCCACGGATCCCGCGACCAAGGCCGCGTGGCCGACTTTTTCATGGCCACGCCATGCACAGGCAAAGCCGCGCGCCCAAAATCGGGGCGTGCGCATCGCATGCGCATGGCATCCCCTGCCACAATCAACTGGAAAAAAAAAAAAGGTGAAATTTCGGGGGGGTCATTTTCAGGTGGGAAAAAAAAAAAAAAACCATTTTTTTTTTTAATGATTGATGGATTGATTGATTGATTGATTGATTGATTGGTTGGTCCTTCCTCCCCTCCCCCCGGCACACACACACACACACACACACACACACACACACACACACACACACACACACACACACACACACACATACAATCAGTTTTATGTTTGTCTGTTTTCCTGTTGTTGTGTGTCCTCCCCCTAATCTTTTCTGTGTTTTTGCTTGCCCAAAATGATCACCCTTAAGTAGTGCAGACAGTCGGTGGTTCCTCGTTTGGAGTGCCAACTGCACTCTTATGGGGGCCGCTCAGTTCGGGATGTCTGTGTTGCCTGTAGGTCATGACGGATGCTCGTCGGAGTGACTCCCTCACTCAGTGGGTGGTGGGAACCAACAGTCTGCAGGGTTCAATCGTGATGTGGGTAGGTCATGTGCTGCTTTGCTCCGTGTTGGATGTGTGGATTGCCTCGTTTGTGCACCACCGTTGCCTTGCTGCCTGTCCCGCTTGCTTTGCATGTTCTTCTCTGCAAGTTGTTGTGTGCGTTGTGTGGTGTGGCTGTGTTGTCGGTGTTGCCTTGCACTTCGCTGCTCCGCTGCCTTGCTGCCCATCCGCTGGCCGTGCCTTCCGTGTTTCCGCGCTGCGTGCCATGTCTTTCCTTGCAGTCGTTTTTGGCGTTGTGCAGCCGTGTTGCCTCTACTGTGCTGCCTGGTGCTCCACATGGTCCCCGCACGCTACTATGTTCCGCTTGGGGACAATGTGGCTTCAACAAGGGTCAAAGGGTTCATGACCCAAACCATCTAATACGGAGATTCCCGCAGATTGTCGAGGGTTCAGCCTCCTGATGAGTCGGTGCAACTCCGACGAAACAATCTTTCATCATCAGGTTTTTTTTTTTTTTTTTTCAGGCTCTGAAACTTTTATGGACTTTACTTTTTTCTGATTTGCCTGCCTTTTGTGCCTGTTGTTGTCTGCCGTCCTATATCCCTCGTGCCTGTTGCTGGTCTGTTGTCTTCCCTCCCTCCTCCCCCATGCCCTCCAGCCTATGTGTTGTCGTGTTGTCTGTGGCCTGTGTGCTTCGTTGTTCTCCCTTCCTTGCCTTTGGACTCGACTCCACTCAGATGCGTATTCTCCTTTTGAAGTGTTGTGATGGTATGGTGCATGGTTTTTACTGTGCAGAAGTGTCTGCATGTGTTTACACACACACACAGCCGCCCACGCACACACACACACACACACACACACACACACACACACACACACACACACACAATCAATCAATCAATCAAACGGCACAGAAAAAGAAGAAAAAAAAAACAATTACCTTGGCAAAATTTTTAAGAGGAATCTGACTCCATATCAGTCACGACAACAATTGAAAAAAAAAAATCCTGCTTTTCTTTCATTTATTTTTATTTTTTTTCTTTTTAACCAATTTTTTGTTTTTCATTTCTATAAATCCTAAATGAAGTCAAATTCAAAAAAAAAAAAAAAAGGGTTGTACGGTTTTCAAAACCCTACAAGGCTACAACCCCATATTTTTTAATTTTCTTTTCACTTATTTTTCGACCCCCCAAAAAATATCCAAAATATCCGGCCGCAAACTAGGCCTGGCGGTCGCGGCTGCGGCCGAGTTGCCTGCGGCCTAGGCCACGGGTGTCACATAGGTCCAGTCCAGTGTCACACGGGTGCCCAACCTACTTTATCATAGGTCTTTTCCATGTCTAGCAGCAGAACGACCACATCTTTTCTTATCCTCCCAATTACCTCCAAGGCCTGTATGGTACTCATTATTGTTTCGAATATCGATCTACCTTTTACAAAGGCTCCTTTCTCCTTACCAATTAGAGACGGGAGGTATAGCCAGCTTAATTGCTAGCGCCTTAGCCAATACCTTGTAGCCTACGTTTAACATAGAGATCAGTCTATAGTTCTTGACTTCTCTCTTTTCCCCCTTCTTATGCAGAAGGGAGATCACTCCAGTAAGCCATCTCTTAGGAAGTTGACCTGATGTTAAAACATTGTAGAATATTTGACAACGGAAAGGGGCAAATGTTTCCCAAACGCTCAAGAAAACTTCTACTGGAAGCCCATCAATCCCTGGGCTCTTTCCTTTAGCCATTGGCTTTACTGCCACAAACAGTTCATGAGTCGTAAAGGGGGCATCCATACTTTCCCTTCCTTCTCGTGGTACAGTAATCCTCAGGCCTTCCAAAAACTTGGATGACAAGGAGAGGTACGTGTCCGTTGAGACATACGGTCTTTTTGTTGATACAATATCTTGGAAGTAGGCTTTAGCATACGTACACATATTGTCTGTTTTTATGGCAAGTGGGGCATTTATTTGAAAGTGGTGGGTCAGTTTCCTCACTAGTGGCTTTGTTTGCTTCAAAATCAGGCTTTTGAAGGTAATTTTGGTCATCCTATCATACCCCAAAGTCCCCCTAATCTTCAACCACTCTAGCGACTCATCCTGTTTCCTCGCCTCGAACCCTTCCAAAATTAGCAGGTTGGCTTTTCTCTTCTCCCCAAGTAGTATTCTGATAACAGATCACTCTTTTAATTCAGCCTCCTGTACCGCCTCCTGTGCTTTTTTTCCTTCCCAACTTCTGTTTGTTGCTCTCATTCTAGAAAAAAAACTTTAATTCTGCAGTTAAAATCCTCAGTCCCACCTCTGCCCAAGTCTCTTCCTCCTCGAAAAGATGCTTAGCTCCCATCCATGTCTTCATCTGTTTCCCCACCTACTATAATATTCCCTTTTCTTTCAAATGAGTGACATTCAGCTGGAAAGGTGGCCGAATTTTCTCAACATGGTCTTTAACTATTATGTTCATAGTCACTGGTGAGTGGTCACTAAAGTATCACACCACATACACCTGTCCCAAGCAACGCCCCTAGCCAAAAAGAAATCCAAGCTTCTTTTAGGGATTGGGGCATCATTGAAGGGGCGAGGCTCGAACCATGTGTACCCGTTCATATCCGCGTTCAAGACAATGAACACATCATGGAGACTTTGGGAGCCCATCAGTGCCGAGAGCATGAGGAAATCTTCCCTTAGAGGTATGGGGCTTGGGGAATCCAGGCCTTGGTTGAAGATTGTGTTCCAGTCTCCTGCCAATATATAATTTTCCACGTCGGGTATCCAAGTAGGCAGGGAGGCAAAAAAGGAGGTTCTTTCTTTATACTCTACTAGGGCATAAACTAAATGACCGGGCAGTCCTCTTCGACAACAAACTTTACCCAAACCACCCAACCCATGGGGTCAACAAAACTATCAATAATTTCAGCATCATGATCTTTATAAAGAAGTATGGCTACATCACCACACGAATCCACTGAAGGGGCCCAAAACTGGGGCCCCCTCCATCTACTCCTAGCCTCCTCTATCTTTTCCAAGTCTAATTTGGTCTCCTGCAGGCATACTATATGCGAATCCAACGTATGGAGCCATCCTGCCAGTCTATCTTGTTTCTCGTTCTCATCCAAACCTCTGACATTCCAACACAATACTCTAATCTTGTCGGGCAAGACCATTACCCTGGTCGTTGCCGCCAGAAATTTGGATGCGGAGAGTCACGTGGTCGTCATCGTTGTCTACACGATCTTTCGGGTCCGCCTCATCTGCACTGGAATCCGTAGCCCACAGTTAGAGGGAACGATGCGACGAACCATTTTTTGTAATCACGCGACTTTCTGCGCGAAGCTGCTTTGGGGGAACGAGACGGGTTAGTAGGGTGAAGTATGTGGGGATGGGTCGGTTGGGCAAGTTGCATGGATCTCCTCGCTTCTTTTTCGATTTTGTCGGGCCAATATCGGGAAAAGTCGCTCGTAGGCAGTTAGGAGACCACGCCTTAGTGAGCACGAGAAATAATTGCTGCCATAACTTCTTTCTTGTTCTACTGGGGCTAAAGGGAACGGGAATTTTGGCGCGACGAACGCGCGGGAATGTCGTCTTCTTTTTCGAAATTTTGCAATTTAGATTTAGATATTTAGGAATCTTGAAATTTCACTACGCTACGCTTCTTGATTAACGCGCACCTTGCCGCGGCGGGAGCAGAGCTCTGACTAAGTTACGCCCTTAATCTTGCGTGTAACTGTATTTTTTGGTGGGCACAACGATAACTGTATCTCTCTCTTATTGACTCTCTCGCCTTTCTTCCCTTCTTCTTTCTTACTGCTGTGCATGCATCTTCCCTCGTTTTTATAGGTCGAAGCGTTGCATGCCCATATCGATGCGTGGAGAGTGGTTACGACCCCCATGCCGCGGCCTGGCCATGCGGAACGTAGGCACTTCCCTTTTCTCCTCCTTCCTTTTGTCTTGGGTATGATCCCGGGTTTCTCGCGCGAGTACGCATGCTATAAATTTCGCAAGCACGACTGATTCACTCTCTCTCGATTTGGAAGGTTAGTGCGGTCAGTGGGGATTGGTTAACGAGCAAGTTGGAAGGTGAGTAGAAGTGAGTCAGGCGATCCGACGGGCTGGTGCCAAGTAAGCGGGGTTGACGTACGGGCCACGACGAACTGTGGTGCACAGGCGAACCTGGCGTGCGTGCTTGGACTAAGCGGGGTGGCGACTCGGTGTTGGTGCGAGACGACGGACTGTCCGCATCATAGGTGACGTGGTGCACACACACACACACACAGAGAGAGAGAGAGAGAGAGAGAGAGAGAGAGAGAGAGAGAGAGAGAGAGAGAGAGAGAGAGAGAGA
>BFEA01000136.1:2887392-2916330 GCA_003427395.1 Chara braunii
TTTTTTTTTTTTTTTTTTTTTAACAAACGCTCCAGTCTATTCATGGGGAGCAGCACGTGCTGGGAACCGGGCCCAGCGTCCCATATCAAATTGTACAGATCATTGAGAACGTTTGAGATCATTTGAGATACCGGGGCCATTACCCAGCTTCGGCTGAGAACAGTGAGACTGTGAACACGATATGATTCAGACATGCACAAAAGACAAGAATCAGGGCGTGGATCTTTCCATGTTCTAGCGGAAGATTCACTCTCGTTTTACACATTTCGAGAGTAATGGAGCGAGGGGGGGTCCACCACTCTCTAAATGTGCAAAACGAGAGTGAATTCCGCTAGAACATGGAAAGATGCACCGCCACGAGGCCCCAAGGATGACACGCATAGGTCGGGAACTCTGAGAAGGAAAAATAAAAAAGAACGAAAAAAGAAAAGAAACTGGGTCGGTGTATGTTCTAGGGCCTCTGCGTTGTTGTCAGCCCGTTTATCTCGTTGGGCCCCTGTATCCCCGTTGCCAAAAAGAAAATAAAAGCTCGTGGCGCTGTATCTTTCCATGTTCTAGGGAAGGTTCACTCTCGTTTTGCGCATTTCGAGAAACTGAGAGTGAATCTTCCGCTAGAACACGGAAAGATACAGCGCCACCATCTTTTCTTTTTTCTTCTTGTTTCTTCTTTCTTTTTTTGGAAAATGGCCTGCCCCTCCCACGTGGATGACTAGACTACAGTTACAAACTCTGCCCTGCGACAGCCACGCGACGGAGGAGTTTGGCCTGCAGTGTAAACTTCAGAGGGGTTTGGACTCCAAAACGGAAGTTTGGAATGTATTTTCAAACTCTAACCCTGACCACGCCCTAGTTTTCTCATAAATCAATCAATAAATCAATCCAAAAAAAAAATCAACCAATCAATATATCAACCAATCAACCAACCAATCATGCAATCAATCAATCAATCAATTAATCAATCAATCAATCAATCAATCAATCAATCAATTAAAAAAGAAGTAGAAAAACAAAACAGCGGCCTTTTCGACAGAGAGAATAAATGAAAAGTAGGAAAAAAAAAAACGGGGGGTCCATGATTTTTCTCTCCCCCCTCTAGGAGCCCCCTATTTGGTCCCCCCCATTTTTTATTATTATTTTTTTTCTTTATGGGGGGGTGGGCCCCGGGTCCCGCTGCCGGAATCCCAACCCCTATTGGCAGGACCCCCCTCCCCTCAGCCGCAGCGGGCCATCCCCGACCACGACCGCAGCGGTCACGACCGCGGCCCCGACCGTGGGCCTCGGTCATGACTGCCATGACCGCGGCCGCTGGGGATACATAGATGGGATCACAGTGTGAGGGTGCCCTAAGGGCCTACTCAGGGCATAATCATACTGGGTCCTACAATCCCAAATTCCCCAAAAGAAAGGGCAGAGGGCCGGTCACAGAGATTTGCCAAAATACCAAGTGTACTATTTGTGTGCCCATTGTCAGCGGCCTGGGAAGCCGCGGGGCCAGGGAATTTGCGGTCATTGCGGTCACCTCTGGAGGTGACCGCAAATGCCCTTTTTTTTTCCCGCAACGAATTCACACGGTCCCATACACGCATGCAATTGCAAAGGAGACTGGAAGGAGGCAAATCCACACAAAACCGGAGAGATAATATGGACAGCGGAAGCTCAAAATACACAGAGAACTGAAAAACGAATTTTAGTTATGCAATCCCTTGTCCTCCTCCAATCAATCCAGAGTACTTGTTCCAAGAATCCCAACCACGTTATCAACACCCACGGACCAATTATTTACAAGATTTCATCGAAGTATTCGGGAGTCTTCTTCGTCCTCCTTCTCCCTCAAGCTCTGGCTATGGTGCTTGCGAGCACCCAACCTATCAAGCCTGCCAATGGCTACACACCCTCCTAAATCCAACACCCCTCTCTGCACCACTCAAGAAGCCCACTGCAGATGGAGTGTCCACTCAGCAGGAGAGCACAGCTCCCAGGATCATGAAGAAGAACAGCAAGTCGATGAAGATGAAGATCTGCCACGTCAAAGAAGAGCCGCTGAAAGTGCAGCTTCGGTGCCAGCTGACCAAGCCCCAACAGACAGCAAACAGTATGCGCCTCACAGAGCCGGGCCTGATGCCTGGGCCATATATGCATGAGCTAGGTAAGCCCCCGTAACACCATCTATGGCCGCCAACTTCCTCTCGTGGATGAAGAGGACCGAGAGATTAGTGCAACTCCAAGGTAGACCTCCCGCAGCACTTCGTGGGAAGAAAAAGACGAAACAGAACCCGTAATGGGAAAAAAAAGACGAAACAGAACCCGTAATCCGTCGGCCCCTGCCTACTTCTACCGGACTTCCCTGGACCTACAACACAGCTGCAGCCGCCTACAGACCTATCTGACCGTCCGAACAGCAAACATCTATGGTCTAGTAGTCAACATGGCTCTATCTGCATGTAGATGGAGATGTGAGCTAAGGGGATCCAAGGCTAAGACACACAAAAGAAAGACCTACTGCCAACCAGTTTCTGGAAAGGCAGAAAGGAGAAAACGAACGAGGCTGAAAGGCCTAAGACTGCTAAGTAGGGACAACTAGGGACAGGTTCAAGGTTCAAGCCCAACAAGCCTCAAAAACATCCAAACACCACAAACACACTACAAGTCACGGGATCAATTCCTGCAACGCCCAAAACAAGAAAACAGCGAGTTTAAATTAGTGTACAGCCCGCATCTCACTGCAATTCATTGGAAAAGTACCAAATCCCCATTTCTCCTGACTGCCGCGCCCTTGTCCCATCCGAAAAGGTACAGCAGTCCCGCCCGAAGCATGCCCAAAACCTCAAATAGTCCCTTCCCAAATCCAGTGGCACATATTTTGCGGATTTGGGGTCGCAGTGTGAGTACGCCCTCACACTAGTTGCAGTGTGAGTATGCCCTCGCACTAGTGCCTTGTATGGCAAAATAGCTAAAATTTGATGGTTGGGCCAGTTGCACGAGGCAGGGAAAGTTGCAAAAGCAGAGAACGGGGTATCAAATGTCAGCGTTGTGGCGGGCTGCAGGGAAGAAAAGGTTGAAAGATTTGGGCCTTGCACTGTGTGACCACTCGCGGCACCATTTTGGCAATTGCCAGAAAGTCCGGCTCGAGTCTTTGTGATTTGTAGCCTCTATGTGACCGGGCGGGGTAGCATTTCAGCAAAATGGAGATAGCAAAATTCAGAGATCTTGCTGCTATGCCACCTCTGTGTGAGCACACCCTAATACAGACTGTGGAAGACGCTAGCTGCAAGAGGACACCTAGAAAAGGAAAAAACTGCGCACAGGGCCTTTCCCTCATGGATGACTGCATGGAAAGGTGAACGTCAAGGTACAGTGGATGTTGCTGAAGCCCAAGCTTCTTCCAAAGGTCTACAGTTCGAGCTTTTAGTGAGAACTACCGAGGAGGCCGACAATTTGAGCCTGGCGGCAGCAAACAAGGTATACCCCAGGACCAGCCCCAAGCCGTATCTTGGTCAGTTTTGGCTGTGGAATGACCTAACATCGACCTTCCAACGAGCTTCTAACTTTCCTTGGGCGACAGGTCGTCAGGTGTCACATGGGGAGGGTATGTTCGTTTTCCCTTTCTTACAATTGATTGCTTTGTACTTCCTTCAATTTTAGGGTCCAATACGGATAATGGAGTAATAGTACAGTGTGAGCTGTTGAAAAAGGGAGCATTTGCTCGTCTTTAAGACTCGTTCATTTTTAGTTTTCCTGTTTTTTTACTATGAGAACACTAGGGAGTATATTCCCGGTTTTCACAGCGCGCCCCTGAAGTCACGTGTTTTCTCGATCTTTGCTTTGGCTTTATCTCACAATCAAGGCCACATGAACGAGGCCTTTCCGCTACATGGCCAGCCCAACCTCGATAGGACTTCGATACTTCGTACAACCCGGCTACAGTGGCAGGATGCCATCAGGATAATTCGCCTCAAAATGGTGATGGTGAGGTATCGAGAGAGAAAGGCGCTGTAGAAGCGGGTGGCACTGAAAAGTGTGAACAAAATATAAGTCAGATGGAGAACGGTGAAAAGGGTGAACATTGTGGAGATCATCAGGAAGCTTAACAAAAAGGTCTTCAGGGTCGACATATTCGGTGGGGAGGAAAGCGGTAATGGTGAGATTGAGAAAGCTGGACATAGGGTAGGTACTTATAAACAAAAATGATGTAGATCGGAGGATTAGAGCGGATGATTTTCACAGGTCAGAGGGTGAAACAGTAACGCTGAGAGCGGCGATGGTGAAATTAGTGATGGTGTGCACAGAAACAAGATCATGGGCCAAGATTGGGTGACTCCAAACAAAATCGTTTGGCAAGATCGGGTGGCTTGACACCTTGGACTGTTTTGAATCATGAAGATTCAATGGCCACCATGTCTTTACGTAACTCGTAGCTCATGGAGCATACTGTAGTGTGCTCTCTGATCCCCACCTAATGATCTTACCTGAATTAACCTGCCAGTTCTATCTCTAGAAGTCACACAGGCTTGTGATGCGCAAACCACACACCCCGTGGTATGAATACCGATCAGAGTAATTGGGGGTGTGGCCGAGGATTTTTGGCCGGTGGGGTTGAATCTCCCGGATGGAACGGGGGATTCTTGTTTCATACCGAGGCCGTTCTTGAATTCGGGCCGTCGTCAAGGGCAAAAAGAGATATACCAGGGAATGAGAGGGGTTATTCCGAAACGACACGCTCTGTTTGGGTTCAAAAACTTACGCTCGTCCGAGGAGGATGATAGCGGCGCGCTACTCGTCCAGCCATAAAATCAAAAGGAAGGGAAAAGAAAAAGGAAGAGCGGACTTCACCGCTCCTTTCGCGCTAAGTTCACGCCAATTCAGAGACGGAAGCCCAGGGACATGGAGCTTTCAGGCCTCTGCGTCAGATTCATCGAGTCCCCGCGGGCGTCCCGGTGTGGCGGCGTTTGGTGTGGGCTGGGCTAGGGGAACCCAGATCCGAAAGTTAACCAGGATTGTGCCCACGTTGCGGGAGAGTTCTGGGAACCGAGCCGCACCTTCATATCCCAGGACTTGTCTTCGCTAGGAACACAAATCTCCCTGCCGACACCAGCGACACTTAAACGGAGGCCGCCATGTGGCATGGCCCGCAGACCAGGGTAACACCGTCAGATCGGTGTACGGCAGGATCAGGGGAGGGGAGGAGAACCGATCAATTATAACAAACCTGCTCCCCTCTACGTGGCAGGCCCTAGCTGGGTTATACAGATGAACCTGCTCGGTTCGTCGTGGGGTCTTCCGTACGTCCGCATCGCAGTACACGTTGTCGTCGGCTGCGATCGGGAAGGATGGTAGCACGCTGCAACGAACCGACAAAAGGGTTGAGCACAGACAATTGCCCGTGCCCGCGTTCGTCGAGGCAAACGCCGACTCCATACAAAGGTCAATGGAACTCGCATCACCCTCTCCGTTTCAGCCGGAATGCAGGCTCAGGGATACAGCGTCGTGATCACCAATTAGTGGTCAGGACAAATGTGACTAGGACCGAGTCGCGGAGATGTCAGCCGCGTCATGGAGACGCGTGCGACTGGTATCCTTGGTGGTCGGATGCAAGTCGTGGAGAAACACTAGCCCAGTTGACCCGGATCACCTGTTACCGCGAGGGGAGACGATCCCCATGCATACACGCGACGCCGGGATCGTCAAGCGTCGAGGAAGGGAGGGAAATCCAACACACTCGTGCATTCATGCAGACGGTGGACAGCCCGTGTTCCCCAGAGCTGCACCCGTGAGCATCCACACATCTACACATTCATCTATCTTGGACAGTGAAACATGCAGCATCCACAGACTCTCGTACCAATCAGCATGCACACAACTTAGTACCCCCTCGGGACACTGCACACATCACACTTGGACAAAGCAGCGATGGAGATAAAAGTGAGTCCCTCGCTATTCAAAACTCACACACGGCTGGCCTCCCTCAGGCGCAGCCCTCAATCAGTCCGAACATCAACCAACCATAGCCACAAGGCCCTGCCGCTGGCGACGTTCGATCTCCACCACCGCTTCGTCACCCCGATTGTCTTACCCCAAGTCTACCGCTAGTTCCACCCCACGTCATCACTCCGACCGTCACTGGGCACGTCAAGCCTGTTTGACGATGCAGACTTCGCGCATAGCTCGAGCAGTATTGCAGGCGCGATCAAAGAGGAGGAGAGGAGGGGACTGCGAGAATTTATAGCGCAGAAGGGGGCGGGGTGCCAGCACGAGGTGCAGGTAGCAAGGGGTGTAGATGAGCAGGACCGGTGAAAAGCAGGGATTCTAGGAGGACCCAAAGACGCAGGTCGAAAGTTCTGCGTAATTGAGGTGGTCGTTCAGGTGATGCGCATGTTCCGCTTTCACCGCATTGATCCGACCATCCCAACTAGACAGCCAATCGATCGCGATGATGGGTAAGGGAAGGATCGGACGTCGTTGGGGGAAGAGGAAGAGGCACTCATGAAGGAGCGTGCAGCAAGAAGGGAAGATGGCGCGTAGATGCAAAGCAGGGAGGGGGTTTACGTGACGTGCAAGAAATTTGACAAACAGCCGTGCACACGTTCTTGTGTAAGAAATTAAAAAATTCCGACCACACTAATTCCTAACCATTCTTGGATTTCTCGGCGCGGTCCCTCACCGCCCGCGCGGAAAAATCGACACGGGCAGTTCTGAAAGATGCAAGTTTCTTTTCCGTCCCCCACTCTAGGAAAATAGACCCCTCTTCTCTAAATCAACCAGAATCCGTACTTAGAGGCATACTTTCGATTTTCCCCCCGAAGGGTACGGAAAGCCGCTGAGTACGGATCCTGGCTTGTCACAGGCTAGCGTAGAAAGAAACTAAAAAATTCCAACGACACTAATTCCTAACCGTTTCTTGGATTTCTCAGCAAGGTCGCTAACCGTCCGTGCGGAAAAATCAGCATGGGCAGTTCTGAAAGATGCAAGTTTCTTTTCCGTCCCCCACTCTGGAAAAATAGACCCCTCTTCTCTAAATCAGCCAGTATCCGTACTTAGAAGCTTACTTTGGATTTTCCCCCCGAAGGGTACGGAAAGCCACTGAGTACGGACCCTGGCTTGTCACAGGCTAGCGTAGAAGTAAGTATTTGGCGCCCTAATAGGTGAAGAAATCTGTGTGGTCTGGCAAGGCGGGCTGCATGAACAGCCTTGAACTTTCGTTCCAGAGGAATATCTGTAACTACTATGAGGGTGCTGGACCTGATTTCCAGCAGGTGCGACTCCCCACGATTAGATGGGCACCATCGACCTCTTGCAGGCTTCTATCACCAGGGGCTCCTACCACCCTGGTCGCAGAATTCCCTGCTCCGAGAGATGTTAAAAAAAAAAAAAAAAAAAAAAAAGAAAAGAAAAGAAAAGAAAAAAGGTGGAGTACTGCCAGTCTGCCACTTGGCCCTGAAAATAGATAGAAGGAAACGGGAGAAGGATAGAACGCTACCCCTACTGAAGTTACCCCCAAAAAGGGGAAAGTACTCGGGAGTCACAAAAAATGAGTTGTAATTGCACTATGGGCCAAGATACAGTTTCTAGCTGCAGTTTGGGCAATGAACACAACCCAGCTTTCTGGCCAGGTACAGTGAGCGAAGTGCACTTGCAAACTGTATCTTGCCCCGTAGTGCAATTGTAACTCGTTTTTGTGGCTCTAATGAAATTACCCCAAAAACAAGGGGAAACTACGTGGAAGTCACAATCAAAGAATAAGCGGGAGAAAGCCGACGCTTCAGGTTTGACTTAAGAGCTGGTATTCTGGAGAGGAGACTATCAAACTTGCCGCGGCGGCTGCGCCACTCACCAATTGTGAGCATATCTTTCCCCGTTTTAGCGGAAGATACAGTCTCATTTTGGATGTCTGGCGAGTCGTGCAGCGAGGGCGTGTATCTGAGTGGAAATCGCGGCCGGAACAGAAGAATCGGACCGCAATTACCTCCAGAAATCGATGAAGAAGTTCTAGCTTGAGTATGCCCTGAGACCAACCCTAAACCCTAACCCCTAAACCCTAAGCCCCTAACCTCGTAACCCCTACCCCCTAAACCCTAAACCCTAAACCCTAAACTCTAACCCCCTAACCCTAGGTCTCCCGAAACCCTCTGATCTGCTGGTAATGGCGATGCCAAACAACCGCCCCTAGATCGCTGAAAACGTGGTGGTGTGAATCTGTGTCCGCGTTTGTGGTTTTCAGACACACACACACATACAGCAAGAGAGAGAGAGAGAGAGAGAGAGAGAGAGAGAGAGAGAGAGAGAGAGAGAGAGAGAGAGAGAGAGAGAGAGAGAGAGAGGTTTCACCGATGAAGAGAATCGTAGCGACTTACCGGTTGTTGTGGGGATGGACGTCACTTTCTGTTCCAAACTATACACTAGATTGGAGTTGTCAATTGTGCGGGAGCTCAACCTGGGTGATGCTCCTCATCCTCGAAATTTCAGGCATGCTACCAAGATGTTTAAAAAAAAAAAAAAAAAAAATAGACAGTAGGAGCCCCCCCCTTGATAGGCGACTAGGACCGCAAGGGTATGGCTGTCCACTTTTTTGCAAATCTTTCTCTTGCTCAAAATCATGCTTGCCGGTGGCAATCGACCGGACTGATGCCCCCCAGAATAGAAGGGGCTTTTTGTGAAAAAAAAARAAAAAAAAAAAAAAGGAATAGTCTGCTGCTATTCCAGATCCCGCCATGGTGGAGTTCTGCTTGTTGCTCACAGGAACAGGGTGTCACTTGTCACACGTGCGGTCATTGTTGTTTGTGTACTTGGGGCAACTACAAGTCTAGATACAGCGATGATGATGATGACGGTACGATAGATGTGGGGGAGGATGGCAGTGACACGAGTGCAAGACCTGGGAGAGGAATGGCAGATGCGTTTTTTTTTTTTTTCCCCCTTTTGATTTGAACGATTTCTTCTCTTTTTACGAGTGTCAACAGCCGTGCACAGATCACATGCTATTGAGTCTTCGCTTTTTTCTGCATCGTTCTGATTAATGATGGGACGAATTCTGTCTTTCTTGAGTGCATAGGTCCTGTGAAGCTCTATTAAACTTTTTTTTTTTGTTTTTTTTTTGGGGGGGGGGGCGAAGGGAATGGGGAACATGAAAAACACCGGCGCTGGCCATTATCGTTATTATCTGAGTGAAATGATCGACCACCACAAGTAACATCTCATCTCATCTCATCTCATCTCATGTGAGTGATTTTTTTTTTTTTTTTTTCATCAACAGTCATCAACAGTGAGCGATCAGGAATTTTGATTGAAACACACAATGTCATGAGCAGTCTGTGCACGATCATGTGAACAGTTAGAGCATGAAGGTGGAAAGATTCACTGGCCATTTCTTTTTCATTTTTACTCACATTCGGTGATGGGTGCGGCGAGGGCCGGAACAGGAAAGTGTGGAATTCATGAGTGTGGGGGAGGAGAGAGATGGTAAGTGTCAGACAAGATCTTAAGCTTTGCATCTACTATTTTCCTTCCTTGTTTTTTTGGAGGCAAGTACGCTGGACTCGCGGCTGGAGTCACACCCAATGTCATTCAGCATACGCAACTTAAGCAAATTAGCAGTTCCCGAAATGGAGCCCAAAAAAAAGGCGACCCTAAATCTGCTTCTGGTCGGCTTTCTGTATTGCAGGACGTGATGGCACTGATGGGAGCTCCACGACTTCTACCTGTGGAGAGAAAATGGCCTTGATGTAGGTAGTGTGGGTTTATCCCTCTGTGTGAGGGTGTGAGCCTGTGACTCGGTGTGAGTATGTGAGTGACATGGAGAGAGAGCTCGTATTGGCCGTACAATGAACTTCTTTACAGTATTTACATGGGGAGAGTGTGTGCTTTAGGAAACTAGATTCCTTCGGACTTCTCTGTTTCCGTCTCTCATTGCCTAATTGAATGATCATTTTGCTTTCCCATTCTAGTACTCAGAGCACAGCCACAGTGACTGCTCGTAGTGGAAAACAATTCAACAGTCAATGCACTCACAATAGGGCACTTCTTCGGGGTGGCCAATGGCCATCTCCACCACGGTGACCTTGGTTTCTTTTTTCTCTTTTTTTCTTCTTCGGTGGAACTTAGATCATGGGAGCGGAAGTTATGAGTGAAATGAAACTTTGTCCCGACCCTGGGAAGAATTTATTCAACCATCTGCTCAGAAAAATTAAGCGGCCGAACAACGCTAACGCATTTCAAAACTGCTGAGGTCTATTATGCTTTCTGACGACCCCCTGTTGCTATAGAGTCTATGAGTGGAATTTTCAAGTTCCTAGTTGTAAAGCTATGAGTAGAAATTGGCGCTTTTGGAAAAGTAGAAGCAAAGCATCGAGGAGAGGAGTGCAAAACAAGGTAGGAATAGAGCAGCATCGAGGTCGGCGGGGGGAGAGGAGTGCAAAACAAGAACCATGGGTGATGGTCATGGAGAAGGGGAGGTTCAAATGGTGCCCAAGTTCGGGAGAAAGGGAAAAGACATTTTGCCAGCTGGTTGTAATTGGTGGCTGTTAATCAATTTGCATCCTTGTGAGCCATGGCTCATATTCACACCTGCTGGGAAATCCCTTCAGGTGTGGAACTACGAAGATGGGAAACTGGTTGCCTCCTGGGTAGTCACTGGTGTGGATGATGTTCGTGAAGCTGGATTCGTTCCGCAGAGAGAGAATTGGATTGTGGCAAGGCGCGACAAAATATATGAAGTGTATGAATGCCAAGGCTCAAACTTGCGGCTTCTAACGCGACTGCAAACAGAAACGGGTGACATCTCCACACGGAAAATGGTTGTCCATCAGAGCCTCCCTTGCCTTTTGGCAGGTTTCTATCACAAGGACCTTTTTCTGTGGGACTGGAGGGGCAAATGGGAGAAGACAAAGTTTGAAGGTCATAACAAAAATATAAGTGCATTGGTGTTTCATCCGACTGAGGCACAGATCTTTGCAAGTGCCTCACTGGATAACACCATTAAAGTGTGGAATTTGGAGGAAAGGTCTATTATTCAAACCCTGAATGATGATGGTCAAGGGAGAGTCTGGAGCATGGGCTTCCGTCGTGGAGGTGAGAGATCACTTCTGATCACTTCCCACTGGGAAGACCAGTATGTACGGGTGTGGGACTACAAGAGGGGCAGTTGCATAGCACGATGGAAAGCACACGAGATACGTATCATGGCGTCTTTCTTCCATCCGCAGTTGCCGTATATATTTACTGCATCAAGGGATGGAGAGATTAGAGTTTGGAGTGAGTCAAGCTACCGGCAATTGTCCTCCTTTGCCTGCAAATTGGATGCGTATGGGCTCCTCAACATGATCCCAAGTAAATTTTCTAATAAGCTCATTCTTGCGGGTGAAGGTGAATTCCATGTCGTGGAGGTTGAAACAGGAAAGGAAGACAAGAAAGAGGAAGGGCAAAAGCAACAGGAGTCTCCTTGTGCAAAACCCGTTCAAGCATCTTCTTCATCAATTATGGCTGTTCTGGTCAATGAACCAACAGCGGTATCAAGAAAGGCAACGGAAGAGATTGAACACACTGTCAAGGCGTTAGTCAATGTCAAGCTGCAGCTTGAAGAGAAAATTAAGGAAGTGATAGGAATGGTTGAGCAGAACAGCAGAAAAGCAGTTGAGGCAGTGATGGTACAGCATCGGATAAAGGAGAGAATCCAAGCCGAGAGAGTGCAAGAACTGGAGAAAGAGATGCAAAGAATGCAAAAGACATTTGGAGAGTCCAAACAGAGGATTGAGGAGGTGGAGAGACAAGCAGAGGGAGTGCAACGGATGGAGGAAGAGACGAAAACAATGAGAGGAATAATTGAGCAGTCCACACTGAAGATTCAGGAGGTGCAGAGACAAGCGCAAAGGCTCCAGCAGCTGGAGAAACAGATGCAAACAATGACAGAGAGATTTGAAATGTCCAAACTGAGGATTCAAGAGGTAGAGAGGACACTGGATGGTGAGATCAGTGGGCGCAAGGCAGAAGAAGAATGCAGAGCACATTTAGCTGAAAGGATCTGCGAGCTAGAAAACAAATTAGCAGAAGAGGTAGCCAAACGTCAAAGGGCGGAGGCCGCATCTCCAACACTCGCGTCTAATGTTTGCACCTCTGACGCTCATCTGTTAAAGGAGTACTCCTTCAAAGAGCTCCAAGATGCAACTGATAATTTTGACGTGAAGCGGAAATTAGGAGGCGGGGAACAGTTTGAAAATACTTACCTTGGGACACTACGAGATGGTAGTCTTGTTACAGTGAGAAAGGTCAGAGATCCACAGGCACAGCTGGAGACAGAGCTTGTGGACAGGGTGAGAACACTCCGCCATCCCCATCTTCTCACCTTGTTAGGAGTCTGTTACGAAGGGAGGTGCCTCGTCTACGAGCACATGGAGCGCGGGAGCTTAAAGGACTGGATCTCACATCATGATGAAGAAAATTCAGCAAGAGGTTTCCTGCCGTGGTATGCCCGCTTTCGCGTAATGGCTGAGGTTGCCCGGGCACTCTGCTTCCTGCACTCAGTTCCATCTGCATCGGGTGGTCCCATCATACATCGGGCGATCAAGCCATCCAACATTTTGCTGTCTGACATCTTTGTGGCAAAGATCTGCGGTGTGGACGAGGCGATTCTTGACACAGACTCTGCTGGAGAGGTTGGGAAGAGGGGGACTCCCTTGCTTCTATCCACAGAAGACGACTCCCACTACATTGCGCCAGAGTATTTGCATCAACGATTTCTTAGTGTCACTGAGAAGATGGACATCTATGCATTTGGCGTCACTATCCTGGGGATGCTGACTGGAAATCTCTCGAATGCATTTGAAATTATTGAAGACGCAATTGAGGATGACGCAGCTTTCAAGAACGCTCTGGACCTCAACGCAGGCTGTTGGGATGTTCACCTGGCTCAGGAAGTCGCAAAGTTGGGGTTGCGATGCGCTAGTTTCAACAGACGCAGACGACCAAACATGATGGAACCAGATCTAGGCATTCTGGCAATACTTGAGGGAGTTGCAAGGAAGGTTGACCTTGCACAGACTGCAGAGGACGGATAGAAAAAATCTGCAGCCACATGGTCAATCAGCCACATCATGGTGGGAGTGTGCACGGGCAGCACGGCACAGGCAGAGGAGTTCAGCCTGAAGTGCATCAGTTGAAGTCAAACTGCGAGCTTGATGTTGCTGATGGCGTAGTTACCTTCATTGGTGAGACGTGGCCATCGAGCAAGCAACAAAATGAAGTGTCTGTCGTGTCGAGAACTTACTTGTAAGCGATTATAGAGGGGAACAGGGTAAAGAAAAGTTAGCACAAGTACAGGCATGTGTGGTGGTATGATCTTTTCCAGAACCCCAGGGCCTTAAGTCCTATGTAGCATAGCCACACACAGAAAGCCTCTCATATGTTTCCCTTCCTGCTGTTTCAAATCACAGCTTGATGACCGTTGAGATTGATGAGCACAAATAAAAATGGCAATCTGATCTGATGCGGTAAGCCAGGTTCTTGTTTCCAGCTTGCTTGAGCATGATGGGTTGAAAATTTCAAATGAAAATTTCGGATTTTTATTTCTTACCAGCCTCTGTAACGGTCTTCTCACTCTCACTCGATTATAAAATATGGGGTCGAAATAGTCAGATGGCTCGAGCAGCAATTAATTCTGACCAGTGTCACAAGGCAACGATGTAGTACACCAGGGGCAGGTACTGAGGACTCTGATCACAAAATGAAGCTTGTACTTTAGTTATGGATCACAGAAAAATTGTTCTGGCTGCTTTGCACCACCGTCTTTTTGTAAGGCAATGAGCTGTTATTTTCTTGGCTTCGCAAAATTTATGAGTGTCATCCTTCTGCCCAAGGGCTGTGCTACTCCGTATTGCTCCAACTTCCAAGTGCAGCAGATGCCCCGGACGAAGGCAGCAACTCTTGGATAGTCAGAGCGTTCAGATATGCAACTGGAACTTGCATTCAAAACTTCCAAAACTATACAACATGGTTTCTGGCAGGTCAATGTTCCATGGATTGTCGAGTGCTTACTGTCTGATTAGCGATGAGAAAACTATGTTGCCTTCTCTCTCTCTCTCTCTCTCTCTCTCTCTCTCTCTCTCTCTCTCTCTCTCTCTCTCTCTCTCTCTCTCTCTNCTCTCTCTCTCTCTCTCTCTCTCTCTCTCTCTCTCTCTCTCTCTCTCTCTCTCTCTCTGTGTGTGTGTGTGTGTGTGTGTGTGTGTGTGTGTGGAAAAAAAACATGTTAATGGAAAGAAGATGTTACAATTGTCAGCGTGGAAAAGCAATGGTGATGGAAGGACGTCTCGTTCCGATAATAATTCAGCAGGACGTATAAACAAAAACAAAATTCGCTGCGTAATAGGGTCCTATCATTCTTAAATTCTTAATACTTTTTATCCGTAGTGTCACAGTATATTAAAACCTCTGAAAATATCCAAATTGATTTTGTGCTCATCAGCTCTGCTATTTGACAAACAAGGAACTGGGAGTAATGGAACTAGCCCGCTATTTGGTACTTAGGGACGTCTGTTAAAATTGAAACAATGAACAGAAAATTAGCATGGCCCTGTGCCATCAAGGATGACACATAAATAGAGTCGCAAGAGAAGAGGAGGAAGAAAAAAAATGAACAAAAAAGCAAAAAACAAAAAAGAAAAACAGCTACTTTGGGGGGGAAGGAATTACTGTCAAACAGAATGGAAATTTACAAATCTTTGGGCTTTTGCGGCTTTTATGGCCTTTTTGGATTAACTTTTCCTCCCAGGGTTGAGGCATGTCAAGGCAGCGGTCCCATTTGGTCCCAGCATTTTCCTCCAGGTTGGGGGTTCCCCGGCCTCTGTGATTTTCTGTTAAGATTTTCCTGCAGGTTGAGGGTTCCCCGGCCTCAGTGATTTTCTATTAAGTAAAGCCCTGACGGCCGCCCCTTTCTTGTTATTGAAAAATAAAAGAATATCACTGAACTAATCTGCTATTTTGAAGCAGGGGGGGGGAGGGAGATACAGAAACAGAACACTAAGCTTGTATTTGACAAACAGAAGACTGGGAGTCGTCCAGTCAACATGCAATTTTTATTGGAACAAAAAAAGAAGAAAAATTCAAAAAAAGTGAAAAAAGAAGGAAAAAAAAAGTCCGGCTATTTGGAGCTGAAGGTGACCAGTGTAAGGAAAATGAGCAATAGCGAGATGACAAAATCCAGATTACACGATCACATTGAAAGCCAGAAAGTCTCAGAGTGTCCAGAAAGCAGTAATGCACCAATTTTACACCAATGGAGAATCGAAACACAGAAACTGAATGTCAATGAGAGCTTACTCTCGTCATCACGAACATTAGAGTCCAGGCCCTTCCCCCTACTTGGCGCCCGGTGCCTAGACTACTCCCAACACAGCTTCTATCTGCCTACGAATTGACAATGCAACTGTTGACGTCAGCAGCCAGCGAAGTACTTGAAGATGTTGCCCAAAATGCAGACGATCGCCAATACCAGGTATGTGCCCTCACATCATCATCATCATCCTCTCTCTCTCTCTCTCTCTCTCTCTCTCTCNTCTCTCTCTCTCTCTCTCTCTCTCTCTCTCTCTCTCTCTCTCTCTCTCTCTCTCTCTCTCTCTCTCTCTCTCTCTCTCTCTTTTTTCCCTCAACTTTCATCCACGCCTTCCCTCTGTACATCCAAAGACCACCACTGTGCCTTGCTGTGCATCCAAGCCCCAGCCAGCTAGGGAGGCTGGGCTATGGCGCTGCCTCGTCAGCACGCATCTTCCTACACGACCGCACGTGTGCAGCACCTTGCCTTAACGCAAGCAGCAGCCCGAGAGTCTCTGCTCCAGCAGCGCTGCCACTAGCTTGCAAGTGTCCGAATGCCAGTCCAGGCGGCGAGCTCTTTCCTATATGGAAAGAGTCTGCCTGCCCTGCGGCCTGGCTGGGATGGGCCTGCGCCCAGAAGCTTCCGGTAGGCCCCAGGAGGCTGGGTCTCTATTGCAGCTGCTGGGCCTCGTTCGGTTGTGCCTCCTAACTGTCTGTGTATGATGCTGCAATTCTTGCCCAGGGCCTGCATTTCGGAAAAGGCCTAGAAGGCCGTGGAAAGTCTTTGCTGCTCGTGCCTGGGTTCCTTCAACCAACTGATGCGACACAACTGCCTGAACCCCACATACGAAATTGAAAGCATTGGGCCTCTCATGATTTGTTAGGCCTGCCTTCACTTAGGGCGGTCACACTTGCATACGGGGCCCCTCAGGCCTGCGAAGGAGTCAAATCCCCGCATTCCCTCCTCCTTTCCTTTGATAGTCCTCTGAGAAGTTTCTTAGTCTGCAGGCAACTTTCCCTTGAGTTCTCTTTCGTAGCCTGCAATCACTTGGGGCACTGTTCTTTGGAGTTCTTCTCTAGTGAACAACCGATCTTCACTGGGATCAATTTGGTGTCTGACACGATATTGCATCCTTGGATTTGGACGACGGCCTCTGCCAGGAGGTTTAGGCACTGGCATCACCCGATGCTCCACAATTCGGTCAATGTCGACTTCACCATCCATGGTTGGGGGCAGCATTGATCGTCTGGAGGGAAACTGTACAGTTTTTACGAAAGGTGCCAGCTTTGAGGCGTGGAATATTGGGTGTGTGGGTAGGTGAGCAGGGATGAGAATCACATAGGAGGGTCCATCTATCTGATCCCCGACTATATCTAGGACCTCCCAAGGACCGAAATACTGCGCATTAGTTTTCTGGAGATTCCCATATCCTGTCCCAGTTCAAATGACTTAACCTAGACTTTGTCCCTTACCTGAAAGTTAGAAGGCCTCTCTGTTTGTTCTCAGATGCAATCATAACATCTTGAGACTTCCTAATATGTTCAACGGCCTGTTGCAACATCTGTTCGTACTTGACACCAAATTCTATGCTGCAATGTGCTTCAATTGACTGGTTCTCAGGCAGTAGGAAATCAAGGGCGGATTTGGGCTTCCAACCAAGATGCAGTTGGTTGGGAGTCATGCCAGTAGTGTTGTGCACAGCGTTGTTGTACAGGCTGGCGACGAGAGGCAATTTCTCATCCCAGTCATCCTGACTTGGCTTGATGTAATGCCTTAGTAAGTGCTGCACTACTCGGTTCATCTGTTCTGCCTGCCCATTTGACTCAGGGTGATTCCCTGATGTCATTTACAGTCTGGTACCCATCTGTCGGGAAGTGTTTTGCCCCAATTCACTTGTAAAGCGGACATCCCTGTCGCTGACAATAGACTTGGGGAAACCAAAGTCCCGCACCCAGTTATCCATAAACAGCTTGATAACATAGTCAATTTTTGTTGTTTCTAGCATAGCGATTAGTCTTGCATACTTGGAAATCGGTCGACTATAAAGAAGATATGTCTTTTTCCGTTCTTGCTGGTCACCAGGGTATCCATGAAGTCCATGGAGACACTTTGACCTGGACCTTCCGGAATCGGCAGGGGCTTGATGAGCCCAAGCGGAGCTCGAGTCCTAGGTTTGTCCCGTTGGCAAATCTGGCAAGTTTCAACGTACTTCTTTGCATCTTGCGTCATAAACGGCCACCAGAATCTCTGCACTAGGTAAGCTGATGTTTTTCTATAGCCGAAGTGCCCAGTTGCATCATGACACTCACCTAGAAACAAACTATAATATGTTATTCGTTACAATAGGACATTATATTATGTCCTCTTTCTAATGAATTCATTTCTGGCTGCAGCCTAAGCAACGTAAGCATGTCCATCCACTCCTCAAAAATGCAGAAGTGTGTTGAGATCCATACTTGTTAAACTTTATGAATGTGAGGATTCAATCCTTGTTGGAGAATATATTTCTTGAGGTTATCCCTAAGTTGCGCAGACATGCCCGTCCTCTCACCCGATACGGTTGTTTGGATGTTTGATGAGATCCGGACTTCTTTAGAACACTTAGTGTGTAATAGGAATGTCCATCCACTCGCCCAATATGTGGAAGTGTGTTGAGAGACGGTTGTTTGGATGTTTGAGGGGATTCAGATTTGTTTAGAAGACTTAGTGTAATGATAGGCATACTCGTTCACTCGCCCGATATGTGGAAGTGTGTTGAGATTCATACTTGTTTACAATTGTGATGAGCAAGGTGTCATGATTGATCCTTGTTGGACATATTTGCTTTGGTTATTCCTAAGTAGCACAGACATGCCCATCCTCTCAGCCGATACGGTCATGAGGATGTTTGATGAGATTCATACTTATTTAGAGTTATAATGGTAGACAAGCGCATCCTCTCGCCCGAGACGGTTGTTTGATTAAACGTGTGTTGGAATCCGTATAATATTATGTTTATAATTATGATGAGTCAGAGTAGTGGTCGTAATACAACTCAAAGATGTTCACCGTTCATCTTGTAACAATCACCGTTCATCTTGTAACAACTCATTAAGACGTACATTATCCTTTTTTGCGATAACAACTGTCATATTGCATAAAAACTTCAAATTTTGCTTATTTCCGATTGAATCTGCACTTTGATTGGCCATGCACAAAATTTTCGGTTACGAGCGGAAAGTTGTTGGTTTCATGTAATGCAGGCCGTCATAAGGCATGTGAATGTACACACATGCAAGAGACGTGATGTTAGTGATATTTGCATAAAATTGCGTTTTCGTTAGAATTGAGTTTTTCTCCGTTTCACAATTCGTACTTGACTGGCCAGAAGAGGTAATTTGACTTATCCAATGAGGTCCATATTCTGGGATGAGTGATCATGCATGAGACTACCACTGGTCCATGAATATGACCCTCAAGGATAAGTCAAATAACCACTTAAAGTCACTCAAGTATGAACTACAAAACAAAAAAAAAACTCAATTTTCATGAAAACGCAGTAATAATGAGCCGCACACTCACGCACTCACCGAGATTTGTCATGCATCCACACACCAATTTGTCGTGTCGCACAATAATTTCAGATATTATATGATGTCAATTATATGTACACTTTAGGTTGCCCTGCAAAATTCAAAAAGTGGAACGCAATTCGAATTTGTTCCGCCACTTTAGAAACGATAGGCTTGTGACAGAGATCACAAACTCTACACATGACGCCAGACTGGCAGTGAGAATGTCAAAGACAACCCAAACTCGTAACAATAAAAGAATTCAAAGCAATATCATTGTTAAAACGATCGTTGAATAATGTCGTGTATTACAAAATATAATCATTAACGAATAAAATACTTTCAAAAGAAAGTTTTGAAGTTATTCAAATCCATTAAAGACAATTGCGTTCTAAGATACATGTTGTCAAGTGTCGTCTAGTAAGCGGGATATCTTTACGAGAGAACCTGAAAAGTAGTCGATCACCACGTTGCAACAACGTCGCAAACGTCAACATGAACACCTCGCAATTAGCTTCATCCACTTGTCTTGGAACTCCTTCCACGACAACATTTGCCGCCATCGACTTCCAAACTCCTACCCGACCTACTATGTAATGTTTCATGTTCCAAATATTTTATAATCAACTCGAAAACACTAAGGTAAAAACTCGAATCAACTACAACGAGAGGAAAAGAATTGAAAATTGTGAACACATTGTAACAATCTCTCAAGTTGACGGAAAGGAGGATCCAGCGATCATTATCTTTGTGGACAGGAACGAAGATAATATCGTACTGATGTAGATCTACGTTTTTAGCCCACCTTTGTACTCCATCGTTTCTTTGAAGTTGCAGCTTACTGAAGAAGAATGAATTAAAGTTGAAGACTCGAAGGTCTGACGACATGTCACGTGTCGCATATGTGGTCGACCCCAAAAGCGCCATGTAAAAATTAACCACCTCATTATTCACCCTGCCATCGATATGCGAGAGGGTGATGAAATATTTTGCTGCAATTCGAAATTGATCATCAACAAGGGTAGAAAAAATTATGCGAGGTGGCACCGAGCCTCGTATAATGTCGTCCAAAACCCGCAAGCTTTGAGGCGCATGTGCTGAAGCGAATCTTCCCCCGCATGCTCCTCTTGTCGTGATGCGCATTCCACAACATCGAGCAACGCACACGTGGGGTAGTGCGAAACGGAGTTCTAAGGATTATCTTTCATTGCACTTCGCATTGCTAAGTATTTTTCATACATGGTCTGACCCCTAGTCATAGATCGTGGATATGTCCCCTTCTCTTAGGGCAAAAGGTAAAGACAATCGTCAATGGTTATGGCATGCCTCTTCCCGATCTCGACATCAACCCCTTATGCGTTTAACGGATCCTTGTTTTTTGTCGTGAACCCGGGGACGTTTTGCAATATGTGTGTCGGATATTTCGAGGACGTCCTTTTTCGAGATGACCCTACCCCTGTAAAACAGAAGAAAAACAAAATTGAAAATAAATACTCGTTTCCCAGTACACGTCCGACGAAATAGACAATGTAAAAGAATGATGCAACCTACAAGACGCAGGACCTCTCTAATTATTGAACTTTGATTTTGCAATGCACAAAGCACCGAGTAGCATGCGTGCGTCTGGACAACAAAAGGACGAGCACATTCGAGCTTAACACCCCACCCGTTGACTAAGAAAAACCACAATAAGCTACATACGCTAAAGGCCAACAATCGTCGAAGTTCGGATTTCGGCTGACTTTAATGAAGTTTAATCCACAATAGGCACACAGAGACCAACCACATTAAGCACCGACACAGGAAGTGCACTCACGGGTGAGGAATGAAGTGCACCTAAATCCTTGATTCCTCGATTTGATGGACTCTGCGGTCACCCTTAGTGCGTATGGCGTGGAATGAAGTGTGTCCAAATCCGGACTACGACGAATGTCTTACTACCCTTTCAGGAATCGTGGGTGTGTAGTACATAGTGGCTTTCTTCACCCCTTACGAGCCGGTTTGTCCCTCCGCTTCCTGCATCGGTGAAGTTGGTGCGGGTAATGCCAGCACTGTGAAAGTTCTAGTGTCAACCTTAGACTTTTTCAGGGATGTGACATGCTGTCCTCCCCCGACTTCGCCTTCCCCTCTGCTGGCAAAGGCTGCGGGCATGAAAGGTGTGACGTTGCAAGTGTCGTCGACGTGAGGCGCTGTAGTCAGACTAGCGGACACCTGTTGGCCACCGAGGATGTTTTCGATACCTTTGTCGATGATTACATGGCGACTCGGTTTAGCTGGGCTCACAGCAACGGA
This sequence comes from Chara braunii, assembly GCA_003427395.1. Taxonomy (NCBI): domain Eukaryota; kingdom Viridiplantae; phylum Streptophyta; class Charophyceae; order Charales; family Characeae; genus Chara; species Chara braunii. Next base: position 2,908,528 of record BFEA01000136.1, read on the forward strand.
ATCCTCATCGCACCCGTATTGGAGATCGATTGTTAGCGTCAGTGGTTGAACGTCATAGTCTTCACGATCTGCTGAAAGGCTACTGACCACCAGCGTTTCCATCTCCATTGTCATTGCATCATCGTCAACATCATCCCCACGATGCTCTCCGTATAGATGCCCGAATTCGTGAGACGACTGTCTAGAGTCGACATCATCCTCACTGTCCTCCCTTTCATCATCTTTAATATCCACTTCCCCTTTGGCACCCTCTTTTCCTTCAAGCAATTCTATCAACTCCTTTTCTCCCCCTTCCTCTCCTTCCTCTCCTTCCTTCCCTTCTTCCCCTTCTCCGCCTTCCTTCCCTTCCTCCCCTTCCTCCCCTCCGTCTCTTCCATGTCATTCAGCCTCTTCTCCTGAACACCTGTCGAATCCCGACGACCACCCTTCTATCTCCACGCACGTTGCCCCTCCAGGCATGGAAATCCCTAGTCGAGTCCCCTCGCATGAAGAACTTCGGATTTCGGCAGACTTCGTCGTCTCCATGTCGTCGGGCGCTCCACTTGCACCCTCTCGCTTCAACCCTAGTAGCCGCTCATGCACAGCACCATTGTCAAATGTGGCATGCTGGCTCGGCACCTCCACCCCCATCCCGCTGTGCGCGACCGACTCCTGTCGCGGCACCTCATGCCATGTAGTTCGGATCCCGGCGGACTTGGACTCTCCTCATTAGCGGCTACCAAGAGCAACCAGGGCTGCCATCATCTCCCTCGCTGAGCTGGCGGACGAAGTCGGGAGGCCGGCAAACTTCATCCCATGATCTGGACCAGGGCCAGTAGATGGGTGTCGGTCGACGGCCACCCCCTCCACCCCACCGCTGCCTTCCATTATCGTGGCGTCGTCGTGGGACCCGCCCTCTCCACTAGGCGGGACTCCTTTGCCACCCCCTGCACTGTTGCGCCCGTCCCCTCCACTGCCTGGTGCCCCCCCCCCTGAACTTTCGAGTGCGCCACTAAGAGGGGGCACTTTCCAGCCCACCATGCCCTTCGAAGGGCTCGTGTCGAGGTCGTAGTAGTCCTCCGTCAGTTTCAACCATCACTTGTCCTAAAGTGCGTAGAATAGGCGGTCAACAGTGGAAATGATGGACGCGTCGTTGGGTGCAAATTAGTCATTTTCGAGCCTCACTTTTTGACGGACCGAAATCCTTGTGACGTGCAGAACGTTGGACTTCAACTCGTAAGGGATGGACACCCATCCTGTGCCTGGGTCAGTGATAACCATGATCCACTTGGCGCACTCGCCCTTTTGGATCGCTGACTGGATGACTCCTTGGTGCCAAATCATGTCATGGCCTAAGTCCAGCTCAGTCGAATGACTTTGTGGCTCACCAAGGAAATAAATGTTGTCATCCTTTCAAGACAGATGATCAGGTTGGACGTCAAACCGGGGACGCAATCAGGGTGGGGGGACAGCCAGAGTTCTTAGCCTCTGGAACAACTTCATCGGGGTCGTGCGTGGCGCCGGTTTGGCCATCGGTGACACGAGGGATGTCGAGCTCGTTGATGGACCGGCCAACGAGAACCGTGGGGCGTGCTCCGCCGGAGGTGGCTCATACCGCACGTCGAGGCTCTCGATGTCGCTCTCCTCCTCCTTTGCGTTGGCGTCGAGCTCGATACCGATGGCCACCTCGTTGTCTGTGGAGATTAAAGTTGCGTAAATGCCGACCTTCAACTCCTCCTCGGACTTGATGAAGTACAGGGACTCCAGCCGTTCGAGGAAGGTCTTCGGGTTCTTGTGTGAGGCATCGTGGCAGTTGTCCAGCAACACGAACATGTGGCCCTTGCGGCACACGTACTCGGCATCAATGTCCTTTGTCGACCACGTTTTGAGGAACAGAAGTCGTATATCTTGTTTTGCTTCCTCTCACTCAACTTAAACCACATGTTTGTCTTATTGCCTCACACGGGATTTCGTTTCGCCTTCTTCACCACGAACTCGCAATTGTCGGCCCCTGAGATGACCTCGCTTTTGACGAATTGCAATGTGAATTGCAACAGCTCGGAGTTCCCTTCCAACGCGACAATGTGGCGGCTTGCCTTCATAAGTTCCCACACGGTTCGCACGTGCGGATTCCTAAGGAAGTCCTAAGAAAGACAACACCCTCTCCCTTTTTGCTGATGAATTCAGGAAGACCAGTCAATTGGGTCGGATTGCGCTCCATATCCTTATAGACACTACCTTGTCGTTCAGGCGCGATCAGCTACCTGTCGCAAGGCACGAAGGGAATCCTCGACACATTTGTCTGCGTAACTCTCGGAGGCAACCGCACCACCGCAGCGACACCCGTCGGCAGCCTCTTGTTGTGGACGACCGACGTGTTCTTGCGCAAATTGTCACCTTTGAAGAGGATGTACATGCAGTCATCATCCTTGTACAAATTGTTTCCAACGGGGAAGGTTTTCTTCAGCTGAGTTTTCCTCACCCACTTCCTTTCCAACAACTTCATGAAAGAAAGATGGTGCATGCTGGCCAGAAACGAGAGGTTCCACTACTGCGGCACGAAAACAACAAGCATCCAGTGCAACGGACACCATATCTGAAGAAGAGAATTCAAAGTCTCGAACGCTTCTGGTTTTCACAGCTTCAGGTTAACTGGTTCGCATAGATCGAGGACGAAAGTGTGGCTCTTTGTGGTAGTCACTGCCTCCTTCAGCTCGACACTTCTTATCTCCGCCTCGAAAGGATCGTTGTCGAGCGGTGCGATGGATGTCACGTCCCCCATATATTTCCATAGTATGTGCACGATGTCTTCGGCAAGTACGATCTCCCTACTATCTAGTATACTGTCAGTCAACATGGAGAGAACCTTGTTCTTCTAGTCCAGGAACAACTTCTTGTGGCCAGCTAGCTTTTTCGTGGCCTCAATCGTTCGGTCCTCATCGCAGCCCATGTACGTCGGACAATCCTTGAACAGTCCGAAGTCAGAAACGTGTCTTCTGCTGGCGTCCTACAAAATGGCGTCTAACCCAAGCTTGTCAAACTTTTTGAAGATTGCAGACTTTTTTTTTTAGAAAAGGGTACGTCTTGATCCAATTTGAATCTGGCCTCTTTCCGTGCTTGAATTGGTAGTAATTTCATAACCACACCAACATGGGGTCGCAGTTCACCAACTGCACCATTTCCTACACGCCGAACTTCCCTAGCTTTGCAAACGAACTGGAGCCGACCTGGACCCAAACCACCTCACAAGCGAGGACCGTCTTCAGGATGCGACACTTCTCATTGTTAGTGAGGGATTTCATTGCTTTCCAACAATATGTGTCCGACTCAGGCACTTGCACAAACCAATCACCCTCCTCTTTCTCCTTTTTGCCTTTCTTTGTAGGTGGCTCGACAGGGATGTTGTAAACGACCTCCTTTTTTCCCAGCTTATCGTTATCGACGTAGGCGACCCCCGGCTAGATGTTACTGACCTTCTTCTGCTTCACGATCCACTTCGCTCTGTTGTGGGCCAGCAGTCTATATGTCTCCCATTTCTCAAAAAAATCCTTGCCCTGTTTCCCGACCTCCTCTCCGGCCATCGCCAGCAGAAAATAGGAACGCAAGGCAGCATTCTGTTTCTTGATGGTGTCCTCCCCTATTTCGTTTGCTAGAGTCCACAAGTTGTTGTAAGACGTCTTATGCAGCGCCACCGTACACAACTCACGCGATTTCCGGACCTAATCATGTTTCCCGCTAGGGTTCCCCATAACAGCTCTAGGGCATTTGTTGTGATAGCACTGCCAGTGAATGTCCTTTATCGATAGTTTCAATTGTCTCGAAGGCGCCTTGACGTCCTTATTGTCCCGCGAACTAACAAGGAAGTACCCTTCAAAGTTGGCGTCCGAAAGTAAAGCATGCGTGTCGGCCACCGCTCGAAGTTTTACTTCTTGGCCACGTCTGTGTCAAGCAAAGACCTGGCTGCAGCGGCATTGTGCTGACCACAAACCGCGTAATAGTAGTATTGATCTACCATATCGTCCTTTCATTCCTCCTGCTTTAGACGTTCGGCATTGTCCCTCGGAATCGGTTTTTGCAGCCCCAGTGGCGCCAGCTTCATAGTAGGCAACTCGTACGTCTACTCGCTATTCGTGAACGTGCATCGCTTCTTTGATGCCTTCTACGAGGACGAGATCCTGGGAGCGCTGGCTGTACAAATTCTTCTACTCGCCAAAGTCGACGACTTGCGCTAGGCTAATCTCGAACTCCCGCTTTGTCCTAACGTTGTCTTTGTACTCCAGGAAGTACCCAGCGTCGATGGGAACCCGTTGCGTGAAAGGACCCGACGCAGGCTGCTTTTGTTTCGATTCCGGTCGTTTCTAACCCTAGCAGTCCTGCTCCCCCCCGGCTTCCTTCCGTTTCTTCCCTACAGTGCTGGGGGCTGCGGTCTTCAATTTCTTCGAAGAGCCGACCATCTCGCCCTGATGATCCCCCCTTCTCTTTTGCGGAGTTTCCTGTGTTCCATTCCCTCACGCGGATTCCTCCTCTCTGTTGTGTCCCTCGCTAGTTCCCACACCGACCTTTGAACCGACTGCTACATGTCGTGCAGCTCGCGCTAGCTGCTCTTGAACCGGAGCGGCTTGCTGGACCCCAGGAATAGACAGCACGGACCGGTCTCTTTGCCTCGACAATGAAGTCGAAGTCTGCAGCAGTGCGTCATCGTCGCTGTTGTCAAATTGACCACGGCTCTCGCCCCGTTGCAGCTGAGAAGCCGAACCAGAACCTAAATCACCCCCTTCCAGCGGAGCCCCGCTGGATTCGAAACCGCTGCACAGCTGCAAAGGCAACGACAGTTGTTGTTCGGGGCCGACGTCGCAGGGGACATCGAGGTCGACGTTATGTTTCTCCAACAATTTAAAAAAACACTGAGCCAAAGCAAAACCGCCTTCATGAACGAGCCGGCGGTAAAATGGGGTGTTCATAGCACCCGCTCTGAACCCCTCGAACAAGTTCATTCTCAACATCGCCCCCTTCGAATTTGCAACGACCTTGCCCTTAGCACCGTAAACAGTTTCCTTATAGAATTGTCGCCGTTCCCCCTTCGCGTCCTCCCATCGCACGACGGCCCCAAGCACTCTACGTTGCTTCTTGTCTTCGACGAAGATGACAGGACCACACGGTTGCGCAATGCAGTTGGAAGCATCCCCGCAGCACTACAGTCTTCCCCCGAATACAACGTACGGTCATCATAGCTGAATTTAGACTGAAAGATACACCAAATTCAGCTATAATGACCGTGCATTGTATTCGGGGGAAGGCTGTAGTCGACGAACCATTTGGACTGCGTGTGGTTTTACCACGATTTTGTGGCCGTAGACGACCGTCTTGTGGAACCTTTCTCTGACGTCCTCCCAGAGGTCTCGCCAAGTTGCCCCTCACCCCTTGAAGAAGACATCGTGTCTGCAAAGGACAACACAAACGAAGCAACAGTTCCCTCGCTGGCAAACGATAACGCAGACCGTGCCAAGACGTCATTACCGTGGCGGTGAATCAAGAACCACAAATGACGCTATCCTTCTATCATTGTCACAACACAACATGCGGACCATGTTTGCATAGTCCGGATTATGGCCAACTTTGCTCAGGAAGGCCCTTTAACACCCCACTGCAAGCAATCTTCGCCCAGGGCTCACCCCTTATCTGACTACTCCTTGCGAGGAAAACAAGGCGATGATCTTTGCAGAACAGAGGAGGGAACTCCTAGTCCCCAAGTTTTCGGACCTGACTTACGGATGTCTCCCGTGTTTTGCAAAGAAGGAATGAATCTCGACAGCAACAATGAACCAACCCTGGCCGCATTTTTCAAAGTTCAAATCCTGGCGAACTTGGACTGCTGCGGGAACGGGTCTTTGTGACATGCGGCTCACTGTAGGTACCAACAACGCTCCCATCTTTCTCAAAAACAGAGACTACTCCAAAACCCCTGTCAACCTTTTCCGGTCTCTACCACACGACCTTTTCCTTCACCAATACGCAAAGTTCAGTAGAAGATTTGGCCACCATTTCAAGTTCTCATGCCGCCGAAATTTCACAGACCGAACGTTTGGGTACTACGTGAAGTTCAGATATCGGCGAACTTCTACTGTTCTCCCATCCCCTGCGGCACCAGAAAGACCCCAGCAACCTGCGTGGTGTGGGTGATAGCACGAAGTTCGCTCGCATCCAAACATCAAAGGTTGGCGAGAAACGACAACTGCTGAAGTTTATTGTCCCGGAATACCGCGGAGTCCACTGGCATCCGAACTACTTTTGTTGTCCATCTTCGCCAATATGTGAAGTTCGGCAGAAGATTCGGCCAATATTTGAAGTTCGGATACCACCAAACCAACTCTTCAGTCCCTCCGTTTGGACAGTACGTGAAGCTCGGATGTCTGCCAACTTGTTGGGTTCTCTTAGTCCACGCGGCACCAGGCAGACCCCAGTCACACCGGAGGAGAGGAGAAAACATGAAGTTCGCTGACATTTGAACTTCAAATGTTGGCGAGAAAGGACAACTGCAGAAGTGTGTTTGCCCGGAATATCGCCAAGTCCGTCCGCATCCGAACTTCTTCTGTTATCCATCTTCGCCAATATGTGAAGTTCGGTTGCAGATTCGGGCAATATGTGAAGTTCGGATGCCACCGAACTTCTTCAGTCTCCCCGTTTGGACAATACGTGAAGTTCAGATGTTTGCCAACTTGTAGTTTCCTCCCATTCCACGCGGCACCAGGAAGGCTCCAATTACAGCTGAGGATAAAGGAAAACATGAAGTTCGCTGGCATCCGAACTTCAAATATTGGCAAGAAAGGACAACTGTAGAAGTATGTTTGTCCGGAATATCGTCCAGTCCGCCGGCATCCGGACTTCTTCTGTTGTTCTTCTACGTGACATGTGAAGTTTGGCAGCAAATTCGGCCTATGTTTGAATTTCGGATGCCGACGAACTCATTCGGTCCCCCCGTTTGGACAATGTGTGAAGTTCAAATGTCAGCGAACTTGTCGTGTTCTCCAATTCCATGCGACACCAGGAAGGCTCTAGTTACAGTGGAGGATAGGGGAAAACACGAAGTTCGCTGGCATCCGAACTTCAAATATCGGCGAGAAAGGACAACTGTAGAAGTATGTTTGTCCGGAATATCGTCAAGTCCGCCGGCATCCAGACTTCTTCTGTTGTTCTTCTACGTGATATGTGAAGTTTGACAATAAATTTAGCCTATGTTTGAATTTCGGATGCCGACGAACTCATTCGGTCCCCCTCTTTGGACAATATGTGAAGTTCAAATGTTTGCGAACTTGTCGTATTCTCCAATTCCATGCTGCACCAGGAAGACCCCAGTCAGAGCGGACAACAGGAGAAAACACGAAGTTCGCTGGCATCCGACCTTCGAATGTTGGCGAGAAAGGACAACTGTTGAAGTATGTTTGCCCCGAATTACCTGAATTGTCCCCAAGTCCATCCGCATTCAAACTTCCACCGTTGTCCTACTTCGCAGTATGTGAAGTTCGACAACAAATTTGGCCAGCGTTTGAAGTTCGGATTCCGACAAGCTTATTCGGTTTCCCCGTGTGGAAAATACGTGAAGTTCGGATGCCGGTGAACTTGTAGTGTTTTCCCATTCCACGCAGCACCTGGAAAACCAAAGCCACATCGGAGGATAGGTGAAAACACGAAGTTCGCTGACGTCCGAACTTTGAGTATTGGCGAGAAAGGACAAATGCTTAAGTAATTTTACCCAGGATATCACCAAGTGTGTGCGTGTGTGTGTGTGTGTGTGTGTGTGTGTGTGTGTGTGTGTGTGTGTGTGTG
>BFEA01000136.1:2919677-2933717 GCA_003427395.1 Chara braunii
CACACACACACACACACACACACACACACACACACACACACACACACACACACACACACACACACACACACACACACACACACTAACACACACACTAACACACTAACACGTACATGAAAAACAAGCGCGCAGAACCCTGCCAACATGAGCGAGAATCAATCAGTCGATCAATTAACAGATCTGGAACGATCTATTGATTAATCGACTGCTTGATGGGGCGGGAATCCACTAATGGATCGACTGCTTGATTGGTCGGGCATACCATCTCGAGGATCCAACGACTAATCAAACGTTTGATGTATCGATGGCGACGACAAACACGAGAACACACGACAACAAACACAAGCGATTGAGTCGTTGATTAGAAGGTTGCACGAGTGTCTCTCGTCTCCATCGTCAAACCTTTCTTCGTTCAATTAATGGTCAGTCGATTGACCAACAGATCCGAAACGATCTGTTAATTGATCGAGTGATTGATTGCTTGAGCGATTCGTTGTTAGTTTTTTTTTATTGTGAAAGCAAGTTGTCGACACAACTGAATGATGGGACCGACCGATGGTCGAGATTCTGGTTTGTTACGGCCACCAGACATACACATTTATACATTCTCAAACACGCACACGTATGCACACACATACACAAACACGAAAACGAACAAGCAGGCAACCACACATGTCTGACTGTCACACACACACACACTTTCAAATGCACAAAAACACACAAATACACAAACACACAAACACACAAACACACAAACACACAAACACACACACACAAACACACACACACACATGCACAACAACGCTTCTATTCCCACATGCACGCAGAACCCATCGCCAACGTGAAAATCGTGTTTGTCGTCCAATGCATTTTTCCCATTCGTGATCCGTGTTTCTGTCGACACCTACCGCTATGAAGATCGTGTCCGGCGGGTGGGACTTTCGCAGCAGAAAGAATCATGCACAAAGCGTTGTGGTAGTACCGCGACGTGCTGACTGTAGCGGCGAAGCGTTTGCGACGAACGACCAACTCGCATGCAAGGCAGTCCGCTCAGCAGGCCATCGAATGAAGCTAGAAATGACGTGGAGCACTGACGACCAGGACACAAAAGGTGCTGGAAGATGCAAGCAGGCATGGGTGTGCGCGGTGAGGATATATGAGGTGCCTGTGACACAGCAAAGGACGTGTGTGTCCTGGTTTCGATAAGAGTTGCGACGGTGGCGTCGAGGTTTTTTAGGGTCACGGTGTTGGTGATATCGATGGCGTCAATCACCACGAATGACGGGCGCTGGTGTTAACGACGGTGAAAGTGCAGGTTGTTTGTCCGACAGCATCTCCCCAACGAAATGAGAAAAGGCAGAACGAACGTTGGGGGGGGCGGCTTTGTTTCATGGGCTTGTACAGCTCTGGCTCGCAGTGGGTCCTCCACTCGGACTGGAAGGCCTTCTTTTACGAGATCGAAATAGGACCGTCGTCGCGCTTGCAGGCTTGCGGCCGTGACGACCGTTGTGTCGTCGGATTCGATTATCGGCAACTGTTCGGTGAAATGACAGCCCCGCTTCGTCGTGCATCTGCGGGTCGAGGCGCGTCGGTGTGGTTTGCAAATCGGTACTGGAACCAGCACCTCAAAACGAGCGCGCGTGCAATTTTTCTTCACGCGTTGGGCGCCCTTTTCGCTGGGGGAAAGGGGTGCGGAATTGAGCAGTCACCAAGAAAACCGAAGGCGAGGCTTCGACGAGCCGTTCGATTTGCAAATCGGATGACCAGGCTTCGATTGCGCATATCGCCTGAGAACGTCATGACGCGCATGAGGGCCATTTTCGCCACACATGAAGAGGGCCCATTGCACATGTCAAAAAAAAAAAAAAGGTTGAAGTGTGGCCTGCACAGGTCGTTCGATTTGCGCATCGGACGTTGGAGAGTCATCTAGGCACAGGGTCTGGAGGAGGAATGTCGCGCTGCGGACCAAGACGGGAGCTGCATGGAAAAGCTTCGCAGCGCCAGCGTCGCGGCCCAGTCGCCTCGCCATTTCCAGAACACTTTCTTCCAAAACGTCAGCTCCATTATGCCAGTGTCGCCGGTCTCCGCGAATGCTCTGCACCATCGTCATCCACGACGACATACCTTCAAGGTACGGTAAGTTCCGATCGTGAATACCGTTATGCGAGGGCACGTTGTAAAGCGCACGCAGGGTTTCGTTCGACGCCCGGGCAGGATGTCGTCGATGTTTGGGAACCATGGCGCGTGTCGCAATGGTCGCGCCCCACTCTTGTCGTGTGGCCAGTGCTCTATGGGCACCAATAAGCAACTCCTCATCCTTGTTTTGACCAGGCAAAATCAGTTGTGTCGGCCCATGTGGGAACCGACGAAGTGGAGGATGTGGCGCTTAATATCCATCGGCGCGCCGATCAAACAAGAATGTCAATCACATCAATACAACGCCACACTATCTCATGCCCCACGCACTTCCTTGTCACCTTCAGGGATGATGCGCTCGACGATGGAAGCTACGCGAGCACTCCTTGCATTCCTCGTCAGCCATGCCGGCCGTCGCTGTTAAACCTGCGCTCCATGTCGTTGGACAAGAGCCTCGTTCCACATCGAAGACATTGTTCGATACGGAACAATGTTGCCTCCTCGGCGCAACCATTGCCTGTTGACGAACACTCATGTGTTCCCTCTGATCGCACTATCATGAGCACGCGCACAAGTCGTCTTCGCACGTGTAAGCGACAGTGCAACATGATTCCCCTTTCGCCACGTGTTAACAGCAGCAGCCTTGCTGTTAACACGTGGCAACGGGAGGAACATGTTGCATTGTCGCTCACACGCGCAAAGACAACATGTGCGTGTTTTTGTTGTCGTGCGATCATTACACCATGGGAGTGTTTCTTCAATTACGAACAATGCTGCCTCCTCCTCACAAACGTTGTCTAGTGTCGTGGACGTGGAACGAGATTCCTGTCCGATAACAAAGAGCGCGGAGTAAAAAGTGATGGTCTGCATGGCCGGCGCGCCGCGCTCCTTGACATTCCTTTCATGTTCATTAACATGACCGCTAATCATCACTCAATCACCAATCGACGCACGGAAGTGTCGTGGCAATCAACCCCACGCACAAAAAAAAAAAAAAAAAAAAAAAAGCACGCACGCTCTCACAATCTGCGTGCTAATCATCAGTCGCTCACCCAGACGTGCGCTTTGGGTGATCAGTCGCACACGTACCACCCATGAAGGTGTCATGCCAGTGAGCGGGATACACAATGCCGAGTGCGTGTACCACCTTAAGAACATGTGTCCGCGAGTTGATTGTCTTAGGTCACTGAGGTCCGAGCTTCACCAGTTAGGCCCGCCGCTTTGATTGTCTTAGTTCTACACGAGTCATTCATTGCTCTGCTGTTGCGGTTCGCCGGGATACGATATTCAACTTTTCAGGTCGGCAGTGCAGGATTTAGACCCCCGTGTAGGATTGCGCTCGTTCACGCCATCAATAAGAAGTTCGGAACCTGGTGGACTTGCAATGTTGGCACATTGCTCGTGCTGCACGCTGTGCACAAATGGATCTGGTGTCATGCTAACAACCCCGCATCTGGGGCTGTGGAATTGATGGCTTTTGGCCGTTGTTGGCCGCTGAGACGACAATGTTGAAATGTGATGGTTGAGGCCGTGAACATGAAGTTCGGATCCCGGCGGACTTGTTGTATTGGCAACTGTCTCGAGACGTGGCATGACTGATCGTTTTTTGCACAAACCATTCACTTCGGCTCCCAAAAACCATGATTTGGCAAGTACTCAAACTCAACAAAGGAAAAAATTGTATGAAATTGCAGACTATTCCATCCATCACTACCACCTTTGAGCAACCTTGCACCTTTACCTTGTTTCTTCAAACCAACCGCACAAACATCTTTGTTCATCCAGTAGTCTATCATCCATCGAAGTGCCGTCAGAATCGACCGGTGAGGGAGATTCGAGAACATCTCTTTGATGTAAAAAGAAGCCCCAATAACTTCATCTCCATCCGTCAAACCTTTGTTCACCGTGGCCAAACACCAGGTCAATGCATCAGCGCTACGTAGTTTCAAATTACTGTCAGAAGGTAGACCCCAAATCAAAGCGTTGACCGCTCGAGACACAACACGTCCTCCTACAGCGGAGCATTCCGGGTAGGACGGACAAATCGGCATCCATCGAGAGATATCCTTATGTTTCGGGATACAATAAGCACGCCCTATACTTCCATCCTTCTTCCATTCTCCCATCTTCCGCAAATCTCTTCGCACATATTTACCTCTACATTTCTCCAAAATCTCTTCCTCAGTTTCCATACACAGTGAGAACGATGGATTGCCAAAAAACAATTTTTTCATCCCCTCCTCAAATACAACTGGGCAGCAAATGAAGGTATCACCCATGTTGTGATCAATCGGACAGCGGACAAGTCCTTGCAGCATGGGACAGTACTCAGAAAGCTCGTCTTCACAGATGAAAGATGAGACAGAGGAAGTCAAAGGGGAAACAGTCTAAACAAAACAGCTAGAAATCCTTTCTCTCTTTAGCAGACCAGAGCTCACCGGAGGTAGAGAAGGGTGAGAAGAGAATCCGGAAAGGACCTGTGAACGGAGAGCAGACACAGAATAAGACTTTGAGGGTCGAAGGAGGTTCCTAGCATTCTTTATCCAATCTGGAAAAGCGACACAGTCATTGATCCGGAAGCTCACATGCCCATCCACCCGGGGCAAGGAAGCAAAACAATCTTCACATCCACAGGTAGCGACCTCAGATGTAGAAAACTGACGAAAATTATGGATCTTGTCCCCAACGCTCTTCTTCTTACACCAAACGATTTGCATCCGTCTAATTAGCATAAGCTTCCATTCGGACACAACATCCATTTGCGAGACCATAGATGAGCACAGTTGTCGAACCTTTGCTTTACACACACGATCATTGTACGTAATACAGATTACCACTCGTTTCCTGACGTGAATGGAGAAACGTTTGAAGATAGTATGGGAGAGAAGACACCTCAGACGAAACCTTGTCCTTTTTTCCTTGAAGGTACGAACGGATCACTGAGAAAACCAGACAACGGAGCTTTGAGAGCCAGAGAAAGACTAAGGAAAGGGACAATAGACTCGAATACCAAGGTAACATCCTTCTTGAGCCAGCCCCTTGCATGGCGAAGCTCCAAACGACCAAACTCACTGGATACAAGACTGCCTCCATTCAACCGGCGGAGGACTTTCCATCGATCCAAAAGCAAGTCAAAAACCAAACTTTGGGCCTGTAGTGCCAAACGGCCGAACTTTGGGCGGCCAAAACCGAAAAGGTTTTGGCATGGGCCCTTTCTATCAATTGACCCATTACTTTTGCTAGACGGGGAGCATGCACCCCGTGACAAAAACCCCAACCGGAGCAGAGGGAGTCCAGCCAACCAGGTGGAATCCACCAAGGCACGCGGGAAAGCCCCAAGAGGGAGCTCCATAGAAGCAAACAAACTGGGAAAAAAAAAACAAAGAGGGTGTGTTATGTTCGGCCCTGCAGGGGGGGGGGGGGGGGGGGGAAACAATGACCGTGTTTTTTTTTTAACACTCCACGTCCTGCGGAATGAATTGGGGCAGAAATCTGGACTAGATTCAGTTGAGCTGAACATAGCGCACATGATGGTCAGATTCATCCAGCAATAGCCCCTCCGAAGTACTACTGGGACCAAAAGAAGAAGAGGAAGAAAAGGGGAGGGGGTGCCCGGGGGATGAAGAAAGGGGATGGGGTAGGGGGAGGAAGGATGGGTCACAAAAAGAGGAATGGCGCGGCCGGGAAAATCCCCTCACACTTCCACTAGAACATTTCTAAGATTTCTCGCCGAAACTGAAACTACACTTTTCTGAAGTCAGGATCCAGCGGCCTCGCTCAGTTGGTAAGCCGCGCAAGTGGCATTCAGGAGGTCTTGGGTTCAATCCCCATTGGCCTCATGTACCTTCCTGGGCAAGCTTTGCGCCCGCCACCTAGAGATATGCCATTGGTCCCCCCGAGTTTCATTGAGCAGAGACTGCTGATGTTCATAGGGGGAGGGGACCGGAGGGGAGGCACAGTGACTGGCCCATCGAACAAGCTCGGTCCTGATGCTACCGGCTGACCCCTGCCTGGCCCGTTTTGCCACCTGCTGTAGCAGGTATAGCACCTGCTGGTTGGTGCAGCTCCCGCATGTTCCCTCTTTGGAGACTTGAGCACGGATGTGGCTGCAACCGGGTTCCGGTACTACTATAATGACAATAAAAAAAGGCCTGAAAAAAAAAAGAAAGGAAAAAAAAAAGGAATATGGGGTGAAGGGTTCAGGAGAGGGAAAAAAAAAAAAAAAAAAAAAAAAAAGGGGTTCAGGAGAGCCACGGGCACTCCGTAGCCCACTCAATGTTCCACACTCAGACGCTTTCCGCCATAGCTCTCAGACACACAGCATTGGTGCCCGGAAGGGAAAGCACCTCCTCGAAGGATCACACTCCATGTTTAGAAGCTGTGCTACGCTCGACGGCAAGCTGACAACCGGGGATCAGCACCATAGCCCTCACACCGCTAACGCACTTTTGCGGCCGGTCCCCTCCCAAGTAAGGAATTTCATTGGTGCTCCATATCCCTCACTCATGGAAAGTCGCCAAACTTCACGACTTGGGCAATAACAGTCCAAACACTCGGCGAACACAGTTTCTCCCGCGGGGGGGGGGAGGGGGGGAGCTAAAAGGCACCAAGTAACGCGTTGAAAGCAATCCTGATGGGGACTTGCGTGCTGATGCCGTGTTCGAGACTCAGAATAGAATAACAGTCCGAAAACAGGAATTGGACATTAGCGTTTTTTTCCCCTTCAGCCGGATGCCTTTTGCACGATGCTTTTTGTTTTCCGACTCATTTTTCTGCTTGATGCTTTCGGTGGGTGTTACTTGAAGTGAGGCCCATTACCAACTGATTTTCAGGCGAAATCTGTGGCACAACGAATTCTTAGACCTGCCTGAGAAGTGGACTAATTACGAGATTTAAATGGCCCTCCCTTCCTTCAGTTTAAGACAACACAGCCACCCATACACCTTCCTTATCTCGTAGGCCATCCTCGCACTAGGAACTGTTTTACTTATTTGTTTGTGGACCTAATTGCGGTCAGATTCAACCAAACCAACCAGATGTGTGAGTACGCTCTTAGCAAGTAGCAAGAATTTAGGGCAAATTACAGCAATACCGGTTTCCTCTACTTTTTGTAGCAAATAAGCCTGTTTGTCCGACTTTTGCTCGTTTACTTATTTGTTTGTGGACCTAATTGCCGTCAGATTCAACCAAACCAACCAGATCTGTGAGTACGCTCTTAGCAAGTAGCAAGACTTTAGGGCAAATTACAGCAATACCGGTTTCCTCTTCTTTTGTAGCAAATAAGCCTGTTTGTCCGACTTTTGTGACACATACCCCTGTCCCTGCCATAATTTATCGCCCATCCATCCCCATTATCGCTGAATGGTACACACACGGAGAGGTTCATGATCCGATCACGAGTTCGAATCCCAGTGACCCGAGAACTGCATAATAGCGTAATAATACCGTCTCCCGTCTTCCCTCCCTGCTGGTGATTCCGACTGGCAAATCAAAGACGAAACGATCTATGAGCAGCCGTGTCTGGATTATAACAGTAGATCGATCAATCAATCAAGCAAGCAAACAAGCAAGCATTTATTTTCACGAGACTCCGTCCGATATGAGCAGCCGTGTCTGGATCATAACAATAGATCGATCAATCAAGCAAGCAAGCATTCATGTTAACGAGAGCCCGTCCGATAGCACAGTTTGTCTACTCGCCGCTATCGCCATGCTGCTTCTGGAGGATCCTGTCTCTGAAAACAGAGAACGCAATAAACGTTAGCTTGAATTTAGTACAATTATACTCGTTGCATAAAATTAGGCTTCAATCTAACGAGCCGCTTCACAGATTATTTCCTAGCGAGCCGCTCGGCGCTCGGTGCCAGACAACGTTGCCTCGCGACAATCACCTCGATGACCCGTGGCAATCACCTCCATGACGCGTGGCAATCATCGTGCTGACCCACTTCGAGCAGTGGGCAGCCATCTGTCCCAGACGTCACACAAGTCACGGTCTGTTTTTTTTTTTTTTTTTTTTTTTTTTTTTTTTTTTTATGTGTGGGTTCAGGAAAGTGAGAATCTTTCACATCCCGACGGCTCCCTTGCCTTATTCGCAATTTACAATTATAATAATAATACCCGCTCGTACCTGCAGGGAGTGCTCACACCACTCCAGTCCTCCAAATCGAAGGCACAAATGTCAGTGACTCAACATCAACATTAGTATAATCACTGTACCAAACTAAATCAACCTAAGTTACCGAATCAATCAATCATTTAATCCATAAATTCACCACAATCACTCTCTCCCTCCCTCCCTCAGTCACTCACTCAGTGACACTCCCTCCCTCCCTTATTCACTCGCTAACTCACTCACTCACTAACTCACTCACTCACTTACTCACTCACTCACTCACTCACTCTCTTACTCACTCGCTCGCTCACTCACCCACTCGGTCACTCACTCACTCACTCACTCACTCACTCTCTTACTCACTCGCTCGCTCACACACTCACTCACTCACTCACCCACTCACTCACTCAATCAATCAATCACTCAATCAATCGATTGAATCAATCAATCAATCAATCAATCAATCAATCAATCAATCAGTGCATAGATCAATCAATCAATCAATCAGTGCATAGATCAATCAATCAATCAGTCATTCTATCACTGCAAAAAAAAAAAAAAAAAAAAAGCAATCGATCAATAAATCTAAACCGATCCGTCAATCGATCTAAACCGATCCATCAATCAATCTCATATACAACGCGTTCTACTCATTGGACTCCAGTGATACTCTCAGAGAGTCCGGTAGTCAACTCTCGGATAACTTGACGATCAACTAGTTAGCATAAGTTGATAATTGCCGCAGCTGCTACAACGCAGACACATGCGAAAACGGGAATCAAATAGAGGTTCACGTAAGACATCATTAGCCAGCTCCTTGCCAGACTGTCGAGAACGCAGCCTTACACGAATCGCAGTCGAAGCACTTGAACTCACCGTTGCTGAACAGCGTGCAGTCCCCCTCGTCTAACGAAGACGGGGAAGAAGAGGAAGAAGCAGGGGCTTGGTGAATTGATGCGGAGGCGTTGATCACGGCGAAGCCGCACGAATCCGGCGGTTTGCAACACCCAGACTGAATCCCGTTGAAGTGGATGATCCCGGTTCTGGGGTCAGGATGCTTCAGGGACAATTTATGGCACTCCTCCTTCATCAAGCACCACTTGATTCCTTTCCACACATCCTCGTTTCTCACTCTCTTCCGCATCCAGGGTGTGTAAACCGCCAGCGTGAACTTCCTGTACCCCTTGCCCTTTACCAACTGTCCCCCAAGTGCATATTCGCCCGGTGACACCTTTAAACCGAAGTATCCTGTTATAAGGGAAAGTAACACTGTGAATGAGAAGAAACAGACCAATATGCACACCTGGCGCGAGTGAGCCATGTGTTGCGAAGATCCGGAACGCGAACAGAGAGCAGGAGCAACGGTGAAGCACAAGCTTATCGATAACACATAAGAAGCCGCGGCCATAGATAGATCAAAGGCAATGAGGAAGGTGTCACAGCCTGCGGCCTTCGCAGGCCAAACCCCTCCCTCGCATAAGCCTGTCACTAAGTATGCGGTGCCCACCAAGACGCCGATCAGAATGAGAGCCAACCAAGCACCCTTGTGGTGCTGATCCATGATCAACGGTCTAGCTGAGCAACCATATCGCAAAAAAGTCACGGCTGGCTACCCATCAATAGATGGGCGCGAACTGGAAAAGGATACACTGACTAATATTATTATTATTATTACGCTCGGCGAGAGTGTGATGTTCGGCGTGTGTGGAGTCGAAATTCTCCCAGTGTCACACAGAGTCCGGCTATAGACTTGGGGGGAGGAGCGTGGCCAGAGTATCACAGCTAGCATGACATGATATGTACTAGCTGAAATGAACTACGGCCGTAGGATTCTTGGCTCCAACCTCCAAATCCCGTTTGACTTGTTTGAAATGTGATAAGTTAGTGCAGCGTTGATGAACTCTTGATTTTTCAAGATTCAAGAGTAGCGCAGCGAGGCAATTGGTCGCACTTGGTGGGAACACTTTTCTCCTCTGCTTTCGCGGCGCTGGGCGTGGGACGGCTACGCGGGATCCATTCTTCGCTCTGAGACGTTCCCACGTTACGTACTTTCGGGACCAACATTCCTTCGTGTACCTCAGGAGTGTCAAGGCCAGATTCGTTAGGAACGTCCAAGCCTGACCTCGCCGTCATATCACTCTTCAACCGAATTCGGGTTATCACATTTCAAACAGAGGAGAAAAGTGTTCCCACCAAGTGCGACCTAATGCCTCGCTGCGCTACTCTTGAATCTTGAAAAATCTAGAGTTAATCACCGCTGCACTAACTCATTGGAGGCTTGAGCACGGATGTGGCTGCTACGGGATTCCCCATAATATTATAATTCCAATATAAAGGTCCTGAAAGGCTGTCTTGTCCAGATTCGACAGGCAATTGAATTGGTTGGGCTTAAAAGAGTTAGCCTTTGTATATATATATATATATATATATATATATATATTGATATAGATATATATATATATTTGAAACACAGCAATTTTTGACAACCGTCAGGAACATTTTGAAAGCTGCTTTTTCTACAAAACCCTCCTCTTCGCCACACAGTGCCGTTGAAGTGGTGAGGAACTCACGAGCGCACGTACAAAAGAGACAAGCCAGAGTGAGGGTAGGACAAGGGTTTCCTTTTCGACATTCAGAGGAGAACTGGATGTCTCGTCTCGGCGCACCACTCTTCAAAAATGGCGAAGTTGTAGGCTGGGGAATGATCCTTTTCGACAGCGGATGTCGAAAAGGCTGGTCTAACAGATGTCGAATCGTCTTTTTCGACAGCTTGGCTTCGACAGCACGTCATTGAGCAGCCATATGCCAAATGTAGAAAAACAGAGTTTCGACATTGGTGTGGCGAGGCCCTTAGTACAATGTCATGTGCTAGGAGACTTCTCCAAGCTGGTATTTTTGCAATTTACCCCTTTCTTGCTCGCTCGTCCTGTGCACTCCCGCCCCGCCCCCAGGGGAGTCTTCTTATTGGTGGCTGTCTGCCTCTTTCTTGGTAAGCTATTGGTCCATGCTCCACTACCCAACATTCAGCTGTTTGTAGACTGCAATCAGCAGTACACATTCTAACTGACGGAACTTTTTGAATGCATCAGACCATATCTGCGCCCAGATGCATTGAGAGTGGTGTGCAGTGGAGCAATGCCAATTGACCAAGTGCTGTGTAACGTTCTTCACTCGTCCTTTCTTTGACCAAGGAAGGGGCTGCATATCCAGGAGAGCTACCGGTAGTGAGAGCTCGTGCCGTGCTGTGAAGCACGGGCAAGCATGAGAGGTGCGGCTTGCTTATATAATAGCTGAGGAGGGAAATCGAGAGGATGGTCCCGGGGCGTAATCCCATTTAGCCGAAATTCTCAAATTTCGACCCCATAGATTACAAAGAGGGGAAACTAGGGTGCAGTCAAGGTTTTCAGTTTTCGCGAATCTTTCTCCAATGCCAGGAAACGATTGTGAATGTGGGGCTCGTTCGACACTCCTCGGGCGCGTAAAGTCCCCAAGGAATTGTTCGTTCCACCTATCCTCGGGGATGCAGTCCGAAAAAGAAACGTGAAAACACTCCGAAGGAAATTCCTTGGGCTCCGAGGATTCCCCAGCCATTTCTTCCTTTTGCCCAAGGGACCTCGTGAGGTCCCTTGGGCAAAAGGAATCCGCATTTCACGGTGAGGAGAGGGCACACGGGTAGAGAGACGTTACAACCGAGAATCTGGATCGTGGCGGCACGCTATTGGCTGAAGGCCTCAAGCACATTTGATTTTTTTTTCCTTTTCTTTTTCCTTTCCTGACATCGCTCGAAGGAAATGTCTTCGGGCCACGTCCCCGAGGACAGGTGGAATGAAGGGCCCAAATTTCCTTGAGAGCTCAAAGGAATTTTTCCTTTCGCCCGAGGATTCCCCGAGGAGTGTAGAACGAGCCCCTGTATCCCAACCCAGCTTTAGGGTTGAGCGGGGATGTGTTGTATTCGAGGGATGCCTGAAGTGGATTTAGAACGGTTAATTGCAAAAATATTGCTTTTTCCAAGTTTGGCAGCAAGAATGTTGTCCGTTCGAAGATTCCTTTGCAAAAATAGAGGTTTCGTTGCAACTTTACCAGGAACCCATAGTTTGCCAGCAAAAATGTCGTGTTTTGCCAAGTTTCACAGCAAGGGACCCATAGGGCGTCGTTAGACACTCCTCGGGGCATCCTCGGGCTCCGAGGATGAATCCTCGGAAAAGTTCAGGGTTTTTGTTGTCTTCGTTCCACTCATCCTCGGAGCATCTGTTTTAGGACTCATCCTCCAAGCAATGTCAGAAAAATAAAAGGAAAAAAAAAAGAAAAAAAGTTGTGCTTCAGGCTTGCAGCCAATAGGGTGCCGCCACGATCAGAATTCTCGGTTGTAACGTCTCTCTACGTGCATGCCCTCTCCTCTCCGTGAAACACGGATCCTCGGGCTCCAAGGGACCTCGCGGAGGACGATTTGGCTGGGAAATCCTCGGAGCCCAAGGATTTGTCCTCGGAGTGTTGTCACATTTCCGTTCCGGAAATCAGCTCCGAGGACAGGTGGAACGACGACGGAATCCTTGGAATCGCGTCCCCGAGGAGTGTCCAACGACGCCCATAGGCCTCTGGCTTCAGGTACTCAGGCACTCAGCGTTCGGGCCTCAGGTACTCAGGGGCAGCGTTTCTTTTTTTTTTGGGCAGCGTTTCTTTTTTTTTTTCCGGCTGGTGTGGCCGAGGCATCTCGGCCGCGGCCACACCCGAGATGCCTCGGCCACGGCGGACATTTAAAAGAAAACAAAAACACCTCTACGCGTGGCTGTGCCACGGCCGCGATGCCTCGGCCACGCCCGTGCGAAAAAACAAAAACAAACAAACAAACAAAACAAAAAAAAAAAAACGATGCCCCTAAGTACCTGAGGCCCGAATGCTGAGTGCCTGAGTACCTGAGGCCAAAGGCCTACGGGTCCCTTGCTGTGAAACTTGGCAAGACGCGACATTTTTGCTGGCAAACTACGGGAACTCGATAAAGCTGCAACGAAACCTCTATTTATTTTTGCAAAGGAAACTTCGAACGGACAACATTTTTGCTGCCAAACTTGGAAAGGAGCAATATTTTTGCAATTAACCCATTTAGAACTGAAAACGTGACTACAAAGATCAAGGGTCACAATGAAGGATTGCGGTAAGTGGGACTTGGCACCCAGAACCTGAATAATATTGTGGCTGTACACGCATGTAAACTCACAGGGGAAAAAAAAAAAAAAAGTTAGCTTACAGCGCATGGGGTCGAATCCCAAGGAAATTTAAAGAAAGGAGTCCCGAGGCATTTAATAAGGGTCAGGTCTGCCTCCCGGCCCTGCCCTCCACCTCCGATTTAGATAGAGAAAAAAAGGTAAAAGCTTCACTGTAGAGGGTTTTGAGCTCGACTTTGCCTTCTACGCACTGCCAAATTGAATGAGTCAGACACTCCCTACCCTAATCATGGGACCAGTACAAGACGGATGATGTTTCTTTGACAAAAAAATGTATAAAACGCAAATTTCGTCATCATCCCCCTCTCTTCACAATGATCCACAACTTGGCATCGAATAGAAATTGAAGATGCATTTGCATTTGCTGTCATTACCAAAGGTAAACAGTAGGAATTCAATCAAAACATCTCGGCCCCCCCCCCAAAAAAAAAAAAAAAAAACCTCCTCCAAGTGAATTTCCTGTATTGGGACGGCTGAATCAGGGCTTCCCCAAAGTATCCCAATGCCAGCACAGCCAAAAAATGAGTCTCTCCACTCATCCATGCACCCAAAGCCAACTCTAGAATA
>BFEA01000136.1:2934192-2945102 GCA_003427395.1 Chara braunii
GGGCCCAGCGTCCCATAACGAGCACATTCAGAAAAGTCATCAGAAAATTCCATGAAGATGAAACTAGAAGCCTACTAAGAATTTTGGAGCTACTTCAGACTTTTTTTCAAGGAACTTCAAAGTTAGACAAAATTCAAAAAACGACTCAAGAATCCACCATCAGTCCTCTTTACCGCACTCCGGCAAGACTTACTACAGCAAAGCCACCATCTCTACTGCTGCTATGCCCTGTTTCTGTCCTACCACCTAGCCCCTTCACTAGTAGGACGCGTGATATCTTTCTCTCTCTCACCTCATTCCTCCTTTTTTTAAGGCTAGAAAGCTACTATGAATCAGAAATATTGGAAACGCTTCAGACATGTCTACAACCCTCCAACCAATCCCCAGGTCCCCACTCCAGCAAGACTTACTGCAGCACAGCCACCATCTCTGCTGCTGCTGTGCTCTATTACCATCCTACCAGCTAGCCCACTCACTAGTAGGACGCGTGATACCCCACCTGCAGGTGCCACAGTTCTGTCTTCGTCATCGAAAGGGAGGTCAGGGAAGACCGACAAGTGCAACAGTTCTGTCTTTGTCATCGAAGGGGAGGTCCCGGGTACTCCCCCAACTCCATCCTAGTAAAGGGTTTGAAGGACCATATCCTTGGCACGAGCCAGGCACAATCCTCAGCCTGCAATCTCCTGCCCCCTCGGAGATTCCAGTCTGCGTCATCGAGAGGGCAAGCCAGCGCTGCCCGAGGCCAATCGCACCAGGATGAACCCTCATCATCGGTACCCATCTGGCAACTAAGGCTGCCCGATGCCAATCGCATCTAATGAAAGATCCCCCAGCCGGTACCCCTCGGACAACCTAATTCCACCCTCTCTCCGTCCTCACAAAGAGTCATCTTGTGCCCTTTACCCCTCACCTTGAACAGATCCCCCAAAACCCAACAGAACCTTCACTCACCTCCTTCTCCTCCCCAACTCCGTCCTAGTAAAGAGTTCGACAGACCATGTCCTCAGCAAGAGCCAGATACAATCCTCACCCTGCAATCTCCTGCCTCCTCGGAGATTCCAGTTTCCGTCATCGAGGGGGTGAGCCAGCACCGCCTGAGGCCAATCGCACCAGAGTGAACCCTCATCAGCCGGTACCCATCCGACAACCAAAGTTGCCCGACGCCAATCGCATCCAATGAAAGTTCCCCTAGCCGGTACCCCTCAGACAGCCCCGATGCACCCTCTCTCCGTCCTCACAAAGAGTCATCTCGTGCCCTTTGCCCTCCATCTTGGACAGATCCCCAAGCTCAACAGAACCGCCCCATATGAATTCACGAAATTTCAGAAGCGAATTTTAGCCGATTTTTGAGACCACATGCCACCACTGAAATCACTAAGACTTATTACCAGTACCAGTAAAAAACCAGACTAACGATTGTGTAGAGTGAGAAGTTTTTTAGAAGATTTTATAGGAAATTATTTCGAGAATATTTTTAGAAGCTTTTATAGGAAAATATTTCGAGAATCAGCAGTTAGATTTGGGAAGCTTCTATAGGAAAATATTTCGAGTTGTAGAATCAGAAGTTTTTAAGATGCTTATCATAGAAGAATATTTCAAGAATATTTGTAAAAGCTTTTAAAGAAGAATATTTCGAGAATCAGAAGTTTTTTTTTTTTTTGAGACTTTACTAGGAAAATATTTCGAGAATATTGGAAGAATATTGGAAGAATAGTTTTGAAGATAACCTAGTCGTAACCCAAAGTTTGTTGAAAACTTTAATAGGAAATTATTTCGAGAATATTAGAAGAACAGTTTTGAAGATAACCTAATCATATCCTTTTGATCAAAATCAGAATATATCACAAGGACAAAGAAATCCACGAGGAGTGATCAATGGAAGCATCAAAACCATGTTGATCATCAAACGACTAAGGACACGAAACCATGCCAGACACTCAATCTTTAAAACAGGGCCCAACTGTGACGACGCAGATCCCGTACGAAGTGAAAGATGAGAAAAAAACCTTCTCCCTTCTTCTTCAACCCTTCCTTCCACTTACCTCTCACCCTTCAAACCCTACCCCTGTACCTCTGGGGGAAGAAGAGTTCACTTCCTCCCGCTGCTAGTTCAAGGCTCAAGGCAACACTAACTCCAAAGGTATAAGCGGCCATCTTCGATCCTTGTAGGGAGTCGAAAACAGTGTGGCACCCCTCGCCAAGCCCGTTGACAAGTCACCACAGGAGGTTCGAATTTCCATAGCCGTAAACTTACCACACACTTACATATAGTTGAAGAAGAAGGCAGATTCGGAATCACTACGTCATTTCATGAACAGCTGCATCATACCAAATAAAGCCCGAAGTCATACAACCACCACCTCATGCCCCCGTCATTCTCAGCGCCCGACACACTCGAATTTCATGGCGCGCCCTAGATCTTCGATATCTCATCATTCAATGGACCATTTGCTCTAAGATTTGGATCACCTCAGCTCCTCGACATAGCCCATCGGCGGGCCAATTTTCAGCTCAGGGCGCGCGCCCAATCGTGCACTATCGTCGAGCGCGCGCGCGTCATTTTCCTTGCTGCGTGCAGTTTTCCAGCGCGGGCGGTTCTTCGCCTTGGCGGTAACCTTGATTGACGATCGATGCTGCCGGGGCGCAGTGCTCCCGGTAGCGCTGCGCCGCCCGCCATCCTGTTGAGGTACCCCGGGCATGCTCACACTCGGACCTTTTGCTTTGCAAATCCGCAATCACGAGCAGACTGTGTCCAGGGCGGAGCCTCTGATTTAGGTACTATTTGAGGAAATGCCTTCTTTCCATATTTTGCCTGGGAAAAAGGAGAGACAATGGGTAGCCGGAGATGTGTGGAAAAAAAAAGAAAGTGTTGGTGCGGGATGCCTTTCTTTACACTGCCACCAAAAGTATGATTGGAGAACACAGCAGCCATGCATCATCGAAAGTGCTGTGCCACTGTGACTGGTTTTAGGTAAATTTTTCCTTTTTCCTTCTTTTTTCAAGTTTTCTTCTTTTCCCCTCCGAGCCTCTTTTTGTCGAGGCAGAAAAGAACTGTGCGCCGAGCATTGGGGAAGCGCCAGCATGACTTTGTTTCTACCTTTTCGCTGGCGCCACCAGCCACGTGGGTCCGGTAGCGCCCGAAGAATCGGGAATGACTCCTTTTGGTGTTTCGAGTGTCCCTGCGATAGATAGGGTCTCGCTCCACTACTATCTGCTGTACACAATTTCGTATAGCGGCCGTATAGCTGTCAGAGCTCTAAAAACCGTATAAAACCTAGTGTCGCTCCACTTACTATCCGCTATACGAGTCTCCAATTTTGGAGTTCACCACAAAACACTCTCACAGCACTACAAAACATCAATTTGTCGGTCCAGACTCCAGGCTCTCCATACGATTTTGTGATCCTACGCCGACCTCCTTCGACCACCCTCCGAGTAACGACTTCTGCAGGCTGTGAACTATACGGGATCGTATGGTGAATCCGGAGGGCGCCATCTGACATCCATACGGTGATTTCCGAAGGTGGATTTCGGATAGTAAGTGGAGCGGTGACTTACTATCTGAAATCGTACAGCAGATAGTAGTGGAGCGAGACCCATAAGTTCCAAGCCACTTTTTTCCGACTCGGAGGGTGGAAACGCCGTGCGTGCCAAAAACAAAACAAACCGGTGGGGGGGGCTGGCACTGCCAGCCATTGTGCTCTGGCAAGCGACCCCCAAAAGGTCTAGTGCGCAAGCAGCCGTGTCAGAGAAAAATGGCTGTGGAACGGACTGGTGGCTTGTACATTGCCCATCTTTCAGGGGTCGGGGTACCGGACCCAAACCGCTGGCAGCACCAGCCAAAATGAGGCCCGAACCCGCTCCTTTTTTTTTGTTGCGCAGGTCATTTTCTGGCGAGGCTCAAGTAGCTGGGCGAGGTCGGGGTACCAGACCCAAACGGCTGGCAGCACTAGATAAAATGAGGCCCGAACCCGCTCCTTTTTTTTTTTTTTTTTTTTTTTTGGGAGAACATAGTATCAATTTATTGCCAAGAAATAAGTTGAGGCCGGGGACCTCACAATTCTACCCGGAGACTGGGGCCATTACCCAGATTCGACTCAAAAACCGGAAACCGGGTCCAGCGTCCCCCAACTCGTTCTCAACCTAAAACAACTCTCCCAAAAAAGTAGCATTCTCGCTCGATAAAGGATGAGGAAAAAGACACTCTAGGATAGCCGGGCCTAAACCTAGAGTCTACCTCTACAAATCCCTTTTTAAAATCAGGCCTCTTAACATCTCCTTGCATAGCTTCTAACTTTTATTCCTGATATAAAACAGAAGAGGA
Organism: Chara braunii; assembly: GCA_003427395.1. Taxonomy (NCBI): domain Eukaryota; kingdom Viridiplantae; phylum Streptophyta; class Charophyceae; order Charales; family Characeae; genus Chara; species Chara braunii. The sequence goes on from BFEA01000136.1 coordinate 2,938,517, forward strand.
AACAGGAGCTGCTCTGAGGAACTTGTATCCAAGACCGAAAGGGGGAAGGAGGCCCTCTGCTCAAGGTGGGGTACTAATTCGTTCCCCGTGACCTATTGTGGCCAGAAGGAAAAATTTCCCCTATCATCTATTTTATACAGGCCTAAATCTCTTTCCCAAGTATCCCATGTATTCCTCGTGTCGGTCGTCTCTGCCAGTCGGAGTGAATCGTTCTTCTTATCTCCGAGGTAATCCGCTTCTTGACTTGAATATCAGACATGAATTGACGGTGAAACAATTGATTATTCCTATCATCCCAGATCATCTTTATTATGATTGCTCTGATTACTTGGGCCACATACTTCTATTCTCTCTTACCGTTTCCACAACCCGTCAAGATCCACTCCTCTGTCTACTCAAAAGTGTTCCTAGTTATCTTGTTCCAGTGTTGAATCCACGAGTTCCAGATACGTCGTGAGGTGGGACAGGTAAGCCATAAGTGTCTTGTAGTCTCTCATCCCCATTTACATCTTGTACAGGTTGTAGAAATTCCCATACCTTTAGCCACTAACCATACTGCAGATGTTGTGGCCAAAATAGCTTGTAACCAAAGCATACTCGCCAGCTTCTGAGAAGGGAGCCCCTTCAACTCCACCCAGAGGGTCTGCATTGCCTCCATAGAAATGTCTGGCATGCCTTGCTCTGACCATCTCTTCGCCACAGTTGTATACGGTTGGTTTTTAACTTTCCTTCTAAGGAGTCCAGTGCCGAACTTGGGTTTGTACTCATCCAAAGGTATCAACTTACCATTCTAAGTATTGTACCAACCTACTGCAGATGGGTGAGTACCGAGTGAGATCACTGATCTACCTTCTGCAACTAGCAGAGTTTTAATCTGAGTTGGGTCCTTGCCATTTCGTCGTGTTAGAGTTCGAACTGCAACTTCTTCAATCCCTCCCATTGAGTTCAATTTACCCTTTGCCCCTGGATGAATCTCTTTCGTAAATGTCGAGTCATCAGCCATGTGCCATTCTGTTGCTTCCAGACCTCCATCTAGAGTCGGGCCCCTGATCTGCCAAAAGTCATAGTTTTCGTTTTTCGTTCAGTTTCCTTCCCCGTAGTCCGTCCACTGGTATTGAGTCTGTTTGCATGATCCTCACCCATCCTTCCGGTATAGCTCTAAAATTAGTTTCTGAAAGTTGAGCTGCACATTTCTTAATCTTGACAATTTTTGTTTTAGAGTTGCACTGTCCATCTAATCTTGTTTGTCCTTATCCCAAATGTCTTTTGCCCTTACAACCCCTCGTTCTATCCATGCCTTACCAAAACTCCCGGAGGATCCTTGAGCTAGGAAGCAGTTTCCAGATTCGTCTACGATACGGGGATTTTCAAAAAGGATTTGAGAAAGGACAGTGTCTTTTGAGTTCGGGGGATCTCTCTCCGCAGGGATCAATCTTTTCCAGACATACAAGACATCACTCCAAAACTTCGACTAAAGTTGCTTGTTGATATAGGAAGGAATTAGCAAGCAACCTCGGACATCCTCTTGTCTACTCAGTGACCATTCTTCACTTAAAATCTGCAGACCCAAGCTCAACCAAGGGTCATCAGTGGCTGTGGTTAGGGCCTTGACAGTCAATTTTTCCAGTAATGTTAGATTTCGTTGTATGGGATCCAATACACCTAAACCCCCTAGTTGTCTAGGAAAGGTAATTGTTTCTCACGCGGCCTTTGACATGTATCCTTCTTGTTCCTGTGCTTCAGGCTTCCAGACAAAGCGCCCAACCGCCTTCTTGATTTTCTCATATGCCTTGTCACCGAGGCGATGAACTGCTAACGTAAATCACAATACCGATCCTGTTGCTGTTGATAGGTCCAAGGCTCGGCCCAATAAGGATAGATGTCTTGTTTGTTTCCAACTTGCTATCCAGTTGTAGTATTTTTTCACAAAAATAGCATCTTGAAACTTTGAATTGTCAGTCAAGGAGACTTGCACTCCCAAAAAACGTTCAGAAGCGTTAGCAAACACAATCTTTAATCCCCAGTTGACTTTCAGGTTGAAGGAGGGTGGCAAAAAATAGGTTGAGTTATTCCAATTAATAACGGCCTCTGATAACTCACAGTAGGTATTTAGGACCATTCTTAGGGTTCTAAGGTTCTCTCTGTTGTTTTAACAAGCAATGGTTAAGTCATCCGTCAAGGTTCCCCCCTTCCATTGGATGCATATTTTGAGTTTCAGACCCACGATTTCGTCGTTAACCCGAATATTGTCTTGTAAGATTTCCAAGTGCACAACAAAAAAGAGAGGGGTCAAGGGGCAACCTTGCCTAAGAGATCTGGTAAGAGATAATTCCTCTAATTGTTGACCGTTGACCATAACTGTAAATATTGCGTCAGAGTACATTGTGTTGACCCACCGACAAAAAGGCTGACCAAAGATTCAAAACCCATATGTTTCAGGGTGGTCATCACAAAAGCCCATCCAACGTGGTCGTAAGCCTTCTCCATATCCAGCAGGAGAATTGCTACGTCAAGGTTGTCATTCGTGATTATTTCCAAGGCTTGAATGGTTGCTATAATATTGTCAGTTATACTTTTATGCTTCACTAAGACCCCTTGTTCTTTACCAGTGAGATCTGACAGATATCTCGCTAGCTGTAGGGCCAAAACTTTTGCTAACAATTTATATGAATCATTTAGAAGTATATAGGTCGCCTATTGCGAATTTCTTTTTTATCTCCTTTTTTATACAATAGATAAATTACCCCTTTAGTCATGCTTTTATTCAGTTTGCCCCCTGTGAGGACTCTTTTAAATATACTTAACAACATTAGACCCAACTGAGGCCATAGAGCCAAATAAACCTCAATCGGGAGACCATCTTCCCCAGGACATTTATCTTTTGCCATTCTATTGGCTGCTGTTGATAACTCCTCTAAAGTCAATGGTTTATCAAGATCCAGGCGTGTTCTCAAAGAGATTCTTTTTTGAGAGCGCTTCTAAAAGGTGCTTGTTGTTCTCAGGTCAGAGTCCATGTCATCATACGGTCGGCGAATTGTTAAAATACCTTCAAAATATACTTTAACAAACTCACACATCTGGTGCAGATCATCAGAGATTATCAAAAGGGTGGAGAACGGATGTGATAGTACCTTCATTGGTGGATGTGTTTTTTGTAGTATCAGCCGTCAGAAGGTTTCTTTAGTTAGTGTGTCTCCTGTGGTAATGTTTTTCGGGCTTAACCATTCTTTTCACTGTTCTTGTTCTTGAATATGCATTAATTCCAGTTTGGCCAATAGCCTTTTCCGTGTCATTGTCCAATATGCATCTGAGACCTTATCTTGGCCCCGATTATCTTCTTCACGTTTAATTCTCTGAACGATGTGTTTTTCGTCCCTTCTTCGGTTTTGTGCTTTGATCTGTGAGAAGATATTGAAGGCTCGTTGCATAATATGAATTCCTACCTCTACCCAATCATTCTCCTCAAGAAACAGCTCCCTCGATCCCTGCCAGGCCTCAAGTTGATTCTGAGACCAATGAATGATCCTTGGGTCCTTAAGAAGAGACACATTCAGTCTATAGTAGTCCGGGCCCCTTTTTGGGGCTCCGCTGATTTGAAAATCCCCCACAACTGGTCTGTGATCCGAGAGGTCTGAGAACGGAATATCTACATCTGTGCATTCTTTCCAAGGAAGACCTTTCATCAAAAGGTAATCCAGTCTTCTTCGGGCTGGTGTGGTCTGTGAACCAAACCAGGTGTAGGCTTGGGTGGTTGGGTGGAGCGTTCGATACGCATCGATCAGACGGTCTAATCTGATCGAACCCGCCTTTGGGCTGTCTAATCCTGGGTTTATAATAGTATTCCAGTCCGCTGCAAGAATGGTATTTTCGGAGTCCGGTATTAAGCCCGGTAGCAACGCTAAAAAAACCAGTTTTTTGTTGTAGTCCACATTGACATAACAGACCATTCTTGGGACCCCACTTCAAACTTTACCCAGGCCCACCTCCCCTATAGATCCACCATTGAGTTAATAATTACTGCATCCAAATTTTTGTGAATTAAAACTATCGTCCCTCCTTTTGTGCTTTGTGCAGGCGACCAGAACTGATGACCTGTCCACCAACTTTCAATTTCACTACAACGATTTTAATCTAGTTTAGTTTCTTGAAGGCATACTACCTGAATTYTATTTTCATATAACCAAGACTTTAAAARGTTTCGTCTTTGCTTGACACCTGTATCACACATCCCCTAACGTTCCAAGAGACACGCCTTAGCTTGCCTCTAAGAGGCATGGGAGACTGTGTGGCCGGCAGTAGAGTGGATGCGACTTCCTACCCCTTTTGCTCCTTGTGGTTGCTTCCTTCGTCGACTTTCATCTCCTCTTGAATGTTTTTCCCACGATTCTTGGAGCAATGGTAACATCTTGGGTGTGAGGATTGATTTCCTCGCCGATGTCGTTAACCACTCAGCAATTACCGCAACCGAGATTTCACGAATCATCTGGATACGCTGCAGGTCTTTGTTGAGTGGTGAAGACAAGGATGCAAGAGGGAACCAGCTTCTCTTTTGCCTTGCTATGATGCTGCTTGTTTCATCGTTCATTTGTACTTCCATCAAGGCAGAGTAGAACCGTGCCCTCTCCCCTTTCCTTATTTCTACATTCTGTCCTTYCACTCGTGTTTGAGGGATAAGACGAGTTTTCAACCCCTCCGRGATAATTTTGGCGACTTTATTTAAAATAGTATTTCCCGTAAGGAAGGCATCTTGCTACTGTCGTAACCAATTATASGTGACCATCATTCGTTTTAGAAGCAAGTACCATCGTTCCCTTATCTGAGTTGAAACATAGAAGGGGGACCATAATTTTTGGAATGTTCTTATCCTCACKYCCTAGAGCAGTGAGAGGTTGCACTTCTTTCAATGCGATGTGGTGACCCACCTTTCTGTTTCCAGAATCTYTATTTACTAGAGATTCCTCGCTTGACTCTGACTCTGAGATATGACCTTTACCATCTCTTTCATCTTTCGCGTCAGACTGCATCCTTGATCGTTTGAAAGGTGAGTRTTCACTCCTCTTACTCTTTCCTTTCTTTTTGCTGATGACGGCTTCTACCGCCAGTACTAAGGCATTTCGATCCAAACTCTTTCTACCAACATGTTCATCCCCTTCTTCCATAYCTCAATTTTCATCATTCTTGTGAGTGGGGGTCCGTTCCGCTTCCTTGTCTGATCCAGAGAGTTCCTTTTGACTTAGTCTGCCTCCGGAGTTCTAGCGATGCATTCAGCAGGATTTGACACCTGACACGTAAGACCCGTGAGGACTACCTTTTGTGCTGCTCTTTGTACTGCTTCTCTGTGACTTCGTAGAGTCATGCTTCCTTGAACCGTTATGACTTCCAAAGCCCTGAGGGGAGGAAGATCGAGAGTTTGATTGCCCTCTCCCACCAGAAGGACCTTTCTRACCCTTGTGATTTTCGTTCATCTGGTTCGTTGCTTGTTTACGACCAGTSAAGTGCCTAAAACCAGTGGCAATGGGTTCTTCCCCTAGGGGTACAAACCGCGAAAAAGGCAGATTCGGCGGGAAGACTTTTTGYCGCATCTGTGCCGTAAAAGGGTTCGGGTCTTCATTCGCTGGGCAGCATTCGTCCTTCTCCGTGTGGTACTAGTTGGTGCGGCAGACGGTGCACCATGGTGTTGCCGTCTCTTATACACATCTAGATGTGTATAAGAGACAGGTACTAGTTGGTGCGGCAGACGGTGCACCATGGTGTTGCCGCTGAGATGACTTCATAGTGATATGTCCGCTGCCGTGGAATGCCCACTAGGAGCCGAGRTTTGACTACCTTACGGACTTTAAATTCCAAAYCAAAACGCGTTGTGCCAAGTTCCGGTCCGTCCTCATATTCCTCGAAGGGATGTATTTTCAATACCTCACCAAACGTTTTTTCCACGACTTTTTGGAGTGCTGCGAAAAGCTGAAGAGGTACTCGGGGGCATCGAATCCARCAAATTTTGGACTCTGCCTCTTTGTACTCCTTCATTCCAAGCAGTGTCATCCACGACACAAAAGTGAGTTTATACCTCTTTCCCCCCAATTCCACGAAGTATTTCTTCTTCTTTTTCAGCCATTTTATATCTGTCGCTTGCAAAGMGACGAAAGAGGCAAGGTTTTTGCCTTCGTTTTGGTAATGACCTATGTCACACCCGCGGCCTGGGCTGCGAGCATTTCTGCCTCTGCGAYCGAGAATCTCGGCCGCGGCCGCGGCCAATGAGGCCCAGTCCGCGGTCTGGTTTTTATTTTTTATTTCTACCCCTAAAAATACTCAAAAAAAAAAAATGGGGGTGTAGGGCTTGGAAAACCCTACACTCCTGTATTTTTTGTTTTGGAATCCGACTTTGTTTAAGATTTTTTAAAAATGAAAAACTGAATTCGATTTAAACAAAATTAAAAAATATATATATAAAGAATAGTATAATTTTTTTTTTTCATTTTTTATCATGAGATGTATGGTCCCTGAGTTGACGTGTATTTTTTTTTAGAAATGAAATTCTGTTTTTTGCAGGGAAATGAGGTGTTTAAAAAAAATGAAGATGCAAAATTTG
>BFEA01000137.1:11976-24808 GCA_003427395.1 Chara braunii
GTTGTCTTTCGGGCATCAGGGCAGCATCATAGTTGCCTTCCTGTAGTCCGCCATGGCCCATGCTTGAGAGAAGAGGTTGAAGGAGGGAAGTCATAGCCATGGTGGACTTGTTGTTGTTGTTGTTGTTGTGAGTTGAGTCAGCAGTAAGGGGGAACTTCGGACATTGATTCTGGTTCATCCATTCATTGTTATTATTATTATTGAGAGAAGAATAAGATTGGTGAAGAGAAGGAGGAAGGAGGAAGGTGGAGAGAGAAAGGGGGAATTGTCATTGGTCTTGCTGGTGTACTTCTTCTTCTTCTTCTTTACCTCTCCTCGCGTCTTTATCTCTTTGCAAGTGCTTTCATTTCTTTCGCAATTGGGTGGCATTGTCTTTCATTGTGAATTTGCACTTGGGAAATGACCAGGATCGTAACAAAGGAGTGAAATTTGCATGAAAACACACTTTTGCCTTGTGGTTTAAAACCCCTTTGATTATTTTTTTTACTTTTTTTTTTTTGGTTTATTTGGTGTCCACTCTATCGACGGGTGACAAGTCTTTTTTTTTTTTTTTAAACGGGCCCAGTGCCCAAGGCTGGTATAACCAATGAAAACTGCTTGAGCCCGGGGTCCTCACAGTCTACCCGGAGTGGACGAAACGAACTTGCTGAGAACCGGGCTCAGCGGCCCTCTTATGTTGATGAAAATGATCATGATGGTAGTGCTAATGATATTGATGCTAATGATGATGCTAATTCGTGCTCATATGAATTGTAACAGGCTAGTTATAACAGCTATTCTGGCTTCCTAAACCTAAAGTAACTCTTGCCTTCCTTATACCAGGACATACTTACTCAGAGACAATACCAACCGAACCAAAGTCACCCATAGCTGATCTCTTCTCGCCACTAAGCAGGCYCCCCCGGTTCAAGTCTGCATYAAAAGGTGTGGGATGTTTGTTATAATGACCCTGAAAAAATCCTGAAATTTTGGGGCTCTAACCGCCTCTCGCAACTGGATCACTCTGAAGTCGAAGACCAATGTACGTGACATCAACGCCAATGGCGATCACCAGCATGCACCACGTACGTTCTTTCTCCTCTCGTCATCACCCCTCGTATCCCCGCATCATGCGCCTCTTACCCAAAGACCACCTTCGCCATCACCTGCCTTGCCCCCCTGCAGCCCGGCTATGGCTGCCGTGCGCCCGCTGCCCTTGCAGCGCCCCTAACCTCAGCGCCTGTGCGCTCGTTTGACCAGCAGCGCCCATGCAGACAGTTGCACAGCAACGCAGCAGCGTGTCTGTGTTGCCTGTCTAGGCCAGAATGCCTCTGCCAGAGGCTCACACTTTCCTTTATGGAAAGTGTGTCACGGCTGACTGGGCTGGCCAGGCGTGTGTGGGGACCCAGTAGCTTCGGTTGGGCCCCAGGTGCCTTCGCCCAGGCCCAGTTCCGGATACTCGTCTGGGACTGGCTGAATAGCCTGGCGATGTGATGACGCTGCTGAGCTTAGAGCTCCTATTCTTGCCTATGTGAGTTGATGGTGTGCTCAGTGTTGTTGTTTCTGTTGTGCTAAGTTGTTGTCAACTTGTCACTGCTGCTATCCTCAACACTGCTGTAAACTGGCAGAGGACGACGGTGTCGACATTCCACCGGTGGGAAAAAAGAGTGGGAGGGGTAAGGGCCTCGCGAAAGTGGGTGGACCCTGGTTGTGGTTGAGGGCAATAGTCGTGGCAGGAAAGTCGTCGATTTCAAGGACAGAGGCAAAGCAACCACATATTGGACAATGGAGGAGCAGCTACTCCTGGTGTGATGCAAACGGGAGCAAGACATGCACATGGTCAGGCTAGGTCACAATTATGGGCGCATGCGGACGAATGAGTCGAAGTGAGAAGGAACAACGTTTTTACTACGAGGACGCAAGCGCTAGCGCCGACCAATTAGCACAAACGCACCACCAGCGCTGATTCACAAGCCAGCACCGCGGTAACTTTTTTCACGCGCCGCGGAAGCATCACGCCGCGCGCGTACACACGCGCGATTGAGCAATACGATTTTTGAAGAGAACGCGGAGTCGAAACTGGCAGGAGTTTCATCTCCATACCGAGCCATGCCTCTCTGGGTGTGGCCGCCAAGAGCCTGGCACGAGCATGAGTGGATTTTGAGAAGAAGAGAGRAAGAGAGGGGAAGAGTCARGGAAAGTGGAGGAGGGGGAAAAAAAGCAAATGCAACGAGAGTAMTGAACCACARCCATCATAACACGAACAGGACAGAKGATCGCTCAAATTCAKAAAAAGACAGACGACATAATTGAGTGACACAAAGCGAGGGAGAKAACTCAATTTSGGTGCGAAAGGTAARCAATTAAGGGGCGAGTAACAGTCAACACACGACGCCACGCCTACGGGCGGGAGTCGCATGACGCTCCAGATCCAGACAAGCACAAGAGAAACACAAGAGGACAGACGAGAAGGGAAAATACAATATCGGGAAGAAGGAGGGGGAAGAAGAATACTATGTTGGGGAAAAAACAGGAGCAGGGCACAAGTTAGGAGAAGAGAGGCGAACACACTTACCGAAAAGGCAAAAGAGAGGYGAAGACATCGACAACAAGGAACACTCCACGCAAGGGGGAAGTGCAGGAACAACGTACAACGAAGCGCGTCACCAAGTGGATATGCCAGGTGTGAACAACTYCTCTCCATAAAAGTTAAAGGTAAGTTTTTCGGACTAATCTTCACCCTACAACCGGCGAACACAGGATTCAACGACCGGACAAAGCGAGGACGAGACAAGAGGGGAAGCTTTCAAATARATCGAAACACTAATCTTCATGTCTCCACAAGTGTTGGAGACTCGATTGACACTAAAAGCTACTACAAAGTAGGTTAGGCTATAATGCCAACACACCTCCCCATCCCTCACCTTCCTACCCCCCCTCCCCACATCCCTCTCTACCCCCGATTCCTTACCCCACATCCAGTGACTTCCTACCTTCACACCACCCCTATCCTCGTTTCATCATCCCCGAATGCCTCCCTAGTTCTAGAGTGCTCGCCGAACCCACCGCCCTCACCCGATCGTCCATTTCGGACCCTAGCCCAAGTGAACCTTGCGGACAACATMCTYCCCYCCCCCCCCYCYCYCCCMCYCCCCGCCACTCTCCTTCGCCTGAACGCTTCTCTCACTCTCCCAAMCTTGCCCCCGACCCCCAAAGCCTACCCTCTTCAACCCCCCACTACCCCCACCACCAAACTCTTACCAACATGAAGCCCAGTAAGAAGAAAGTTAGGACAAAACACCAACGCGCAATCCTAACCCGCACCTACCTACCCGATCTCCCCACAATCCTCCGCTACTCTTGAACCCTTACCCCACAGCCAGGGACTCCCGAGTTACACATCCTCCCTATCCTCACTTCGTCAACCCCCAGCACCTCCTTAGTTTGGGCTTTCCCTTCGAACTCATCCCCCACCCGATCGCCCAATTCGATCCCCAGTCCAATCGATGCCTACGGACAACACACCCCGCTCCCCCCCGCCCCACCCCCCCGCATTCCCCATCACCTACACGCTTCACTCATGACATTCACCTAAAAATAAACTACGCAAATTCTCTCTAGATGAAACTACTAATCTCTTAAATCCAGCCTTCTCAAGACAGAGTAACCCATCCACCATCACAAACTCAKCAGATGCGGCCTTGTCTTGGGCCTCAAGTTTATGGATGATGTTCATCGGAACAGGGTCTTCCTTGTAGGCTTTCACCAAGGATCGAGATACATCGTTAAATAAACCAAACTAAGTGATCAGCGCACCTAGGTAGTCTGCCCGCACCTAGGTAGTTTGCCCTACGTGACAGCGCATCAGAAACCTTGTTATACTCTCCTTTCACATAGTCTAGTTTGCAGTCATACTGATCTATGACTTCAATCCAGTGTTTGAGTGAATCAAAGAGAACCGATTGTGCCTTAATCCACTTGAGTGTCTGATGGTCAGAAGTAGAAGAACCTTCCTAAAAGATACTGCCTTCAGTGGACAAGTGCCTTGTAGAGGGCGTAGAGTTACCTTTTGTAGGTGGATTTCACCAATTTCTTGGATGGCATCTTTTTGCTCATGTACTCGATCGGCATTAACTTCTTCCCTTCCTGCTGAGCCACCACAACGCCAATGTCGTACTGGCTTGCGTCAGTGGCCACTACAAATGACCTTTGGGGGACCATGAGAACCTCATGATGTGTAAGGGCATGCTTCAATCTCTTGAAAGCAGCCTCACATACGTTTGTCCATGCCCATGAAGTGTCAAGGCGCGTTAGATCAGTCAAGGGAAATGCGATCGTACTATAGTTTTCTACAAAATTGCGATAATAACCACACATTCACAGGAATGATCTGACCTCAGTCACAGACTGGGGTCGTGGCCAATCTCTAATGCTAGCTGCCTTCGCATTTTCAGACCTAATCCCTTCCGCGGATACTTCATGACCCAAGTACAAGATTTTAGTGCGACCAAACTCACATTTCTCTAAATTTATCTTGTGTTGTTGGAGGAGAGAAAGCACTTTGTCTACATGCTGAGCATGCTCCTCCACAGGCCTACTGAAGATAAGAATATCGCGGAGGTACACGACGATAAACTTATCCAAGTAGTCATGGAAGGTCGTATTCATGGCGTGCARGAATATACCCGACGCATTGCAAAGGCCGAAAAGCATCACCCCAAACTCGTACAAATCRKACCTAGTCTGAAATGCGGTTTTGTGTTGGTCTTCCGGTCTCATGGCAATTTGATAGTAGTCGGACTTCAAGTCTATTTTGGTAAAGTACTTACATACCTGCAACCTATCCAATAGGTCATCGATGCGTGGTACGGGCTCTTCGTTCTTAACAGTGATGGCATGGAGACCCCTATAATCAATAACATTYTTAGTGATCCCCCCTTCTTCAGTACGAACAGAAYTGTGATCCGAAGGGGGAGATGSTAGGYYGTATCCAACCCTTTTCTGTGAGTTCTTTCAGYTGCTGACAGAGGTCGTCCAACTCGGTTGGAGTCATCTCATAGATTCTCCCTTTGGGTATCTTACTCCCAGGGATGATCTTTATGGCATGGACAACCTTTCTGTCTACGACACATGTGGGCTCCTAAAACAGATCAGGGTACTTAGCAATGACACTCTTTATCTTTGGCGGTGATTTTACGGTTTCCTCTTTCTTAGAGACAAAGGCGAAGTACATACCCTCCTCTTGGTTTTGTTTATAGTAATTATAAAAGGTCAATGCGCATAAAACCCATAGGAGTTAATTAACCTACTAGCCTTATATTTAGCTAGTCTAACGATCCTCCCATGAGGCAACTTCTGCTTCAGCACTTTCTTGTCACAGTCAAACTGGGGTTTGGCAACCTCAAGGTAGTACATACCTAACAACATGTCAAACAGTAGGTCGTCGCTAACTAGGAACAAAATCTTATGATTAAGTTTCTCTCTTGCATTGGAGAAAGTGCAGACTACATCCTTGATGTAGTCCTCCACCAGCATGCGCTCTTTGTTGGCCAAAGTAAATGCTATCGGTCTACTCAGTCGTTGCACCCGGTCCTGTAGGCGCAGTCTCTAAACGCAATCGCAACTTATAAAATTTCACTTGGAGCTGATATCTACAAGGCACCGCACTTGCGGTCACCTACACAAATTTCCACAATGAAGTGCTCCCCTCTAGGACCTCGACTTATTGCCAACCAGGACTCACGAGGGTCCCTTGCCGACCACTCACTTTGTAGGTCCTCTAAGGCCTCAAACACATCCAACGACCAGAGTATCGTTGGGTCACGATGCGTCTGCGGGGTGTTCGGCCAACTCCTGAAACGGGGAGAGTACATCATCTACTTCAACGAGATTAGAAGCAGCTACAACTTATTTTGGCCCTGGGTGCTTCCCAAACTAGAGCTCGTAGAGGCCCGACCTTGGGAGAAAGGAAGTTCACCCTTAGGTGGTATCTTATGTGAGACCTTCGCCTTCTTGCATTTAAACTGTTGATGGTCATACTCGCCACAGTTAATGCAAGCACCCTGCGAATAACAGTCTCGACACACCTCTTGATCCAAACCCACTCGAACCCAAGCCGCTATCTTGTTTGGGTTCGGGGTTTGCCCCTACCTCCTTTGTTGACYGCCCTTGCCGCAGCCACCTGCCTTACCSTTTACCAAAGYAGTGAGGTTKYTACCCTCARCACTATCCTCATTGTCTAACTCTAARCCGTCCACAAGGTCTGAAAAGTTCYTGATCTCGATYTGAGTTCCATCAGCCTCAACCRTCATCAATCGACTCCCCTTCTTCTTCCACTCTTGTGGACTCTTCTTTTTCTTTCTGTCYGTAGGGAGTTGCTGAGCACAATCTATCATGGCTTCCACATCTAGAGTCTTTTTGCTAAAGGTCTCAAAAGTGTGATACTCTAATCGAGCCTCGCTGGCTAATAAGTTATTAATGTCTGTGGGAAGACATCTCAAGAACATGGTSAATAAGACCTATGAATCATMGCGTACTCCTGGGACGACGATTAAACGCTCTACGATAGAGGTTAGTTCGTGCACGGACTTGTTCTTCTTCGCATCAAGCCGGAGCAACCCATCAGTGGCAATTTGTAGTTGTTGTGGGTTGTCCCATCGCGCTTCCACSAAATCCATGAAGCTCTGYAGGATATGGGTCTTGGCCCAATCATCCATGTTCCTGTCGAATCCCTTTGAGGCTACTAATCAATTTAGCCACCCATGTTCCTGTAGAATCCCTTTGAGGTTACTAATCCATTTAGCCAGCGAGTTGTTGCACCTCTAGATAGGATGCAACAGTTAARATCTCCTCCTCTACAAATGTCCTCTTCGCCCTTACCCACACTGGGACTGTTTTCAACCAAGTGTCGAGAGCCTCATCCTTCTTCTCCCCTGTGAAGGTTGAAGGTGGTTTCAGTGGGGTTTTGGGGTACCAAGGTTGTTGTTGTCCCAATGATGGGGCAGTTGCCGGCTGTGGTGTAGCTCCAGCCGGTGGACTAGAAGAAGCAGAAGCAACAGTCTGTGCTACTGCTGCCGAAGTATCGCTTGGTGTGGTACCAAACTAGGGCGGATACGGGCGTATCATCGCCGAGAATGACAGCGATGACAAAACTGCTGACCTGACTCCCGGTTTGTGCATGGCATTCAAGATCTGGTCTAAGGTGTCCTGGATCTGTCTCTTATACACATCTAGATGTGTATAAGAGACAGGTGCTACTGCTGCCGAAGTATCGCTTGGTGTGGTACCAAACTAGGGCGGATACGGGCGTATCATCGCCGAGAATGACAGCGATGACAAAACTGCTGACCTGACTCCCGGTTTGTGCATGGCATTCAAGATCTGGTCTAAGGTGTCCTGGATAGTGTCCAGTTTGTTGTCCATGTATATACGAATGGACATGATGCTCGCCTTGAGAATCTTGGTGTTGTTGTCAAGCGTCGAGTCATCTAACCCCTCTAAAGCAGCTTTGTCTGCCTCCCTACCCTCAAGTCTAATACTTATATTCCTAATCTCATTTTTTCTTTCAGTAGCCTTTTTAAGTTCCTCCGCTAACCTTAAGCAGATCCTCTCTACTTGTTGGAGTTCCATCTGCTCCCAATTGCGTAAAAGCGGCGAGAGTTGGACTGCACGTCCATCATCTGACTGGTTCCGGATCCTGTCGTACTGGAGATGAACAGTCTGGTAGTGTCCGGCATACCAAGCGAAAAACCAGACGAGGTTGCCACAAACGATGTCGCAGATGTAGCCATTGCTACTGCGCTAGCCTCTGCTACTGCTAACGTTCTTTCTATAGTTGTTGCGACTTCCCTCCCAGTCTCAAGATTTCGGGCCCTTGCTTCGACCCTTAAGATTTCGGGCCCTTTCTTCGGCCCTTAAGATTTTGGGCCCTTGCTTCGGCCCTTAGCCTTCTCTCGACTCCTGGTAGCAGGACCTGAAACACTACAGACACGCTTAAGCATATCACGCCTAGTTTGCCTTCTATCATCAGTTGTACCTTCACCACCCCCTGATCCACTCATCCGCTAGGCAGACGCTGATTGCACTAGTGTCCACTTTGGAACCTACCACAGCATGCGTCGGACCGATTCTAAAAATAAATATAAATAATAAAATAATATCAGGCAAGTTACCTAGGACTACCGTTCAAGCGGTATCAACATCATTTACATAGATCGAACACATAATTTAAATCTACTCTGATTAGTTCTCTTACAGAAGCTTCTAGAAGAACTAAGTATGGTAGAACATTATAGTCCTAATCTAGGTTGTCTGTGAGGTATCAGCAATCAGTCAACCAACTAATCAAAATAAAAATTAACTATGTGAGTAGATGTACGCACAATGAGTATGATTGTGTTTGACAGTTGAGTCTCAATTGGAATCTTCCTCCCCTGCATCCAACGTGCCTGTAACCATCATCAAGCGGCAATGTCTAAGGTGTGCATTGGCGGCCCACCCCTGTGCCCAAGGCGTATACTTATGACTAGAACTGCCCTTTGTTTATCCTCGCATGCAACGAGACTTACGTCTGACTGATCTAGCTGATGCAACGGCGGTTTAAGGACAGCCCCCACGGTCTTCATAAATTACTTAATGTCGCAATCGGGAGGACGATCACAGCCAGTGGACAATTCAGACCCACGCCAAAAATATTTATAAACGGTCTGGATAGTGTCTGCAAAGGACTGGTCAGTCCGCACACTCCTTCTATTAGCACAGCAAAGAGCCTTCAAAGGACGAAGTAGCATGACCTGCGTGTACTACTCCCATGGGTTGGCATGGCAACCGTGACTCATGCTTCGACCAGGGCCCTTCAAAGGCACCGCCACCGGCAAGAATGTCATCTCTCAAGGTAGAGCGCTCACGACTACGCACACAAAAAAGAGGACACTCAAGGTTGGACTCACTTCCTCACGGTAAGAAGAGATTGAGAGGGTAGATAAGGTAAGGGAACAACATACCTGGAGATAGTTGCCCCCAACCACAGATTTCTCACCAATTGAGCCGACGTGCATTTCGATGACCGGCCGTAGCTTCGGATCCACCCACAACGCAATGCAGTGCCACCTCAGMCAAAATGCCACATCAACATGCTCTCATCATCATACATACATCCGCTGTCGCCACAGCTCCCCCGTTGTCACCACARCCTTCAAGCGGTCGACCCATCTACCTGGGTCCCGCTCAACAAGCCAGCACCAAAGTATCCTCACTGCACAAAAGCATTGTCAACGCACCAAGTAACATTGTCGCCAGCGCTGGGTAGGTGGCGATCATAAACCAGCTCCAATACCAAATTGCAAGGAATATGAGTGGGAACGATATACAGAAAGCCAAGTTGCGAAATCACACAAATGTCCAAGTAGTCGTGTACATGTAGAGAGCACAAATGCATTGAGAATCCATCCAAATAAGAGCAATACAATGAAGTCATGAGCCAATGTTCAAGCCCTCAGGCCACACCAACACAGTGTCCAATGTCGCTCCTCTCTGTCTGGCGCCCAGCGCCCAGCCTACACTACTTGTCTATCCTACCTACATCAGCATTCACGCAACAGGATCACTTCGACTCTGAAGACCAATGTACATGACGTCAACACCATAGCCGACCTCCCTCATGCACCAGGTACGTATCTCGTCTCCCCTTATCAGACCCTGACCACCCACACTCTCCTCCTTCCTGAAGACCACCGATCGCCCTCTTAACCCCTAGCACCCTGCACCCCGGCTATGGCTGCTAGCGCTCCGCTGCCCAGCAGCACCCCTCTTACCTTGCAAGCGCCCATATGCGCCCTAGCCTCAACGCAGCACGCAGCCTCTAACGCAGCAGCGCAGGAGCATGACCGCATTGCCTGCGACGGCCAAAATGCCAGACCCTGGCTGCCTTCTTCCCTATATGGAAGTGGTGGCCTCTGTTTGGCTTCGTGTGGCCTGGCTGGGAAACTTCCAGTAGCTTCCGGTCGGGCCCCAGTGCCTACGCCCCGGCCCAGTGCTACAGTTGAGGGCCTGGGCCCTTCACAGTTGGGCACGGCCTGAGTTTCCAAACTTGGGCCGTTTGCTGCATTTGCACAGGACCCGGGGTATGTATGTCAACAATGCTCCTTTTGCGTAGGCCTGTAGCCACTTCGTGATGTATCTGCCCTCAATTGTGTGTATGTGCCCAGGCGCAACTACCAAGGCCTGGGGCAAACTGTACCACGCAGCTWAGGGAGGCTCAAGCTTCCATTCAACCAAYTGGCGTGCTGCAACASCCTGAGTACCCACATATGAAAAATGTCAAATTTTGGCCTCTAGTGAATATTCAGGCCCGCCTTCACTTACGGTGGGCACTTGGCTTGCTGAGGGCCTCTGCCCAGAACATGTGCATGTTTGACAAGGGCCCCGCGAGGGCTCATTCCTCGCACAGCACAGCAGCAGCAGCAGCGTTGAGCACAGCCGCAACAGCAGACACGTTGTCCATGTCCCCATCGTCGATGTCATCATCGCATGCCACATGCTCACCGCCAATGTTGTTGCCTGCCCTCATGTTAGACACTCCAGGGGTGATGCTGTCCATAGTGGCTCGCTGCAACATGGCTTGTACTGCCGTGTTCTCTCCTCTTGCGTCTCTGTGCACCGCCCGTCTGTTGGAATGTGAAAACGAACAATTATAACCACAAACTAAGGACGATAGCCATGATGCCAAGAGGACCCACTGCAACTATGGCGCTGGGAGGGGAGCCTTGTCCACAGGTTTGCACATTCGTCGCAAGCCTGCCCTGATGCCAGGCAGTAAATGACACCCCACCAACGCCGCACAGCCGATGACCGTGTCCCACATGAGACTCCTTGGTGTGCGCACTTGTAGACCGGTCACGCCTGCTCAGCGATGCTCCGGGTTGACGATGAAGGTGTGGGTAACGGGTGGCACACTGCCTGATGACAAGCTGACCCTCAGATCGAAGTCCCYATCGTTGTCATCACCCAATCCGCTTTGCAATAGGAATGTGAACTCGCCGCCCCACGTCTTTCCGCATCCGCCGGACTGCGACGTCTGCGTCGAGTTCTGCGTCGACCCACTGCCCAAAGGTAACATTGGAAGCTCCTCCACCTCGCATTCGTCGTCAGTTGGAGGTAGAGGCTGCTTGTGTGGCGGCAGATGGCTGTGCAAGGAAGGGTCGTACCGCCGACGAGAGACCCCCCCGGCTGACCCTGTTATGCTCACGTTTCCCCCCGCTCTGCCGACATTGAAATTCACCATAGGTTGTTCAGCAGAGCTCCCTTTACTCGGCACACGGCGCTTGCGGTGTTGCTTCGGCAGGCGAAACACGAAGAAGACGTGGAGGACAACGAAAAACAAGAAGAGGACGGCAATGATTACTAGGAGAGGCAACCTCCAATGCATGTTGGCCAGCAATCATCGCCTGTCGAATACGGCAACGTGGCGTACTCGGTTTGGAGGCGGTGCTCGGAACATGTGGAGGTGGGCAAGGACAAAACACATGCCGACAACACAGTTGAATACAACAATGTGCCGCCATGTGCAGATGACGCAGTGACCGACGCCAGCAGAAGTACTTGAAATTCCAACTGTTGGCCGTTCTCCACTAGACGCAGATCGTCGATGTACATGAGCGCACCGCCTCTTCTTCCCCCGATCCTGCATCTGCGTCTCAACAGTSGACCATGGGTGGGCAGGCCACCAGCCGCATGACGTCCCCGCTCCACCCCGCCGAACAGTGCCCCACCCCAATGGCTACCGGTTCTGGYTGTTGCCGTCTCCCCACCGTCGAAGGCCTCCAATGTTCGCCCACCGGACCTACGGACAACTTTTGCACCACGGAGTTGGAGACATCGATGCCCTGCACGCGACGGCGAGGCTCCRYGAAAGACCATCACGGTCGCTTGAGAAATAAAGCTCCTCCGGAGGAGCTTTCGTTTTCCGGAATTTTTGCCTGGGGAATCCTATTTTTTTAGGACCAATCCTAAGTTAAATGCTGTTTTCACATTTCTTTCAAGAAAGTACCTTTCAGGAATGCATGTAACCACACCRCACTCCTAAAAACTGGCAGTTTTAGGAGTGTATGATGAGAGTCTGACCGGAACGCSGCAAAAAAAAACACGATAAGAACAGAATCGACTTTCAGTGCGTTCTGCTTTCTGCTTGAGACACAACTATCTGGTCTTCAATGTGATTTTGCAATTTGGTTTTCTGTCTAAWAGTATCGCTCTCACTCATTTTCCTTGCACCTCTGGCTTTGTTAACAAAGAAAAAAGAAAAGCAACGAAAGCTATCTGAAATGAAACAAAAAATGTCTCAAAAGACATAAATAGAAAAAACAAATCTGTCTGAAAAACCCTTCTACCAACAAACGACCAGTGTCACAATAGAACACTCGTACTTGCGAGATATTCTCGACCGTGGGATTCTCATTGCCCTGGATCCTGTCAAAACACTGGACCAATGTTCACCGGCATGCTGTGAACATTCCRGTGAACGCTTGGGTCTGCACACTCCCGAACCACCGATTCCCTTGAAGKTCATCCSGTGGCCCTCCCTCATTTTCCACACACTTTGTGGCACGCAGTGGACCATCGGCCGTGCCCCCGCGACCAATGCTCCATAAGGGTTAGGATCATGGTTGCCCTGGACCCGGACATCCAGACACCGGACACCGCGCCCGGACCCGTGTCTGGCTTAATCCAGATGTCCAGTAAACCGGACATCGATCCGGACGACCGGACATATGGACCCGGACGGCTCTGTTATGAAAGAATATGTCCAGATTTCCGGAAACAAACAAACAAACAAACAAAGAAACAAACAAAAAAA
>BFEA01000137.1:135309-156399 GCA_003427395.1 Chara braunii
CCCAAAGCACCCCCAGATCTCTCTACCAGGCCTCATGCTCCTGCATCAGCAGGTTACAGGGTAACACCCCAGCACCGGCCAGCGTCGTTCTGGCATCGAACAGCCTCAAGTCACTGAGTATTACAGCCTCGAAACCACCTAAGCAAAGTTGTCAGGAATCCACAGGATCCATAAGACCTTTTTATGACAAAACAGACTACCCCCCCGTTTTTGGAACAGATTGCAACTTTTGGATAATTCTGAGAAATTCTAAGAATTTAGCTCAGGAAGCAAAAGAAAGGGGATACGAACTAAAAGCACCAACCAACCATCTTCTCCCCTCACCCCAGACGAAGAACCACCGCCCAAGCTTTCGACCCTCGTGCCCGAAATCATCAGGTCTCATACCCCTCTCGTTAAGGTTACAGGGCAACACTACCTACCCCAGTACCGACCTGACTGTTTCTGACTGGCAAAAGTTGCCTTCCTCCCTCGACAACTTCCTTCATTGTAAAGCCCCTCAGGTTACACGGTCACCGTCCCAGCTACAACTGCGTTGAACGGGATGGTTATGCCTTCTACCCTCGACATAACTTCAACAGAGCTACGCTCCAGCACCGGCCAATGTCGTCCCACCCCGCCCTTCTCGTAGGCCTACTACCCTAAACAATAGGTCCTCCCTCTACCTGATCCCACCATAACCCAGCCCAACCCTTTAAACCCGATTTTAACCACCCCCTTCCTCTTACCCTATATACTAAGAGCAAACGATCAGGACGGATTAGGACCTGCTAAGCGAAAGGAGGGAAGGTGGAGGCCGTCGGTCCTCATACAAAAACGCGGCAGACCTCAAACCCCCTTATGCTAGGGTGACAGGGTGCCATCACTACCCCAGAACCGGTCCACCTTGTTCTCACGGAAAGGAGTGTCTTCCACCCTCGATTACTCCTCAAAAGTCATCAAGCCCCACTGGGCCACAGTTACAGGGGAACACCCCTGGCAATGACTTCGTCGAACCCACTGGTTATGCCGCACTGACAGGCATAACTCCCCAGGCCTCAAGCTCCTACGGTAACCCAGGTTACAAAGCCTCGACTCCAGCACCGGCCTGAGTCGTCCCAGCAGAATCCTCCTGACCTACCAGCCAAAACCAACCATCCAACCACATAGCAGATCCAGACCACCCTCAACCGATGCACCATCCTGAGATAAAACAAAACAGAATTGAAGTTTACCACGGTAGAATCAATTAGGTTTGCAGATGCAAGTTTTTGCCAAGTAGAAAATAGTCTGAAACAAAGATTTGGAAAATTAGGAAGATTAAAAACTCTTATCTAGAACATCTCTTAGAAGTTTTAGGATTTTAACATTTTTTTTTTAAAACGAGATTTATGAAATTCATCTAAGATGTTCAAAATTGGACTCGTGAATATGTAGAATCGAGAGAATAATCCTGATCGTAGTTAAGATCGTTGTTAAGAACAGCACCTAACAGAAACAGAGTTTGATTTACGATTTTCTATTTAACAAATGAATTTACAGGATGAAAAGTATTTTGAAGATAGAATCAAAGGAGACGATCAGAAAACAATTAAAGTACAATCATCAAAAAAACAATCAGAAAACTATCGGAGTACAATCAAACAATTCACAATCAGAGTGTCGAGAAATTGCGAAAATTATCTCAGACTGTAGATTTCAGAGTGTCGAGAAATTGCGGAAATTATCTCAGACTGTAGATTTCGAATTATCAGGAAACCAGGCAACGCGTGGGCAGAATTTTAATCCACTAATACCAGTTCCCGACCCTTCTTCCTCAACTCAACCCCTGACCCCTCCTCTCGAACCCTACCCCTGCATCTTTGGGGAAAGAAGGACTGCCTTCCTCCCACTGATAGCTTCTGGGCTCGAAGCAAAGCTAACACCAAAGATATAAACGGCCATCTTCAATCCCTCAAGGAGAATGAAAACGGTGTGACACCCCTCGCCAAACCTGTCAACGAGTTGCCACAGGGGGTTCAAGCTACCCTAGCTCTAACTTTACCATACCGTTGAGGAAGGGGGACGGGTATACAAACACAAGACAAGAATAGCAGGCCCCACCTACCTGGCTGCCCTTCCCTCATCAATGAACTCTCTCATGCCTTACCTTCTCTCGCCTCGCGTCCATGCGTCTTCACCCCTTCGCGTCGCCTGGCTCTTCAAATCAGATAAGATGTCGCTAAAGATCTGCATCATCAGCCGCCACCTGGCACCTGAAAAAACGCGATGGCCAGTCTTGACCTCTACACCGTTCACCAACTCAACCTCTACACTCCCCCCCTTCACCGCACCACACAGCCGTAACGTCGAGCCGCCCTGAAAGGCATCAACACCTACGCCCTCAACCACACAACCACAACGCCCATCCTACCACCACCCGCCAACCATCGCCGCGTGCCAACACCACCGTGAACGACAGTTCGCTCCCACATCGCACCTTCCACCGCCACCGCTCCGACCGGTCCTTCGCATGCGGGGCGCAGCGCTCCCGGCAGCGCTGCGCCCTACCGTACACTTGCCCAAAGGCCTGTTTGGCAATCCCACCAAGCCGTAGATGACAAACACGCCTCCCCTACTCTAGCTGCTATCGTACCTAGTACCTTCCTTCCTTCCAAAGCGTCTAAACATGGAGAACACCACATCGCCGAAGGCTCATTCATTTCATAGCCGAGACCCGACACCCGCATTGTTTCCAGGGAGAAGACGCCGCAGAGCATGTGATGATATCCAGCCCGGACCAGCCGTACTTTTTGAATTCGATAGACGTTGATTGCCCCCCCACCATTTTGTCTATCGCCCTCCTTTTTCAACCATAACCAGAACCGCATGGGAGATCACTTTAAATTTCCTTAAATCCTTGGCATGCCCCAGTTGGATGCTTTCCAGGCCCCTTCAGCCTTTTTTTATTTTTTTTCTTTTCTTTTATTTTTTTACAAGAAACGGCCGCGGCCTACCAAGTGGGATGAAAAGAGCATCACCTCCTGGTAACCTTCTGCTGAATGCTCCAATCTATTGGTGGGGAGCAACAGCACCGCCTGCTGGAAACCGGGTCCAGCGTCCCATTAAGAGAGTTGCAACTTGCAACAGAGTGAAACCACAAGCAAGCTGAGAGATAATGCAAGGCATTGCAAGCTAGTAACAGGCTGGGCATGAGCTAATGTCGAGGGGCCGGCCCCATCAGCTAGCCTGGAACGACAGGGTTGGGCAGAGTGAGGGCAGGGCTCTTGCAGCCAGGAGCCAGCCTTGCGGGGGTGACCAGAGGCTGGTTCCCTTACTACTTCCCCATTCCGCAACTCTTATCCACAGGCCCCTCCCACTGGCCATTCTTAAGGCGGGGGGGGGAGCGCACATGTTCTCTCCCGAACCAATTCAGTTCCATTTCCATCAGGCCCATGGCCAGGGTGTTCATCGGGAGAGGGAATAAATATGGGAAATCGAAGGAGGGGGGAAGCAAGATGTGAACTCTGATTGCAGTACAATCTCTGAAGACTACCCAATACTTCTTTTGGGCGACTGTGAGCCGCTGCTGATCCTCCAGCTGCCAGCGCTCCCAGTGCACCCGGGGTATCTTTCCCCCCCATTCCTCCCCCAGCCAGGCCATGCAGAAGTCATTAATGCACTGAGCGATGTTGATTTTTTTGGAAAGGCCCTTCATTCTTTGTACCACTTTGAATTCTTCCATTGGGCCCTAATCTCTGTCTCGATCATACTTTTGATTGAGTCTGTGGATTCCCCCTTCCCCATATAGGGTCCCTATAAGGTCAGAACGCATCGATGCCTCCAGAGGACTCCGTGAAGGAAACCAGCGTAGGGCGTGAGGTTGGAGCATCACGTCCCTCCACTACTCAACTCTCTACATGCATTTGGAGGCCTTTCTGGACCAGGAGCATTCGAGGAATCCAACATTTTGAATGTACTGGGATGATTTAATCATGATTATGACCTCCGTGTAGTACATAAAGATTTTTTGTGCGGACCTAAGTGGAGTGAGGTGTCTGAGGACCCTATACCAACTGAACATTGGTCTTCTATGCAGAGAATGGTGGTAGTTGCTGGAGATGGGTGTTGATGCTGTGGACGTGAAAAAGCGACCTAAATCGGGCCAATTTATGGGGTTTCAATTTCGATGAAAAAAAAAAAAAAAGTTCATTCTGATGAAATTGCTGTTTAGTGGAGTGATGAGTCTGAGGACCCTATATCAACTGTACGTTTGTCTTCTATGCAGAGGATGGTGGTTGTTGCTGGAGATGGGTGTTGATGCTCTAAATGCAGTTGTGGCCAGATACACCAAGGGCCGCCCAAAGTGGGTGTCAGACACATCCAGAAAAGTCCTAGCATGAGTACTAAGGGTCTGCCTGCAGATGGAGGCATCATTTTATAATGATTCCATGTAATTCGTTCCTTCAATGAAAACCTTCTTGGGGAAAAAACCACTCGCCAAAAGGAAGAAAAGCAATCACAGGATACATAGCTCTGTTGAGGCCTCCAATTGCATACAGGATACGGCCGCCGTTCGTGTGCCCCAAAGCAATTCCCATTCCGGGGGCCATGCCCCACTTGCAGAGGTTCGGTCTTTCGCTGGAGTCGTCCAACAGCCCAGCTGCACAAGGAAAAAGAGGCAGCTCGTTATCTGCCCGAATAGATCAGCTTTATCTACAACGAAATTCAAAACAGAGCAAAGCTGGGACAGAGTTGAGTCACCAGAGGCATTAGAACTGGCAGTCCTCGTCAATTGAGGCCTAGAAAAGAGGACGGAGGACGAGGACTGCCAGTACTTGTTCTTCTGGTGGCTCATGCACCTGAGGAACTCTGTGGTTGTCCCAGTTCGTTTTTTGCAATGTGATTGTAGATGCATGGCCACCGGATCTTACCGTCCCGCACTACAGGGCGTAAGGTGTAAAGCCCTAAAGGGAAAACTTTAAGGCTGTTCATGTACCAGAATGTTCTGGTGTGGTGTGGTTCAGTTCACATTGAAAATTTTCATGTCGCTTGTCTGTCTTTTCAGGCACCTTTTTTGGTGGGGGCTACGTCAGTAGAGTCACAAAACCGAGTTATAATTGCACTATCATAATGGGGCAAGATACAGTTTGCAATTGCACTTCGCGCGCCCTACCTGGCCAGAAAGCTGCAATGTATACATTGCCGGAACTGCAATTCAAAACTGATACCACGCAAGGCGTGGGGGCGCAGCCAGGACGGCGGTGGCTCGGCGACCAGCCCAATTCCAAGGTAAAAAAAAAAAAAAAAAAAAAAAGGAAGATGGCGATGTATCTTTCCATGTTCTAATGAAGGATTCAGTCTCAACTGTGGACGTGATTGCAATCAGATACATTTAGACATTTAGTACAGGAAGGCCCAGAAAAAGGCCAAGCAAAGGGGCAACACTGTATCTTCCCATGTTCTAAAGAAGGATTCAGTCTCATTTTGCACGGTCGGAGAGTAGCACCAGAGGCAAAATGAGACTGAACACTAAATCTTTCCTTGTTCTAAAGAAGGATTCAGTCAGACTCATTTTCCACAGTCGGAGAGTAGCACCACCTCTGTCGATCCCCCAATGTCTCCCAATGTAACGAACGGTTGGATAACCGGTTCCTAACTTCCCGAACTGGAAACCGGGCGCAGCCCGCAATTCGTCCAAGGACTGCACCACCGTCCCGGCGACTGCCACCACGTTGGCTCAGGGAATGGCCGGTCGGTGTCGTGTTAGAGACCGTGACGCCCTATACCCGCTTTTACCCGCTTACACCTATTTTTTAGGCCTAGTTGCACGACTCTGCACGACTCGTCATCCGACAACATTGTGAATGCAGCTGGACAATGCAGCTGCCTCGGTGCACTGGAAATGACGACAAATTTCCCCAAACGGAAAAAAGCAAAAAACGCATCCATGTATACGCAGCCATCCTGGCTGCGAACTGTATCTTGGCCCATAGTGCAATTAAAAGTCATTTCTGTGACTCCCGCGTAGTTTCCCCTGTTTTGTTTTTTGCCTAAGATGGCCGATTGCAAGCGGTCCTAGTGCCCAAGGCAATGCGCTTCTCTGTCATTTCTTGTTTAGGTATGACGCTATGTTTGTGACAGGATCTGACTAGCAGGATGTAATGCATAGTATCACATGCATTGGTGGAAAAACATGAAGAAGAATGTGCCAATATGTGAACACACGACAAAAGAAACACATGAGGGGCCAGGACCCACTAGCGTCGTATTACACTCAGTGTGGGAAAGTTGCGTATGACACAGTGACACCCTTTTGGCATTTAAAAAAATGGTTTCTCTATTTTTTCAGATTTGAAAAACTCTCTTTCCACGAGTTAAAGAAAGTAAAATTCAGCTTAGGGTGCTCCCGTCAGCCAATGGGCTGTTAGCCATGGAATTCCTCGCCGCTTTCTTTTTCTGGGTGTGTGCTGCACTCAGCCAATGGGCTGTAGGTCCGCTGAAGGTGGTAACCGTTGCTGTCAGGTCATTATGATATTTGGCAGTACACACGGCTTTGTTTTCGTTTTGTCGGCCTTTTTGTGCACGTGAAGCACTGTAGCGAGGTCACAATATTCAATATTGCCCCCCCCCCAAAAAATAGTCTGGAAAACAAGAGGCTGCTACAGGGATTTTGGAATACATGAAAAAGAAACAAATGGTGAAAGTGCGTAGGATACATAGCCCTTGAAATTGGAGTATGAGTTTCCAAGTTTCAAACACAAGGATAAAATTAAGCCCTTTGTCCCTTTTACAAAATGAGTTCAAGCCATATCAGAAAACAATCAGAGCAACTGAGAGAGGTGCCTGCCAGAATTGATTACCCTGGAGTTCAGGGGATTGACTGAGCAGGAAGGAGAGGAATCTCTTCACCCTGAACCCGGCGCCAGATCATGCTGCTGTTTGCTAATTCCTCCCTTCCTCTACTAGCCCCTGAGAACTTCAATTCCATCTATCCCATTTTGGTCTGAATACCACCTGTTTACTCAAACCCCTCTACTGCAGGCTATTCTAGTCTAAATGCCACCTTTGTACTCTAACCCAATCCCCCTGCGGGAACTCCGTGTGCCGCCCCTCATCAAGGACCACTCCTAGCTCCCTGCAGAGACCACTCCATACCACATACTGTCCACTAGGCAATTAGCCGGGGGAGGAAAGAAGTCAGGGAAATATTCCAGGGGTTTCAGAGGGATTGCAGGGTTCAGGGAAATATTCCGGGGGTTTCAGAGGGATTGCAGGGTCCACTTTGGTCCATTCATTGAAGCGTAGTTGGTAGTCCCTTATAATCCCCGTTTGTTGGACCCCCCTTGATGCTGTGCTCTCTGTGGGATCTCCCTTCCACTCCACCTTACCTATCCTTCCTCCGTTCGCATCCCCAAGCCAGTTTGAGCTGAAGTTCTGAATTTGTTTTTTAATGTCTCTTGGTTCTGTAAGGAGTTGGATTCGTGCCTTGAGTTCATGCCACCTGGCAGTTATTTCTGTCTGGATCTGTAGCTGGACACTCTCTATGAAGTCGGGGCCTTCTAGTCGTGCCCCTTCCATTTCAAAGGTGCAGCGCCGTCGCCAGAGCGCCCAGAGGATCGCCCGCCGTCCCACCCTATGCATGTTATCTGTGAACTCGTGCTTTTGCTCAGTCATACTCTCGGGCCAGGTTTCGCATAGCAGCGCCTTCCAATCCCATGGCCATTCGACTTTTGTCCCGAGCTGACCCCACACTCTGTCCCACCATCTCCATAGCCAGAGTGCTCCAGGACATTGGAGAAAGATGTGTTCGATTGTTTCTGGCTKTTTCCGAGGCGGGAACGCATTTGTGCAGAGTTTGCACCATGGGAGAGCCCGCCCTTGTTGCTCCAGGGACGTTCTATCTATGAGCCAGTTATTTGTTGGAAGACAGCGATGCTCAATCTGCCATTGGAGTGAGGCCCATTTGGCTGGCTTTTCCTTAACCGTTCTGAACCATCGGATGGCCCTCAACTCCTGATTGCTAATGTTAAGGTGGTTTTTCCAGCGTTCTTTCACCTGGACGCGCAGTGCGGCCTTTGGCCTTAAGAGCCTGTAGGTGGACTTAACAGTTAAGGCATATAAAGACTTTGTAAATTTCTTGCTTTGCCTACCTTGTGTTGTCCACGTCCACTCCCCCGGGTCCAGGGCCAAGCCATGCAGAGGGGTACCGGGGTTGTAGGCTATCGATTGGTGATCCTCCTGTAGCACTCGGATTCTAAAGATCTCCTCCGTTCGGCATGTTAGATTCGCCCCGGCGGGCCCGCTTTGGAAAACGTTACCCTGGCCTACCTTTGAGAGCCGCACCACCACGTTCCCATCTCCGGGGCAAGTGACCACCCTGCCCACGTAGCCTTGCCGTTCTCTAACTGCAACCCAGTCCAGCTTCTGAAAGGAGGGGCCTTTGCGAAGGATTTTCCACCAGGCCAAAGGAATCATTTCAATTAGTTTCTCCAGGGCGTCACACGGCCGGTGGGCGTACCTCAGTCGCTGCCGGAGCTGGTCGGGTCCGATCCAGTCCTTCCTGTCACTGTCCCAAATGTCCTTTACCCTTATTATCCCATTTTTAATCCATCTCCGCCAGGGTGTGTCGGTGCTCAGGAGCATGCAGCCCGTCGAGTTCACCACCCGCCTGTTCCCAAATAGGGGCTGGCGCACCACCTCCTCCCACCTTTCTGGATCTATTCTGTCCGGGGGGGTAAACTCCTCCATGTCCTAAGGAGATCGGGCCAGAAGGGGTCTAATCTCAGGTCTGCTCTGGTTGCTTGTTTAGGGCAGACAGAGGAGGGGTCGCTGTGTTGCACCCTTGTTCGAGGGATGGACCATTCTCTGTTCTCCAGCCACGTCAGCGGGTCAGTCCCCTCGTGTGCATTTGGTGCTAAGCATGAGATCTGTTCCAAAGCTAGCCCTCTCCATGGGATCTTAGGATCAAAGAGAAGGCGTTTGAGTCATTGTAGGGCAAGAGCTTTAGTTTGCAGAGAGGGGTCGATGATTCCCAACCCTCCCCGGGTTTTGGGCTGAATGATGGAGGGCCAAGCAACCCGATTTAAAACATTTTCTTGTTCGTGGTCCCCCCGCCAGAGAAAGGCCGCTATCTGGCGTCGCAGAGGGAGCAAGGCGTTCTTGTCCAAGGCCCAGATGGCGGATTTATACCACATGGAGGTCAGAACCACATTGTTGCTAATCAGGGCTCGGTCGAACAATGAAGTGTGCTTGTTCCTCCAAAGAGTCATTTTGGCCAAGGGAAGTGAGGAGACCCAATCATTGTTGGTTGTTGGTCTGCCTTCCGCTGTCATGGAAATGCCCAGGACCCTGATGGGTGCTTCCTTGGGGAGCCAGTTAATCCAAGGATGTTCCGGAGGTCTCACTCCTTGATGGTGTATCCACCATCCCAGGGTTTTATTTCCCCAGTTAACTTTCATGTCCGACAATGCGCTGAAGCGGTCCATCATGTGTTGCACTTCCTCCATCGATTCCTTGGAGGCATCTACCATCAGTGTCAGGTCGTCTGCGAATAGAGAGCACACGGGGATTGCTTCTTTCGGTATTGTTGTCACTCGGATCTTTCGGAGGTCTCTATGGGATCTCAGGTTGGCAACCAGTGCCTCCATAACGATAACGAACAGGTAGGGCGCTATGGGGTCGCCTTGACTCACCGACCTTTGGAGGCGGATGGGGGGTGCCAGGTTGCCATTGATCATCACCCTGGTAGTCGCACTCCCATGGAGGATCTCAATCCAGCGACGGAACTGTTCTCCGAAGTTGAATTAGTGCAGGCATTTGTCCAGAAAAAAACAGTCCACATGGTCGTATGCTTTCTCAAAATCAATAAAGATGATTGTTGTGATGTGTTTAGATTGCCTTGCAAGTTTGATCATTTCATTGACCAAGAGGATGTTGCCTTGGATGTTTCTGCCCTGGATAAAGCCAGTCTGGTCTGGATGGATGATGTCCCTCATCACTGGTGTCATGCGGTTAGCAAGAGCTTTTGCCAATAGTTTATACTGAGAATAGACATAAGATAAAGGAGTGGGCAGGGGAACGATAGGAAGAACCTCGGGTGCCCCCCAGCGGCCCCCACTAGCACCCAAGTCACTCCCCAGATCGACGAAGGGGAACAAGTACTGCAAGCAACCAAACAGACTTTCGTAGAGGAATGGGTTAGCAATTGGCAGAGGAACGGATAGTCCCACTGGTGCCCCCCAGTGGTGCTTTCGTGTGTGTCGGACCCGCCGATATGGCGGTCCGACAGGATAGAGAAGAAGGGGTTGATGAAGGAGGAAGTGGAGATGGAGATGGAAGGGACAGCGCAGCTCCGACGCAGACTCAACACCGCAAGTACTCCAATAGTGCAAAAATGAAGAATGATGAAAAACAGACAACAGCTGGGGTATACCCCCAGCGGACTGACACTAGGGTGATGAGGGCAGTGGGTGAGGGAAACATGCACACAACTCACCGACTGGGGGAGGAGGGAGCTACATCTGGGAGCAAGGAAACCAAGATAACGCTACGGTCCCAATGCCTATGCGATACCAAGGGAGAGCCCAACTCAAAGAGACTCAGCTAAGTGAGAACCATCATGCGATAGATGCAAGGGAATGTACAGGGTAGGGTGGTGGCGTGAAGTAGTCACGTCCAAAGTAGCTGAAGCCGATAAGATGGCTGAAGTCGAGAAGGTGACTGAAGTCGTCGAAGTGGTCCATGACATCGATGAAGTAGGAGTTGAGGTCGATGTCGAAGGAGAGCCTCAAAACGCTAACATCGTGAAAAAGATCTGATGATGGAGTACCTGATGGTGTGAGTCAGTGGGGAGAGATAGAGGATAAAAGTGTGAGTCATCGTAACGCGAAGGGCGACGATAAGTGCGTAGTGGATGCTCGGAGGCAACCGTCTGCGGCAGAGGAACGGCCTCAGAGGGAGCTGGCTCGTCCTCAGCAATCTCCTCAGCCGGAGGAGGAGGAAGAGGGTCAGTCGGCTGAGTAGAGGCAGACATCTCAGCACGACGAGCACGATCATATGCACGCACCGACATCCTGGCGTGCTGCAAGTGCTCGAGGGGCTCCCAAGTAGCCTCTTCATCAGGATAACCCTTCCAACGCACAAGGTATTCTATGCGTGGAGGGGTATCGTCGGTTACTCGGCAAGATACGATGTCGGAAACGATGAACTCCTCATGACCGTCCACCACGATAGGTGGAGGGCGCTCATACGGGTGTTCGGCGAAGCGCTCGGACGGTTTGTGATAAGGACGCAGCAAGGAGACGTGGTAAACACCGTGTACTCGAGCCTGTCGGAGGTAATCAGGTAGCTTCACACGGAAGTTGACCGGACTGGCAGCAGTATCAGAACCGACGGCCTGAAGGATGCGGCATGGACCGAAGAAACGACGCCTAAGCTTGCGAAGCGTATCCGCTTCGAGCTATAAGTGGTGTGCGTCGACGAGCACATCGTCACCGACTTTGAATGGATGATTCGTTCGTGATCTGTTCGCTCGTGCGGCCATGCGAGGCTGGGAGTCGGCTAGACTCTCATGTGTGCGCTTCATAATCGCCGCGATGTGGGCGATCCAATCATCAAGCGCAGGACAACAAGTGTCTGGGCGCAACCGCGATGGTCGAAGGAAGTCCGCAGGTACGCGAGGGTGGTAGTCGAGGTCGCAATAGAATGACGACATCCCCGTGGCTGGCGAAACAGCGTGGTTGTACGCAATGTCCACGTGGGCTAAGTGTAAGTCTCATTGCTGGTCATCCCTAACAAACTTTCAAAGGATATTACCGAGAGTTTTATTGGTGACCTCAGTCCGACCATCCGTCTGAGGGTGGCAAGACGATGAGAAGCGGAGCTGAGATCTGTACACCTCGTGTAGGCGTCGCCAGAATGTGTTGGTAAAGCGCGAGTCACAGTCGGAGATGATGCTTTAAGGTAAGTCGTGATCTCTCACGACTCGGTCGAAGACGATGTCTGCTAGCAGCCAAACAGACTTTGGTAGAGGAATGGGTTAGGAATTGGCAGAGGAACGGATAGTCTCACTGGTGCCCCCCAGTGGTGCTTTCGTGTGTGCCGGACCCGCCGGGATGGCGGACCGACAGGATGGAGAAGAAGGGGTTTAATGAAGGAGGAACTGGAGATGGAGCTGGAAGGGACAGCGCAGCTCCGACGCAGACTCAACACCGCACGTACTCCAATAGTGCAAAAATAAAGAATGATGAAAAACAGACAACAGCTGGGGTATAGCCCCAGCGGACTGACTGGACTGGACTAATCTGGCCTAGTGCCGACAGTGGTACCGGGCAGGACGAGACGGGATTGAAATAGTGCACGATCTGTGGGATCAGGCCACGGCCTGGTCCCACAGGCCGAATTGGCAAATAGCCAAATAGGCCCTGGCAGTAAGCCAGGGCAGATGAAGGCCCGCTGCACGATCCTCGGACCTATAATGGATCGCAAGATTCATAAACACGCTATCCGCAAAAGCAGCGGAACTCTGCAATAAAGAAAGCTGAGAAATCTAGGATGCAGAGCAAGCTCCATGCTGAGTCCATGCGATGCAGCCTAAGCAACATAATGTCAAACGAAACGCAAACGTTTGGTATACATGTCTTAGCTGACAGCAAAAAAAATGAAATGTAGCAATATACAATCCTAAAGTCCTAAAGGCAATTGCCTGAGTGTTGAAAGAAAAATGAGCAATATGTCACATCACGAACGGATCATCCATTCAAAGTCGGTGACGATGTGCTCGTTGACGCACGCCATTTACAGCTCGAAGAGGATACGCTTCGCAAGTTTAGGAGTCGTTTCTTCGGTCCATGCCGCATCCTTCAGGCCGTCGGTTCTGATATTGTCGCCAGTCCGGTCAACTTCCGTGTGAAGCTACCTGATTATGTTCGACAGGCTCGCGTACACGATGTTTACCACGTCTCCTTGCTGCGTCCTTATCACAAACCGTCCGAGCGCTTCGCCGAACACCCGTATGAGCGCCCTCCACCTATCGTGGTGGACGGTCACGAGGAGTTCGTCGTTTTCGACATCGTATCTCACCGAGTAACCGACGATACCCCTCCACGCATCGAATACCTTGTGCGTTGGAAGGGTTATCCTGATGAGGAGGCTAGTTGGGAGCCCCTCGAGCACTTGCAGCACGCCAGGATGTTGGTGCGTGCATATGATCGTGCTCGTCGTGCTTAGATGTCTGCCTCTACTCAGCCGACTGACCCTCTTCCTCCTTCTCCGGCTGAGGAGATTGCTGAGGACGAGCCCGCTCCCTCTAAGGCCGTTCCTCTGCCGAAAACGATTGCCTCCGAGCGTCCACAACGCACTTATCGTCGTCCTTCGTGTTACGATAACTCACACTTTTATCCTCTATCTCTCCCCACTGACTCACACCATCAGGTACTCCATCATCAGATCTTCTTTAGGATGTTAGCGTTTTGCGGCTCTGGTTCGACATCGACCTCAACTCGTACTTCATCGATGTCATCGACCACTTCGACGACTTCAATCACCTTCTCGACTTCAGCCATTTTATCGGTTTCAGCTACTTTGGACGTGACTACTTCACGCCACCACCCTACCCTGTACATTCCCTTGCATCTGTCGCATGCTGGTTCTCACTTAGCTGAGTCTCTTTGAGTTGGACTGACTAGACTGGACTGGACTGGCCTGCTACCGATAGTGGTACCGGGCAGGACGAGACTGGACTGAAATAGTGCACGATCTGTGGGATCAAGTCACGGCCTGGTCCCACTGGCCGAACTGGCAAATAGTCAAATAGGCCCTGGCAGTAGGCCAGGGCAAATGAAGGCCCGCTGCACTATCCTCGGACCTGTAATGGATCGCAAGATTCATAAACACGCTATCCACAAAAGCGGCGGAACTCTGCAATAAAGAAAGCTCAGAAATCTAGGATGCGGAGCAAGCTCCATGCTGAGTCCATGCGATGCAGCCTAAGCTACATAATGTCAAACGAAACGCAAATATTTGGTATGCATGTCCTAGCTAACAGCAAAAAAAATCAAATGTAGCAATATACAATCCTAAGGTCCTAGAGGCAATTGCCTGAGTGCTGAAAGAAAAAAGAGCAATATGTCACAAGATAAAGTCATGTCGCTGAACCAGTATAAGTGGGATGGTCTCAGAGATGTCATGTCGCTGAACCAATACGAGTGGGATGGTCTTTGAGGGGGTGAATGCAGCCTAAGAATCGAAACTCCTAAGGGCAGTCACACATGAAAGTGGGATAGGTCATCAGGCTCAAGGTGGGAGAGTGGTAACGAAACAAAACCAATGATCCTAACACATAGACCATCAGGGCGGATAATGCTCGACAAAAGGATGATACCATACGGGGTCGACCATGAAAAAGGGGGAGTCTGAAATAGGTTGGAGATATACCTAACTCAAGTATGCAAGGGCCGACACTAGGGTGATGAGGGCAGTGGGTGAGGGAAACATGCACACAACTCACCGACTGGGGGAGGAGGGAGCTACATCTGGGAGCAAGGAAACCAAGATAACGCTACGGTCCCAATGCCTATGCGATACCAAGGGAGAGCCCAACTCAAAGAGACTCAGCTAAGTGAGAACCATCATGCGACAGATGCAAGGGAATGTACAGGGTAGGGTGGTGGCGTGAAGTAGTCACGTCCAAAGTAGCTGAAGCCGATAAGGTGGCTGAAGTCGAGAAGGTGACTGAAGTCGTCGAAGTGGTCGATGACATCGATGAAGTAGGAGTTGAGGTCGATGTCGAAGCAGAGCTGCAAAACGCTGACATCCTGAAGAAGATCAGATAATGGAGTACCTGATCGTGTGAGTCAGTGGGGAGAGATAGAGGATAAAAGTGTGAGTCATCGTAACGCGAAGGGTGACGATAAGTGCGTTGTGGACGCTCGGAGGCAACCGTCTGCGGCAGAGGAACGGCCTCAGAGGGAGCGGGCTCGTCCTCAGCAATCTCCTCAGCCGGAGGAGGAGGAAGAGGGTCAGTCGGTTGAGTAGAGGCAGACATCTCAGCACGACGAGCACGATCATATGCACGCACCAACATCCTGGCGTGCTGCAAGTGCTCGAGGGGCTCCCAAGTAGCCTCCTCATCAGGATAACCCTTCCAACGCACAAGGTATTCTATGCGTGGAGGGGTATCGTCGGTTACTCGGCGAGATACGATGTCGAAAACGACGAACTCCTCGTGATCGTCCACCACGATAGGTGGGGGGCGCTCATACGGGTGTTCGGCGAAGCGCTCGGACGGTTTGTGATAAGGACGCAGCAAGGAGACGTGGTAAACATCGTGTACGCGAGCCTGTCGGAGGTAGTCAGGTAGCTTCACAYGGAAGTTGACCGGACTGGCGACAGTATTAGAACTGACGGCCAGGAGGATGCGGCATGGACCGAAGAAACGACGCCTAAACTTGTGAAGCGTATCCGCTTCGAGCTGTAAGTGGCGTGCGTCGACGAGCACATCGTCACCGACTTTGAATGGATGATCCGTTCGTGATCGGTTCGCTCGTGCGGCCACAAGAGTCTGGGAGTCGGCTAGACTCTCGTGTGTGCGCTTCATAATCGCCGCGAGGTGGGCGATCCAATTATCAAGCGCAGGACAACAAGTGTCTGGGCGCAACCGCGATGGTCGCAAGAAGTCCGCGGGTACCCGAGGGTGGTAGTCGAGGTCGCAATAGAATGACGACATCCCCGTGGTTGGCGAAACAGCGTGGTTGTACGCAATGTCCACGTGGGCTAAGTGTAAGTCCCACAGCTGGTCATCCCTAACAAACTTCTTGAGGATATTACCGAGAGTTTTATTGGTGACCTAAGTCCGACCATCCGTCTGAGGGTGGCAAGACGATGAGAAGCGGAGCTGAGATCCGTACACCTCGTGTAGGCGTCGCCAAAAGTCGTGATCTCTCACGACTCGGTCGAAGACGATGTCGACGACCTCACGAGCGCTAATGCGATAGCGTCACGGTACAAAATGTGCACCCTTCGTGAAGCGATCGACGACGACCAAGATAGCGTCATGATCGCGCTCAGTGGGTGGGCGGATGGGCCAATGAAATCCATCGAGATGGACTGCCAACGACCCTCGGGTATGGGTAAAGACTGAAGTAACCCATACGGGAGGTGGTTCTCACTGTTCACCTCCTGACAGGTAGGACACTTCTGGATGTAGGCTTTGACGAAGATCTTGAACTTCGACCAATTGTACAGGCGGCAAACACGAGTCAACGTCTTGTGGAAGCCCATATGACCGGCAAGTACTTGGTCATGGAACTCTGCTACAGCCTGGACGCGGAGCTGTCCGGTGGAGGGAACGCAGATACGTGGATCTCGCTGACCAGATCTGCCATGTCAGTACACAAGGCCGTTTTCCCCGAGGGAGTAGGAAGGAACGGTTTTGCCACTCCGCAGTGTCACGTGGATGACGCGATAATCGGGGCAGTGGCAGTACTGAGTGCGATATGCGTCGATCACCTACTGATCAACAGTGGTGATGGAGATGGCAGCAAGATGGATGGGTTCCTGATTGTGATCATGACGGCGAGACAAGGCATTGGCGACTCGGTTCGTTTCACCATTGATGGGCTGAGTGGTGAAACTGAACTCAGATAAGTCACGCCACCAACGTGCCTGTCGAGGGGAAAGTTTAGGCTTCGTGAGGAAAGCCTGGACAACTAAGTTGTCCATGCGCACCGTGAAGGGCGCTCCGTGCAAATAATGACGCCAATGCCAGGTAGCATAAACGACTGCGAGAACCTCATGTTCATCAGCAGTGTAGTTTATCTCGGCAGGCAGTAGCTGACGGGAGTAGAAGGCGATCAGGCAATCCCCGGCACAAGCCTCAACAGTCTCATCCTCCGCGATGGTCGGGGAGTAAGTAATAGGAGGACTGTCAGTGAAGGGAAGTGGTGGGAGGATAGGCGTCAGTCGAGAAGCAGTGTCAGCAGGAKRGGGGGGGGGAGGAGGAACATGGGGATAAGGTGAATCAGGAGGAGAGGGAAACACCTGAGAAAGTACTGCTCCTATTGCAAAATTTGACGCATCAGTGGTGACGATGAAGGGGCGATCCAAATTTGGGAGGCGAAGAACCGACGCACAAGTCACCGCCTTCTTGAGGGCGCAGAAGACGTCCTCGCAGAGGGGTGTCCAAAACAACGGCGGGTTCTTTCGGAGGAGGGTGGAGGTAAGGACGTAGAAATACCTAGCGTATCCCTAGATAAAATTACTATAGTAGTTGGTGAGGCCTAAGAAACTGCGAAGCTGCTTGGCAAAGGTGGGGACGAGTTACTCCGCAATAGCAGTGATACTCGCGTCGTCCATGTGGAGACCCTGGTCAGACACATGGTGTCCTAGGAAGTCTACTTTGTGTTGGGCAAAGCAGCACTTACTGAGCTTGGTATAGAAGTCATGCTTGCGTAAGAGTTGTAGGACATCGCGAAGGTGTCGGATATAGTCTTCTAAGGTACAAATGCAGACCAAGATATCGCCCAGGTATACGAGAACATATTCTTCAAGGATGTCCCTGAAGATGTCGTTGATCGTCGTCTGGAAGGTGGCAGGTGCGTTGGTGAGGCCGAATAGCATCACCGTGAACTCGTAGTGGCCGAAGCGTGACCGGAAGGGGGTCTTCGGATGATCCTCTGCGGCAACTCAGATCTGGTAATAACCGCTACGAGGATCGATCTTCGTGAAGAAGCGGTTACCTGCCAGACAGTCAAACAACTCATCCGCGCGGGGCATGGGATAGTTGTTCTTAACCGTGTAACGGTTAAGGCCGCGGTAGTCAATGCACAGGCGGAGAGTTTCGTCCGCTTTGTGACCAAAGAGGACAGGTGCACCCGGAGGGGAGTTACTGGGTTTAATGAAACCCAGTCGAAGGAGTTCCTCAAGCTGACGCTTGAGTTCCATCGCCTCTGGAATCGTGAGCCGGTACGGTGCCTAATGGTGAACACGATAGTTAGACACGAGCTGGATAGAATGTTCAACACCGCGCATCGGGGGAGTCCCGCTGTATGAGAAATACGGGGGAAAGATGTCGCGGTACTCTCGAATCAGGTCGCGAACGGCCGACTCTAAGTCTGCGGTGAACCGTATGAGTTCCTTAGTGTCTGCGTCGGCGCGAGACGTATGTGTGGACTTAACAGTCGATGGCGCAGGGGTCAAGGACGTGGAGGGAGTATCCGCAGGCTGACGGGTGGACGTGGAGATGGAAGCCGCAAAGATGGAGGAAGGGTCATGGGGATCGGGCCCTAGAGATATGAGCTCAACCTCACGACAGAGTGGATCATAGCGAAGAAGATCCATGACGTTCACTGAGTAGAATGTGACGTCCTTCTGTCGTATGAAGTGAGCAAACTGACGAGGGGAAGTGAAGGCGATATTGGGGTGGGACCCTGAGGGACGAGGGTCCTGGGGGGTAGGTCGGGAGGGGTGTCRCCCGTGGTCCCAATGAAGGGGACGCGATAGGTTTGACCACACTTCGTTTTGAGAACGAGTGTCTCGGTCGCCCATTCGGCCTCTGTGCCACAGAACCGGCGAGACCAGGAAGTGTCAAGGATAAAGTCTTACCCAGTCTCCAGCACATCGAGTATGCGGAGGAATGGTAGCGCCGAGGCGCCTGGGTACTATCCGGTGGCCGGAGGGTGAGGGAGAAGTGGAGGTCAGGGACCGTCTGATCGAAGAAGCGTTGTGTCTTGTTATCTCCGAGAGTAACGGAGATAGAAGTGCGAGACCCAGAGGGCCAGAGGTAGCTAGGCGAGCTTCCTCAACCACTCGAGGGTGAACGGAATTTCCCTGTGAGCCAAAGTCCCATAAAGCGCTATACACCCTCGTAGATATCCCTAGGCGAATAGGGATAATAGGTAGGGTGTGATCAGGGTCAGAAAGCAGAGCGAGAAGACGACGCAGGACGTTGACGTATCTCGTGAGTCGCTCCTGACGAGCCTGAAGAATGCTAAAGTCCAGGAGAGATGACACAACGTCATCGTGAGTCGCCAGGTGAGCTCTGCAACGGGTTGTGCGAATGGCGCGAGTCTCGGAGGGGAAGCACTAGATTCGACGGTCTGTTCTGTGGCAGACGGTACCTCGACCGACGACGAGGCAGAAGGAACTGCGTCTGTCGTGTCCTGAGGATCCTTTGGTATGTAGCCAAAGCAGCAAACCGCGACTAGGTGGTCGGGAAGCCGGCTACGTGCGAGGCCTTAGGGGCACTCTGCACCGTGGCTAGGTGGGTGGGGCTGGTCGGGCGGGGCCTGGGGGAGACTGAGATCGACACTCACGAGAGATGTCAGCATAGTGCCGATCAAGGGCGGTATGGTATGGACACCGTGAGGAGGTGTGTCCATCCAAGCGGCAACGAAGGCAGCCGCGACGAGCCTCGAAGGCGGCATGCTCCTCAGGGGATAGAGCTCCACGAGGAGGGACAAAACCCTACGGGAGGTCTATCTGAGGAACCGTGGGTGTGCGGGTGCCAGCCTGTGCAACCCGACTGCGCGCACGACCCATGGCACGCATGGCCATCTGCAGGCGCTCGGCCACGGGAACAGTGTCGTCATCCAAGTGATACTGGATGACATCTCGGAGCTCGATGTCCTCGGGGGCGTCCCCAAAGGTAGGGTCAAGCTCAGCCGAGGCATCCTCGCCGTACTCCAGAGAACTGTAGCGTCGAGAGAATGACGCTCCAGGTCGAGTTGGTCGGCGAAACCGACCGGCGAAGGAGGATCGACCACGCGTGGTGCCTTGTGACTGGGTGGCAGCGGCGGTGGATCGTGAAGAAGATGGGACGTCGGAGAAGCGACTCCTCATCTTCTGGTACCGTCGAGCAACCTCGTAGGCCTGCGCGGAGGAGGCGAAGCTCTGTCGCCAGAGCTCGATGCGGTAGTCAGTCGGAAGACTGACTACGAACCTGTTGGTCAAAAGGACCTCAGGCAGGACTGCCTCATCGCAGATGAGGCAGGCGTCCTGAAACACTTTGATGTGTCGCTCAAGATCGGCTGGTGCGGAGGACCCGCGCCACTACATATGGGTGACCTGATCTAGGGCGTCGGTTGCATCGTGGAGAGTGTCGTAGCGGTCATGGAGGAACGCGGTGAAATCCGCGAGAGTGGGAGCCTCACCTGAGCCAGTACGATGGGTATAATAGTTCTCYCATGCGGAGARCGCGCTGCCTCGCAATTTAGTTGCAAGTGCGGAGCACCACAACTCCTGAYCAGTGTTAGTCRGTGTCACCKCATGTGTGGCAGCCTGCAACCAGTGCGACACACGCATAGTATCATCGAAGTCGGGTATGTCCGACAGATGCACAAGGGTGGGACCGTTGTGCTGACGACGAGGGGAGAGAGGTCGAGGGGCCAGCACTGCAGTGGCAAATGTCGAGGCCGGTGCGGACGTGGAAGTGGTAGCAGGCTGAGAGWCGGGGTTGTTGGTGGAAGGTCCAGCAGACGTGGAGGCAACAGCCGCAGCCAACTGTGACGGAGTAGCGAGGTAGTAGGGTAGAGGGGGGGGAGCCGGTCGAGGAAAACGGGCCGGCAAGRCAGAGGTGGGAGGGGCGGTATAAGAAAAAGAAGGGTGGGCACCCTGTGATGGGTGAGGCTGTCTCAGGGAGAGAATCTCCACCTTGAGCTGCTCCACGGTGGCCTGTAGGGTAGCCACCCGCTGGGTGCGCGGGGTCGGAGGTGGAGGGGGGGGAGAGAGTGCCCTAGAGGGAGGAGGAAGAACTCCGGGCCGTAGTGYCGCGACCGRTGCAGGAAGCTGGAAAGCAGCACCGGGGTGGGTAGATGAAACTGCCTGGCCAGATACCGGTATCTGGGCGACARCACATGCGGCAGTGGTCGAMGCGGCTGGGGCGGCAGAAGTGGCAGGGGCCACTGGATGTGCCACAACAGACGGTATTGTCGGAGCGGCAGCAACACTCACCACTGCGGAGGGGGAGTGTTAGGCCTGGCCYGCGGAGGAGGACGAWACKCCATGTCTCYGTCCCTGGAGTTGTGGAGAGYCGGACCCCGAGCCAGTAGGGGATGGTGTCTGAGAGCGGTGGGGAGAGCGATGAGGAGAGTCCTTGAGATGGTGAACTTCAAGGGCAAGCGCGTTAACTTGCCT
>BFEA01000137.1:221792-255747 GCA_003427395.1 Chara braunii
CTCTCTCTCTCTCACACACACACACACACACAAAAATTATGGAGAAAAAAAAATGAAAAAATCGGAGCCATGTGGCACAGGCATGTGGTGTTGTTTTGCACCTTTAGGATTCCCCCACAACCCCCCAACTTTCCCCCTAACTTTTCCCTTCCTCCCTCATTTCCCTCCTCTGTACTTTCCCTCTTCGTCTCGTCCTTCCCCTTCCTCCTACTACTCCCGCTCCTCCTCCARTAGCTCCATCTTTTTCTCCCTCCGTACCCTCCCTCCTTTTCGGTTTTCGCCTCCCCSTCTCTTCCTTTTCGTCCTCTTCCTCCTCCCCCTCGTTCCCATCGTCCTCGTCCTTCTTCCTCCATTCTTTCTTCCCCCACCCCCTCGTCTTCGAACCTTCTCCTTCTCCTCATCCTCMAATATTCACTTTCTTGTGTTCRTCCGCGTATTGTTGTCACTGTCCCATTTCACATATTTTAAGTATGTATTGGTTGCCTTCTTTCGCCTTACATGTTCAACCTATGGTCCTCTATCCTCGATGCTTCCCGCATTCCCCCTCGGCAACCCCCCTTGCCGGGCAAGAGAAGGTTAACAACAGACACTATTTACAGGTCACTTTCAGTCGCTTCAAGTCCCCACCTGAAACTCATGAAATGACCTGAAGTGGTTGAAGCTTTTGAAAGGGGTTTCAGGTACCCCCATCCAAATGGTTGGATAGGGGTACCTAAAACCCCTTTCAGAAGCTTCAGCCTCTTCAGCAGTTTCAGATCCCCACGAAATTCCTGAAATGACCTGAAGTGGCTGAAAAGACAGGCAGAAAAAAAAAAAAAAAAAAAAAACATAAAACTTGCCATCCAAACCACCCGAAACTTCTGAAATGACCTGAAGTGTCTTCAGGCCATTTCAACGGTTTCAGACCACTTTAGAATCTTCCATTCTGAAATTTCAGGTGGTCGTTAACCACGGGTGTGCCGAGCATGCTTAGCAAGTAATAGCAGCGTAGGCCACTCGATCCTCCTCGTCCTCGGGTTCCTCTTCCTCGTCCTCATCACTGCCCCCCCCCTCCTCCTCCTCCTCCTCCTCCACCTCCCCCACCACCACCACCTTCTCCCCCTCCACCCGTACTGTCACACTTCCCCTCGTCAAATTCTTTGATCCCCCCACCTCTTCCAGTTCTTCCAATCCCATCATCATATCCCATCGTCATGTCACTTCTTCTCCCTTTCATGATCAAAGTCAGTAAGGAAAGAAAAATGAAACCACCATAGCCTGTTTCTGCCCCCTTTCTCGATTTCTGGCACCATCATCATTTTACCTTATCCTGGCAGAACGTGTTACTTATCTTWCATGTGTGCCGCCAAAGATAGGGTCAGTCATCACGCTCGCTTTTCAACGGGCACGCCGATCCAGGCCGYCCGTGGTCCTACCAGACYGATGGCTAGGATCGTCCC
This sequence comes from Chara braunii, assembly GCA_003427395.1. Classification (NCBI taxonomy): domain Eukaryota; kingdom Viridiplantae; phylum Streptophyta; class Charophyceae; order Charales; family Characeae; genus Chara; species Chara braunii. The sequence continues at coordinate 223,232 of BFEA01000137.1, forward strand.
GCAATCTTAAAACTTTAAGATCGCGCGATGATCCAGGCCATTCGGCAGGCCCAACGGTCCGAATTTTCGCGCGATCTTAAAGTCTTAAAGTTTTAAGATTGCGTGAAAATCCGGACYGTCGGGCCGGTAGGACCGTGGGTGGCCTRGATCGGCCAATTCTCRCGTTAGCGGTTTCTGTATTTGTAGGGATGCATCCATCCAACAGAGAGAGAAAGGCAAAATGGTAGAGGAAATGCAAAGTGTTTATCCTACTTGCTCAAGAGCATGATGGAAGTTTGGAGTACTCGGGGCAACAAGCAAGCAAGCAAGCAAGCAGGGAGTGTTCAAGAGGGCTGGGAGGGGGGGGCAGAGGATAGAAGGGGTAGCTTTGAGAAACATAACCTTTCTGTACCAAAAGAAAAAAAAGAAAAAATACCCAGCAAACTGCAACGAACGTGCAGATTCTCAGTGGGTTGTAAAGTAACAGGGTCATTTTTGCGACTTTCCTAAGTTCTAGGTCCAAACCGGTAACTGCAAAAAAAWTGACCTGGTTCCTACGGGGACATTTCTGCAAACCCCTGATTTTCCCAGRCCCTAACTCATTTCCACTACAGCTTCGGACTGGTGCCACCATTACTGGAAAGTGTAGGCCGTTGTTTTTGTTAGGTCCTTGRGTCCGATCYTRTAGGTCAGAGAGTCTAGAAATAGGATASAGTCAAAGACTGTGGGCCTTTTGGTTCTTTTTCGTTTTGGGCARCTGTGGTTTCTTCTTCGTCGAAGTTGGAGGTTCTCTTCACCTAGAGGCTGGCGCTGCCCCTTCTAAGTGCGCGCTGACTCAGCGCTGAGTTTCTGCAGGGAATCCTCYCAKGCGCCGTAGCAGATAGGGATCCAGTTGGCACTGGTGGTCTKCAGGSTTTGAGCTGAAGGGCGTTAGTAATGAGGATGGGCACCRTAGCCGAGGTTGAARGATGATSTAGGAGGAAGAAGCAGTCTCCATATATTTTGTTGAAAATTCTTTTTGAGTTCCCTCGGGGTTGTTTCAACACGGTTGGGATTCTTGGAATTTGGGTGCAGTTGATTGCATTGGGGAAAGAAGAGGAACTACRAATTGAATTAACATTCAACTTCACTTCGAGTTTTAAGCTTCCGCTGTGTACTTCTCATCTGGTTTGACGTGGATTGCTCTCTCTCCAAGTCTGCTTTGTCATTGCGCATGTGTATGGGAACGTGTGGATGCTCTGTTGTACGACGTTTCAATCAGGCACATAACAAAAAGCAGCCACACCCAACCCTGCATGAATCTCCCCTTCCCCCGCACCCCCCCGCCTTCACCACGGGAACATCCCAGCTACAAATATCAATCCATCATGAGGCTCAATCAGGGCACAACCCAGTCAGCAGTGAAAAGCATAGAGAATGGAGCCCGGCTGCAATCAGACATTCATTTTCATTTCTATTTCCATTTTCTTTCACTTCATCTCATTCCATTTTCCATTCATTTCATTTCCACAGTTCCACTTCCATTCCATTTCCATTTTTGATTAACTTTCGCCCCCGCTCATCTCGTTACCTTTCCATTTCAAGTAGTTACACTTCACCTCCTTACATTTCCATTTCATCTTCCACCATTTCATTTCATTCCATCTCGATTTCATTTCATGTCATTCCATTTGTTTTTCATTCCGTTTCCATTCAACCTTGTTGCTCGGTTTGACCAAGTGCTTTTCCATGCACACTTCGGCAAAGCTACCCTTGATTGATTTACTTCTTAAACATAAACAAATACGGGAAGGAGACATSGCATTTCATTTCCATTCCTCTTATTTTTCATTTCATTTCCATTTCAAGAATGAAAAATGCACCATAGTCGACCTGTATTTTYCRTCTCCATTACTTCTTTTCATTTAATCTCGTTATGTAACTTATGTTTCCATTTCGTCTTATTCCATCTCATTTCATCTACATTTTTACTCGACCTGTAATTTCTGTCTCCATTACTTGGTTTCATTTCATCTCATTATGTTTCCATTTCATCTTAGTCCATTTCATTTCATCTACATTTCCATTCCATCTCGAAAGACTGGGCAAGCAATCTGTTTAGAATATTCAGATTCGTCAGAGTATACTCCCAATTCGTCAACGGAAAAGTCCCCACTGTGTCCCAATTTGGAATGTGCAAGCAATCTGTTCAGAACTTTAGATTCGTCAGATGAGCCCCCACTGGATCAAAAGTTTTATCAAGCATTATCTTAAAAATGATGTTCCTTATAATGGGTTTATCAATATTTGCTCGTTCAAAAGTCCCGTGTACAGCACTGGTGCGGTTTTTTTTTGGGGGGGGAGCACCTGCAAGTGCGGACTTGTTGCTTGGTTCAGCCATCCAAATACTTTCCTCATTAATTGGCTCGATACCCATCCTTTACATCTGAGCTCTGTTTGAGTTGAAGAACTACAGAACCAAACCCAAGTATGCATGGCCACAAACACAGAGAGAGAGAGAGAGAGAGAGAGAGAGAGAGAGAGAGAGAGAGAGAGAGAGAGAGAGAGAGAGAGAGAGAGTTGCTAATCTCAAAACTACAGCACCAAACCAATAGACAGACAGATGGAGAGAGAGCGAGATGGAGACAGACAGACAGAGACAGACAAACAGACCAACAGACAGACAGACGACCAACCGACGGCCAGACCAGACTGCCCGTCTGCCCTCCACCCAATGGACGGACCAACACACTTGACCACCAGATGGACCGTCGGACGGACACACGGACGATGGACGGACGGACAGACGGACGGACGGACTGACGGACTGACAGACAAGACGGACGTACGGTCGGGCAGACGGACAAAACGAGCGTACAGAAGGGCAGACGGACAGACAGACAGACAGTCAGTCCGTCTATTAGTCTGTCGGTCGGTCTGTCCGTTTGCCTGTCTGTCCGTTTGCCTGTCTGTCTGTCTGTCTCGACTTTCTCTATCTCTATCCGTCAGCCCGTCTGTCTAGTCTGTCTGGTTTATTGGACAGACATACCAACAGACAGACAGATAGACATGCAGATGGAGAGAGACGAAGAGCGCCGGAGAGAGAGAAGGACAGATAGACAGATCGACCAACAGACAGATTGACAGACAGACAGACAGACCAACAGAACGACACACAGACAGACAAATGGAGAGAGACRGACGGACARACAGACATACAGACAGACAGACAGTTATCCAGYCATCCAGAGACAGAGAGAGTCTAGATAGACAGACATACCGACGGACCAATGGAGAGATACGAACAGACAGACAGATGGAGAGAGATGGAGAGAGAGACGAACAGACAAACAGGCAGACTGACTAACTGACTGACAGAGCAACACAGACAGAGGGAGTGGCAGAAGGACAGACCGATAGACAGACAGACAGAGAAACTGACGGACAGACCAACCGACAAACCGACAGACAGACTGACAGACCGACACCGACCGACAAACAGACCGACAGACAGAGAGGCCGGCAGGAGGACGGACCGACCAACAGACAGACAGACGGACAGACGGATGGACCAACCAACAGACCGACAGATAGACAGACCGGCAGACCAACAGATAGACCAACCGCCAGACCGTGCGCCCGACAGACATACCGATCGACAAACCCACCAACAGACCGACAGACCAACCAACCAGATCGACCGACAGAACAACCCAACAGACAAGCAGACAGAAAGACAGACAGACTGACCAACCTATCGATCAACCGACCGACCGACAGACAAACAGATATATACAGAGACAGTCTAGACAGACAAACAGACAGACCGCATGACTGACCGACAGACGAACAAACCGACAGACAAACAGACAGACAGACAGACCGAGCAACAGACTGATAAACAGACTGATAGACGCAGAGACAGACAGAGAGGCCAACCAAGCGACAGATAGAGGCAGCGAGAGTCTAGCGAGACAGACAGACAGACAGAAAGAACAGGCAGACCGACAGACAGATAGAACAGATGGAACAGACAGACAGACATACGTACAAATAGAGACAGAGAGTGTCTAGTTCTAGTTGCAGAAGTACAGCACCATAACCGACTCTACATCGCCACAGAGAGAGATAGAGAGAGGGAGAGGCGTGGAGCTGACAAGGAGAGAAAAGCTAGACGGGCACATGGTTCTCAGCAATCAGCGACAGGCAATTCTGACCCATTCTTCCTCGATACAAGTTGGAACCCGCCCATCTGCCTGGCCGGCTTGCTTTCTCTCCTAGTGAGCTGAAACATGCCTAGAAGAGACAAGGGGGTGGGAGGAGAGCCATCGCCATTTCTGAGCCGGACGTAGTTCTCTTGCTATGGTAACGTAAATGAGGATAGTCGGTATCCCCAAACAAAATAAGAAATGGATGGATGGATGGATGGATGATGGAAGATAATATAACTCGCACATGGATGATGGAAGATAATATAACTCGCACATAACCCCCTTATTGCCCTCCCCTATAGAGCACATATCCCCCTTAGTGCACCCCCTTTAGAGGACATATCCCCCTAAGTACCCCCCCTCAAAGAGCGCATAATCCCCTTAGAGCGGAGGTAGGTGGTGAAAAGAACAAGGGAAACAAAAGCATGACAAGTACTCACTTATTTCCTCCCTCTTCACTTACTTTGTTGCCAAACCGGATCACCTTCCCTGCATAAAGTCCTCGTCGAGCACGAAGCATCATGGCACGTCCGACAGACTCAATCCCTAGCGGCATCTTGGAATGGACGAGACACGTGTCAGCACCACCGGTGGTCGTGGCTCTGAAACAGAGAACACACACACACACACACACACACACACACACAAACAAAAAAAAAACACGCACACACACACACACGTTACAGACACACGCAGAAGACCAGAGCGACAATGAGTATCGTCAAACACACAAAACAGGTGTGTCCTAGACAGTTTAACTAACGTCGTAGTACCTCCGATTTAGGAATCAGTGTGCGGATATGATAATGACTACTATACCCCACTACGCAGTAGATAACTTTTTTTTTTTTGAAGGGGTACGATGACGACCACTCAATCGCACTACGTAGTAATGCGCACCTGAACATAATTCTGGCTAGATTCATACAGGCAAGAGCGTGTGAGTGTGCCCTCGTTAGTCATCTCAGAATCACACATCGACGAGCTCGGGTGAGCATCTGACATGCATCATCAATTTTTCCAAAAGGAGAAATCCTTGTGTCCTCTATCATCCATGTATTGCCCATTTATCCATTTCATTTATCCACATCCATTTATTTACCCGTTCTCTATCCATCTACCTACCTAGAGACCTATCCATCCGCCTACCCAGATACCTGTCCATCCGTGGCCCATTTACCTATTTATCTTTTATCAATTTTGATCGATTCGTCTTATTTATCCGGTATCTATTAGTAGTTACCTGTTTGTCTACTTATCTATTTGTCCACCTATTTTCAATCTATCCAATACCATCTGCTTGCCTGACTGGTCTGTCTGTCTGTCTGTCTGTCGATCTGCCACATCCACCTTGCTTCTCATCTATCTATCTATCCATTTATCTATCTATCCATCTATCTATCTATCCATCTATCTATCTATCGATCTATTTATGTATCTATCAATACATCAATCTATCGATCTATCTATTTATCGGTCTATCTACCTATCTGTCTGCCTATCTATCGATCTATCGATCCATCCATCCATCCATCCATCCGTCCGTCCATCCATCCATTCATCCCTCCATCAATCCATCTATCTATTTATCTATCTATAAGCCGACGATCCTCCCAAGGAGGCAGGAGGACGAGGAAGAAGAGAGAAGGGACAACGAGATGGGAAAAATAAAACCAGAACAAAAAACAAAAAGTTTGTGGATGGGCGACGGGGTTAGCAGGAGGGCTGGGGGAAGAGAGAGGATCCGATGGTGACAAGCCGGGGCACACCTCGAAAGAATAGGAGGGAAAGCAGCAGGAGGAAGAAGAACAAAGAAGAAAGGAGAAAGAAGAAAGGAGAAAGAAGAAAGAAGATGAAGATGAAGATGAAGAAGAAGAAGAAGAAGAACCGGAGGTTATCGAAGGGCTAGAGGCTGGGTATGAAGGAGGGCGACAGAAGAGAAGATTGCGTGAGGGGTCGAAGGTTTGGAGTTGCCACGTGGTAATCTTCTCTTCTGATCGTGCCACGTTGCCACGTTTGGGGATTCTTACGTGGCGCGCTGGTAGTGTCCTCCGCCCTGAGGAAGACAACAGAATACGTAGGGGTTATTCTCTTGTCGTGCCACGTTGCCACGTTTACGAGCTGCCACGAGGATCCCTAATAATATCCCCCACTCGGAGTACAGAAAAGAACATAGCCGCGCATACTAATCTCAACTTACGTGCACATTCCCCGACGCGTTTCTATCTGTTGCGCTCCGATCATCCTCAGGGGGCTTTCCACATGACCCTGCCTTGCGGCCCGCCGACAGTCCTCCCATCCTACTGCGTACAGAGGGCCGATGCGGCCTTGCCCTCACATATACTGGACACCTAGTTGTAAGCCTACCGTCTTCACCCGAATACAACGCCCAGTCATTATAGCTGCATTTGGCCCAACTTTCAGTCCAGATGCAGCAATAATGACCGGGCGTAATGACCGGGCGTTCTATTCGGGTGAAGACGGTAGCCAGCACGCTAACCCATATTATCCCCTACGGGCATTTTTTCCGCAGAGTCTTTCCAACGTTCACTTCCCTCTGTCGAGTTTCTCTTTCCTGACTCAACTTTCTCATTGGACCAGAACGTGCCACGTAGCCACGTTTGGGGATTCTCACGTGGCGCGCTGGTAGTGTCCTCCGCCCTGAGGAAGACAACTGAATACGTGAGGGTTATTCTCTTGTCGTGCCACGTTGCCACGTTTAGGAGTTGCCACGTGGAGCCCTAATAATATCCCCCACTCCGAGTACAGAAAAGAAGATTGCGTGGGGGTTCAAATGAGGACGAAGAAGAAGAATTTGAAAATTTGAATTTGAAAAGCGAGGCCAGTCGCTCAGCGTCTATGCTTCAAAACAGGTCATCACAGCACCTGCACAGACATAACCGCTCGTAAACGCGCACATTCCCCGACGCGTTTCGCCTGGTTGCGCTCCAGGACTTATCAAGGGGCATACCACACTCCCGCATCCACCTCACGGTCCACCCGAGCAAACAAGACAAGTTCTTCCCCCTTAGGGGCATGCAAGGTGGGGCGTTCTAATATCCCCCCCCCCCTCCTCCTCCCCGGCCCCTTCCTACCTCCTCCCTAGCTTTTCCTTCTTTAGTTCCTTGTACTACCAGTACTGCCACCACCATCACTAATACTAACAACCGATTCAAATAAAAATCATACTGCTTCGGTTTTTTTTTTTTTTTAACCATTTCTCGATTAGTGCGTGTCATCCTTGAATGCGCAGGCGCCATGCGTGCATGCTACTTGAATCTTCTCTTTTTCTCTGCATCGCTAGAATAACGGTTGTTCCGCCGAAAGACAATCATACTGTTTTTTCCTTCTATCTTAGCCTCTCATTGGGCGGCCTCATTGGGCTGCCACGTGGAGTGCTCGTGAGCAACGACCCCATGTTCATTTCTTCAGCATCTTCCTCCTCCTCCCCTCCTTCGCCCATGCAAGCACCATGTACTGCCACGTGGCGTGCTCCTCGTACTCCCACTTCCGGCCCTTCGTTCGCGTCAATTGCATTCTTCATAGCCCCCTTCCACCTCTTCTGCCTCCTGTCCGTCCACATTTCAGCGTCCATACGAGCACTATAAGATGCCACGCGGCGCATTCTTCACGCATCCGACCCCTTCTTCTTCTTCTTCTTCTTCTTCTTCTTCTTCTTCTCCTTCTCCTCCTCCTCCTTCCCCTCCTCCTCCTCCTCCTCCTTACCTTCTTCTGGTTCTCCTTTCCCTCCTCTGGTTCTCCTTTCCTTCTTCTCAAGAGGAGTGGAAGGAGGAAACGATTCAGGAGGAGGAAGGGAGGAGGAGGAGGAAACAAAGTCCAGAAATATATGAACTCATTGTGGAGTTATGCAAGAAAAGCAGACACAAAAGGAAGAGGAAAAAGGAAAGGAAGAGAGAAAGAAAAGAAAGAAATACAAAAGAAAGAAAGAGAAAAAAAGACCGTCGACGTGCAAAAGAAGAGAAGAGAACGAAGGAGAATAAGAAGAACAAGAAGACGAGGGATGTCGTGAGCCTGCCACGTGTCACAATGGTTCTCACAACGCGGGAGAAGAAGACAGGTTGCACATTCAGGTGCATTCTGGAAAGGCCGTGCATGATACCGGGCTTCGCTCCGGATTTGAAAAATAAAATAAAAAATGGCGAGGGCATCCGTCCAACTTCTACGTGAAATATACACGCACAATTTTAATTTACACATTTCATGGGTAGGACGTTTTTGACGGAGCCCTGAACGTGATGGCAATCGGGTGCATCAAGGTGGCCGGAGAAAAAAAAATTCCAGTCAGACACATTTAGTATCAAGTACTCGTGTGAGTATGCCCTCACAAACCTCACAACTCAATCTTACAAGGTCCAGCGATGGCTTCCCGTCTCTCTGTCTTCTTTGTTTGCCGCGTCTCGCTGTCAGACACACACACTCACACTCATGTGCCTTCTCCCGGTGCAGTGCGCAGTAATCAGCATACGCAACTGCATTTGTGAGTGAAAACAACGGCAGCACAGGATTGGTGTCAACAGCGAGTGCGAACCTTGATTTGGTGTCAGCCTTAGCAGACCCAGCCGTGCTTTCCGAGAGTGGTAGGTCAGGCCCCACCCTATGGGCTTCGTTCCACACCACTTACGAATCCTTACATTGTAAGGGGCCCCTAACTCGGCCAGGGTGATTAATTTACCCTAGCCTTTCTTTTTTCGTTCCACAGCCCGTAAGGAAGACCCTACACTTACCCACCCTTACATCTCAGGTGACGAGGGCTGCGTGTCAGAACCTCGGCCTGTCGGGCACGGACTTCCGTGAACGCGTTGCGGCAGACAAGAACTTGTCCAAGTCCTGCGGCCGTGTAGCCTTCCGGGCGCGCGAAGGCGGCATCCGGCGATATGAAAGGGCCGCGCAGCGGTGGAATTTTGAATTCAAATTCCGGCAGACGTGCGTTGACAACGTCCTTCCCCGTCTTTTCGATGCTTCCTTCACGCGCCCCCGGCGATATGAAAGGGCCGTGCAGCGGCGGAATTTTGAATTTGAATTCCAGCGGGCGGGTGTAGACAACGTCCTTCCCCGTCTTTTCAGTGCTTCCTGTGGCATTGGGAAAAAGGTCGCCATAGCCCGCCCGCCGCCGGCTGAGCAGTGCGCATCTTGGCCGTTCATTTTCAGGCCATGGAAGACGACATAGGGGATGCGCCATAGGCGTGGAGCTTGACGCTAGGGGAGAGGTCGTTGTTGGGAACGGCATTGCTCGCAGTTTGTCGTCACATGCAGATGGTGAACAACATGCACAGGCCAGCGGAAGACAAATGGGCAGACTGGAGGCCTCCATAGCCCAGGCCTTGATGGACGTGCAATTGTCGCCAGGTGTATGGGATGCACCGTTCCTATTGTCAAACACCATCATTACGGGTGTCATGTTGTGGGAGACGCCAAGGTGGTGGGTGGAAAGGACAGGCGGAACTTGGAGGGACCTCACCATCTCCGACGATGCTAGCGATGACTACTACCATGACAAACTGCGGATGATGAGGGCAGTGTTCAACGACATAGTGGCGGCGTGCGGTCCTTTCATTCAGCAGAGCCCGACTCACTATCGGGAGCCATTGCAGCCCGACCAAATTGTGCTTTCCATTGTCATGCCATGCTTTTTGCAGATCACACCTGAGGCAGCCTCGTCCGTAGATGACGGCGGGGGCGCAGGGAGAAGTAGAGTCCCCGCCCAGATGAGCGGTGCGCGCGGTGTGATGACGGTGAAGCGTGGCCATCCAGAATCCCAAGTGTGTGCAGCATCGCAGGCCAGCAGAACGCGCGGCCCCCTCGTCCCTTTTTTTGTGTTTTCCCACTTTTATTCTTATTTTTATTATTTTTCTCACTTTTATTTTTACCGCTGCCTATGACTTGCTGATTGGTTCCAAGACCCGCAGTGAGACCAACAGGTTTGGCTTAGTAGGTACACCTGCGAACCATTAGTGAACTGCAGATCTAGGGGCGGAATCCATTCACAACAGATAAGTAAAATACTACAATCCATAGTTTATCTGGGACCGATGATGTCGAGGGTGGTATCAAGGCCGAGGCATGGGCCTTATCCTCCCGGACATCCTTTAAAATTGGAAGGATACAGAGAATTTAGCATGCCCTCTGCGTCTGGTCCCGCGGGACCGACGACTTCGTGGGTATACCGCCCGCCACCCACAATCTGCAGTAAGAGGTTTGGGTGTGAGCATGGTCGTTGGGGGCCGAAAGGTGGTGGGCTATGCCTAAGCAGAGCGAGCACAGGTGGCAATGTGGCAGAGGCCCACAACGATACTGACGTGCAAATTGTTGTTCGGACTTGGGTACAAGGGCGGATGTCTAGTGGCAAGTTCCCTCCCAAGTTCCCTCAGTATAGCTGAAGCGATTGAGTCAGAAGCTTACCGGACTGTGCTGAAAAGGGGAAGAGTGTCAGCGGGGAGGAAAACGAGGAAGACGAAAACAAAGACGATGAAGAAGACGAGGAGGAGGTAAGACGAGAGTGAAAAAGCCACATCCCGCTCATTCCTTCATGAAATTGAGTGGGGGGAAGTGCTACATGAGGGGTTTCGAGCGTTGCGCATCCGTTGGGCGCGTTATATTTTTGAATCGGGCATTAGTTTGATCGCTATTGACAATGTGGGCTCCACGCGAACCGGATTTCCATAGGCTGAAAAGACATCGAGGTACCTACTTCTTAGCAGAGTCGACGGGGAGAAGGCGGGTATGCAGTCACGTTGTGGAGAAGCCGAAGCTGTCATCGGGTACTGATAAGCAGTGACGAGGGGAGGATGTAAGAAGCAAGTGAGAGGTGGAGTAAGGTGAAAGTGAGAGAGAATACAAAGGGGGACACGTGCTTACCTGGTTGAGGCGGCTACGCAAATTTGAAAGTCGAGGTACTATTCAGGTAGGGCAATGCACCTACCCGCAATTCGAGGGGAGTTTCTTGTAAAGTTGCACATTTGGAAGAGCAGCGGAGGGAGGTCATTCATTGATGCTCTTTATCGGCCTCAATAGTGGTAGCCCCGCGCAGTCAACATTGTGCTCATGGTTGTGAGGTGCCTGAACGTGATGGTAGTAGGGCATTGCATCTTCTAGTGATTCAACGGACTATTCAACTTTCCTTAGCGAGTATACCTTCCCAAGTTGTAGCGGAAGATTCATTCCCATCACGTTGATGTATCTTTCTATCTTCTAGCAAAAGATTCATTTATAATTTCCACACATGGCAAAGGGCAAGAGGGGTTCGGGACCAACGTCATATTCGTCGAGTTCAATCATGGTCATCTTCCTTATAACCAAATACGGTTGCTCGATAATGATATTCGCAGAGCTCCGAGTCGTATCCGTTGGTTGTTTGTCGTGATGTGGTTGTTCGCCCTCTCTGTGAGTGAATGGTAAGGGAGCCCGTGCAGATGAACCTGGTTCCTGGTGCAATCAGGCACATCGTGAGTAGTTTCAGGCTGCATGAATCTAGAGGGAGGGAGCGACATGGTTCACTCGCATGAATAAAGTAGAGGGAGCACAGCAAGAAAGGTAGGACAGTGGAAGGAAGAGTTGTAAGGAAGAGCGAGATCGAGGGAGAAAATGGAGTCAAGCGGAGTTGTCTCTATGGTTGATTTAGCCACCTCGTTGGTCACCCAACCTGACTCTCTAGCCCGTCGTGTGGATCGCAATCGGTGCTACTTAGTCCCACCCTGTGACCCTGGTCATATCCCTCATCGCGGTGGTCCGAGTTCGTGGTGGTTCGCTCGAAGCGAGTATGTGCCGAGGTACTCGTCTTCCTAGGCCTCGTTCGTGATCCGCACCTCGTACTCATAATATGCGCCCCGCCCGTTACCTGCGCTCCGTTCATGATCGCGCTTCCTGTTACTCGCTTCCATGTCAACGAACTGGTGCCTCATTCCGATCTCTAAACGAATTTGGTTGCACTAATGGCCAAATACGTCTAGGCAGGGATACGAGTGCTGGTTTAGAGAAACTGTTGGTGCTACCATTCGGTCCGTAAAACTTGATTGTTGCTCTGCATGATTCAAAAAGGTTGCTATAATGGAGTAGGTCGATGTGCCTTTCTACAGGGGGGGCAATGTTCTTATGTTACAGCGTGTTGTAGACAGTGTGTCACAAGGTTGAACGACGGTTGTTGTTTCCACGTTGCTGCCAACATCAACGGGTGTCTCGTCGTTTTAGTTTATAGCAAGCTCGCTGCGATTTCCATCGCCCAAATGCTGTGTTTGTACCGTGGTTATGGGTGTTGTTCATTACTGCGCTTGTGACTTGTTGAGGGAGTTGTTGGTATGGTGTTGTCATTGCCTTCAACTATATGCGGTTCTGCTGACATGGGATGTTGTTGTTTTACTTGCGAATTTTTGGTGAATCTTTGTCTGCCTTTGCTATATCGATGTTGTCAGTGCTACGGTGCTTGCTTCTGTGTTCCACGCTGCTTTGTTGTTGCACATGTTTGCTTTGCATGCATTACTTTTGTTGAGTTTTGTTGTGTTTCGCTTACGTTCCGAACAGAGCAGAGGATGTGTGCTTTGATTGAACGCAACCCTTTTTAGGTTGTGTGGCTACGACTTAGTCGGAGAATGATATACGACGGTTTAAGGGATAAGTCGAACTTCTGCAAGAGGGTCATCACTGCCAAGTGAAGAGTCATCAAGGTACTATTGCATGATTTTCGATTGCAATTTGACTTTGGTTGGTCGACTTGCTACGCATTTTTAACCACCATTGAGGGGACCTCAGGCGTGTCAAGGTTTCAACGCCCTCTCACGTGAGTCTAAGAACGCCTTTCTTGGATTTGAGTGACTTAACGTTTCTCTTTCTCTCCACTTTTTACTCCCAGTCTAGTCTATTTGGTTCAAAGAGGAAGGCAACAGGTGAGATTACAACCCATAATCCGTGCTAAGACCTCTGTGGGAGGTTTGCCCCACCGATTGCAAGAGCTCTACCTGAATCTAGGTGAGATTCTGGAGGCAAGGAACTGCCAAGTATACCTTTTTCTGCCCTGTGTGAACCCACTATACCTTACCATTACATCTCTCTAGTTTGTCTGAGAGATATGCATGTGTTCCGTTATGATTTTGTTTTCATTTTATAACCTAATCAAATTAACTAAAAGGAATGCATGCGAGAAGTTCGGTTTCAATTTATTTTGACTAAAATCAGACCAAGGGATGAACTAGGAAGGTGGGAGGAATCCAGTTTTACATGCATTTGACCGGGTCAACCAGAGGTTATACATTATTTCTAAGTTGAATGACCCTGTGTTATGTGTTTTGCTTGTTTTCTGAAAGACCACTCATTGACTCTAAGTTGAATGTCGTTGTTGTTGTGTTTATTTTTAAGGGTTTGTCTGTATGATTTTTTTCTAAGTTGAATGGTTTGATCTATCTGTTTTTTTTGTTTTTTTTTTACGGAACTTGGGTTGAATGGTCAAACTTCATGCTTTTGTGTGGCTTATGATAGACTAAATATCGTTTTCAAGCCGAATGGTTCAGTCTTTTTTTTTTTTTTACAAAGGATTTTTGCGAAAGGCTAAGCATTGTTTCCAAGCCGAAGGATTTGACCTGAAGCCACACACTAAGCATAAAATAATATAACTGGAAATACTTTATTTATGTTTGTATGTGAACTGACAGCTGAACATTATTTCAAAGTCGAGTTGCCTATTCACATAATTGAAAATAAATAGGGCAAGCTGAGAATTGTTTCTATGCTGAACGGCTCAGTTCCCTGCCCATATTGTGAAGGCAAATAAAAGAATTATCAAATTTTTGATAGTAAACAATTCATGGCGACTAAGCAGGGTTTCTAAATTGAATGCCTTAATCACATGCCAAAAAAAAAGAGAAGTAGTTGTGCAACCTGTTCGTGTATAATAAAAAACATGTTAGGCATTGTTTCTAAGTTGAATGGTCTAGCATCATGCTGTATGTAAGATGGGTAAAGGGATAATCATCTAGAGGATTAATGACCGATCTTATGTGGAAACAACTTATAATTTTTGGTGAGAGTACTTACACATTGTAGTATGGACTTGCATTTAGTTGAGTGTAAGTTATACTTAGTCTGAGTGTCAGCCTTGATACGTAGTTGCTTTAGATATTCCCCACATGCTGGAGTTCAAGTTATAAAAGTTAGTTGAATTTCTGCATTTTCTAGGTTAAGTTCATTTTTCATACTTGGCTTTATATAAAATTTAAAAAGTCATTTCCGCTAGTGGAAGTGTTGTCAAAAGTTTATGCAAATCCAATGAGTTAATTAAATTTTGTCCTTGCAAATTTCAACTCTTGTTTGAGTTCATATCTGGCTTAGTAAAAATTCAGAAAACTTACTCTTCTAGGGAATGTGCTATCGTGCGCATCGGCCCCACGTTGCGCGAGGCGGGACTCTCCTGACCGCGTCATGCAGAAGTTGGTTTGATCCTCGTCGCAATACACATGGAGCTTCCACAAGCCGCTTCGACCGAGTGCGCCAGCCATACCTCTCGCGAGCTCCTACAACAGGATAGGGCCAACGCGAGGCAAGCCTTACCTCCACCTGCGGGAGTTGTCACCTCCTTTCGGTGGGCGTATCCCCGCCGAGCTACCAGTCCACAGTATGAAAGTTAATCAGTTGCAGTCACAAAGGTGGACTAACCGCTGACATTTCTCGTTCGCTGTAGCATAGGGGGTACGCGTTGTCGAGCGCATCAGTCCGGCACCACACAAACGGGGCGGGACCCTCCCGGCCTCGTCACGCAGGAGTGGGTCTGATCCTCCTCACGAATACATATGAAGCTTCCACAAGCCGCTCCGGCCAACTGCGCCAGCCATACCTCTTGCGAGCCCCTACTACGACAGGATATGGCTTACGCGAGATACGACTTACCTCCACCTTACGGGAGCTGTCACCTCCCTTCGGTGGGCGTATCCCCGCCGAGCTACCAATCCACAGTACGAAAGCTAATCAGCTGCAATCGCAGAGGTGGACCAGCCGAGGGCGTGTCTCGTTCGTTGTAGCATAGGGGGTACGCACAGTTTTTACGCCTCTATCGGACCCTCACGCGAACCGACGCCTTGGGGGGTTCAGGTCCCAAGCGCAATCCGTCGTCGGTCAACTAGGACACATCCCACAAACCACGCGTACACCACTCTAAGAACATAAAAATTAGAACACGCAAGCACATGCACGTATACAGGATGACACAAAACAACTCCTAGTCCCTTAGTAGTCATCCCATAACTCTCCGATGCAGAAATCGGATAGGCATCGCACTCGAGACTTAGTATAAAACCACGTGGACGCAGGGTCTTCTCATATCGACTAGCAATTCATGAATACGTAAGCAGTCACCATGATGACGTACTATGTAGCACCCATAATCATGCGGTCCTCGTTAATCTCGAGGGTCGCTTTCGACACTCAATCTCGACTGACATGTGTCGTGAGGGAATGATCTCTCGATGCTAGACAATCGTCAAGTGTGGTTGAAAACAACACCTTCTTCTGCACCCCGCGTAGAGTGGGTGGTACACAGGCTCCGACCTGTGGTGGTAGTCAACTCTTATGGCCATGGAAACCAGCTCTATCATCAAGGGTATGAAAAAAAGTCAAGGGGTTTGACTTTGACGACTGTCACGGACTAAAACGTTCAACTATAAAAAATTAACAAGCACAATCAATCAATTAATAAATAAACATTCCAATATCCATGTTAAATCAGAACTCAAGACAAATCCAAAGAAGGAAAGATAAAACCCATCAGGTATGCAGATCGTGCGACACATGGTTGTCATTCTCACTGTCTCCAAAGTAAGGCTCGTACACAGGCTCCAAGACACTAACCTGTATAAAACACAGACACAGACAATCACCACATTGCCATACACCAATGTGGTCAACCTTACTGTTCCCTGTAACTCACACCACGCCTCACACACTCAAGCCCCAGTCATAGTCAAACTTTTCATAAATCTCATAAGTTCTTTATAATGACCATTAAAAGAAGTCTGGTTAAAACCCTCAAAGAAACATATCAAATCTCAGGGCTAAGGCAATCAAGTTGAGGTACAAATGTAAGCAAAGTTGTGTTGTGAGCCGACGAGTCGGCGATCAACCAACCGACCTGTTATCAGTGATAACAGAAGATGATCCTCGTGGTATCAAGTTGAATCTTTGTCCAAATTCTTAATCGAATCAAACAACGAAGGACCTGTAACACAAGACAGGTCAATTCCCAGACTAATACTTATAAGTGTATGAAGAATAAATCCCCATGTCACGCTCGCACTCAAAATTCTTCTTATAACTAAGTTTTAAGTCCACCTGTAAGACAGTGTCCAAAGAAAGCTAAATCCTAGCAAAATCTCTCTTATGCAGAGTGGATTGCCAGGAATCTCCACCTGTCGAAATATAATCTATCTCCTTTAAACTAAGAAAATTTTGGTCGCGCTTCCCGTATAAAAAGTGTCTTTTCAGAATTTATACTAGCATGAATATGAAAACAGAAATAATCTTCAACTTTCCAAGTCAAATTTTGTCTAACTTCCTGAATTAGCAAAAATTTGGGCAACACTCCTTTTAAAAAAAAAAAAAATCCCAGATTTTTACTGAGCCATATATAAAAATTAGACAAGTTGAACTTTTAAAAGTCAAATTTTGACTAACTCTTTGGATTTGCATAAATTTTGGCAGCGCTTCCTGTAGAAAAAGTAGCTTACTAAAATTTATACAAAGCCAAGTATAACAAATGATCCTAGAAAATGCGAGAATTGATCTAAGTCAAAAAAAAACTTTGCCCAGAAAATGCAGGAATTGAAACTAACTTCCAAAGCTCCAGCATGTGGCGAGCAACTAAAGCAACTACCTGTCAAACTGAAACTCAGACCAAGTAATAATCTCACTCAGTCTCATGCAAACCGCTATAAAACCACACATTTATTGAACGTGGGTTTTCCGTTCAGTTTCACACGCGCATGCAATGAACGCGGCCGAACACGGAGTTCAATTCCCCGAGGGAAAAAAAAAAAACAATCCCTAAAAAATTTAAAAAAAAAAACTATGTTATGAAAAAAAATAAAATAAACAATATTTGTCTGAGCATTACATTCATTTTTATTACCAAATTAGAAATAAAAATAAAAAACAAAAAATAATAAAAAGAGAATTAAAATTGGTGAGTGCGCGAGTACGTTTGTGACACCACAATTTTTGACGATTTTTTATTGTTTTTTGGCAGATCCAAATGCCTTAAAATTTTACATATGTGTAGTTCACATTATACAAAATTCATGAAAAAAACGTAAAAAAATAATATTTTTTTTTAGGTGGCGAAATAAAGTGAAAACTGAAAATAAAAAGAAAAAAAATAAGTGGGCAAACACGATTTGACACCGCCATCTTTGGTGATTTTTCACTTTTTTTTCCTAAATAAAATGACTCCAAAATTAACAGGCATGTACCCCACATTATAGAGAACTCGTAAAACAAAATCGGAAAAAAATAAGTTGTTTTGAGGCATCGAAAAATAAATAAATAAATTAATTAATTAATAATTAAACGCCGTTCAATTTTGAACGCGAATTTAAATCCGCGTTCAAATGCATATTTGAACGCGAACGTGAGTTCACGGCGTTCAAACGGTTACATATGCAAACCACATTGGTAAGTACTCTCACCAGTCCCCAAGTCAAAATCCTCATAGATAGTTCATGAAACTTTCAGATGATTTATCCCTTATACCCAACTTACATATGGCACGATGCTCGACCATGCAACTTAAAAACAATGTCTAGCATGCCTTAGAATATACACGAACATGTTGCACAACTACTTTTCTCTTCTTTGGGCATATGACTGGACCATTCAGTTTAGAAACAATGCCTAGTCGCCCTGAATTGTTTAATATCCAAAGTTTAATAATTTTTGACTTTGTTCTGAAAAAGAAGTAAAAATATGGGCAGGGGAATGAGCCATTCAGCTTAGAAACAATACTCGGCTTGCCCATATTACGTTTAATTATATTCAGTGACTTTCCTTATTTTCTTAGTGATATGACTTAGCGTTGGACCATTTAGCTTAAAAATAATATCCAACTGCCAGTTCATATGCAAATATAAAGAAGGTATTTTTCGTTATACTCAATTTAATACTTATGTGCGTCACTTCAGACTAAACCATTCAGCTTAGAAACAAGCTTAGCCTTAAACCAAAAATCCGCCCTCAGAATGAAACAAAAGATTAAACCCTTTAGCCAGGCAAACCCTCAGAAATAAACAAAGCAACCATGTCATTCAGCTTAGAAACAATGACTGGTCCTTCAGAAAACAGCCAAATAAAAGTAACCCTGGACCATTCAGCTTCGAAACAATGCCCAGTCTTCGGTTGACCCGGTCAAACGCATGCAAACTGTCTTCCTCCCACCTTCCCCCTGTTCACCCCTTAGTCTGCTTTCAGTCAAAATAAAGAGAAACTTAAGTTTTTCACACATACTCTTTCCATTTAGTCTGATTAAATCCTGAAAGACAGCAAAATCATAGGGGATCACATACATACAATCAGTCAAAACTAGAGGGAGATAGCCAAACAGGGGTATAGTGGGGTCATACAGATAGAGAAAGATATACCTGTCAGTTCCCTGCCTCCAGAACTCCTCCTGAGTTCCGGCAGAGCTCCCGCAATCGGTGGGCGAACTCCCCACAGAGTCTTGATGCGGTCCTATGGGTTGCAATCCTGCCTGCCGTCTTCCTCTCTGAACAAGATTAGACTTAGAGTCAGAAGGGCAGAGGAAGAAATCTTAAGACTCTCAGATACAAGGGGGGTACTCCCAAACTCGCGCGAGAGGGTCTTGGTTCCTTGACTCGCCTGAGGGCCCCGCAATAGTAGCCAAAGACACAGTTGTCGGTCAATTCGAACCCGAACTATTGACCATCTGGCCTTCTGACAGCTCCTCGGATCGTAACAATAACCCCCTCTAAGGACGTCTGGCCAAAATCACGGGCAGGTACACTCCTAACCCGCAGTTGGGCTCGTGATACTTCAACCCTGTAAGATAAATGATATATCAGTCGGTAAACAAACCAGCATTCTCACGACTTGCCTGCAACCGCGTCAGTCAATGCAATGAACCGTACGCCAGCCAACGGGCAAGTCTGCAACTCCTGTTGCTGGCTCCTTCTTACCTTCACTCCCAATGGAAGGACCAGCGCCCTTAGGCAACAAGTAGGTCTCCAACTCACCGTTGGACTCACATTACTTCAAACCTTAGGATGGGCAATACGCGGGTCAAAAACTCCGTCTTGTGGATCGCCGTCAAAAATACAGTTTGTCGTTCCTCCTAAGTTGGACAACGGACTTTGAACAAAAGTACAAACAACAATGCCCGCCAAATTGCAGGTACATGTCGGTTGTGCAGACTGCCGCTATGACCAGGCAGATATCCTTACATCATTATTCTCACCTTACCCTCTTTCTAGACTGCACCTATTTCTAGGCCTCTTATACCCACTTGCAACCCTACTGGCCCTTCAGGTAAGTTTTCGTTCTCCCCTCTCGCTCCTCGCTACTCTGTGCAACCGAAAGAGTAGTGCACCGACCGAAGGAACAACAACTTAACTGGCCGCTGTCTCGCCTGTTCTTACAACAACCTGCTTAATACCTCGCTGGCACACCTCTTCGTGGTGGGCGCCAAACTCGCTCATACACGATGCAACTGGGGATCGAGCCCCAAGATCTCTTGAATGTCACTTGAGTGCCTTACTTGCCGAGTAAGGCCACTGTGATTTGAGCTCACGATCGCAGTCCAACACCTTCATTAGCGCATTGATTGAGCAACCTTTGCATGTGCAAACTTGAAATGTGAAGGATCTTTCGCAAACACAGGAAGGTAAGTTGTCAGCTGCACTTCTCTCACGCTGCCAGCAGGTATGTACTTCGTCTCCTTCCTGCTGGTTGCCTTTTCCCGCCTTTCATAATTTCCCAGCTCCCAATTTCTCTGGCGCTAGAACACGGACAAATATATCTGCTATACCAAAACCGTGCGTAGAGGCTAATCCTGTCGATATGACGACAAAATCGAATGAATCTTCCGCTGGAATCGTGGAAATGTACATTGCAGCCTGCCACGCACGCAGAGAGATAGGGAGGTGCTACTTCCACCGATAGGTTGGGCAGGGCACTGGCTCATAGGTAAGTCTCCAACCCCACGGCTGGTTGCACGCTACTTCAATCCATTTGATGGGCAAAATCGTACGAATCTTCCATGGGAACATGAAAATATACATTGCTACTTCAAGACTTTTCCTCCTGTGCGCGGTCCATTTTTCCCGTATGATTAAATCCACCCACTAACTTTTAAATCTGATTTCATCATCACACTCGCCCTATCCCAATCCTTACGTTGTCCCTTCTTCTGCCATTCCTATTAGAAATCCTTCGACCCGAATGACTTCAAGCTCTCCATTTCGACTCTCCTCTATACCCCCGCGCAACACTTTTGCCTCTGCAGCGCTAAAACTAGCCACTAAGTCCGAGTTTTGACTTCGTCATGACCAAAAACATTGGAAACAAGTCTTCATTCGTCCATTTCCGTCAAGGAACAGGCGTGAAACATCTTCTTCCTCCTTACTGTACCCGTTCTTTCACCTTCGCCACCTCTCAGCACAACAGTTTCTTTTTCTAGCCTCCTTCCTACTAACCTTCTTCTAAAACTAATTACATAGTCGGATTCACCTACCCTTGAAACCCCCGTTTCATATTTTCCCCTGTCCGTTTTCATCAAGAATCGGGCGGGCTTTACGTTTTTCCGCCATAGCTACTCCCCCACTTCGCTACTTCCATCTCTGAATGCGCCCGACGTGAAATCCCGTCCGGGTTCATTACGTTTTTCACTTTTCTTTTGCTGCTTTCTTCTTCTCTGCATGTACCCGGGTCAGTATAGTGGCCAGGTTCAACCTTCTCCCTTCTCTGCATCTCGCTACCCCGACACTCCATCCGCTCCTTCTATGCGCCCGCTGCCTCATCTTCCGTTGCTCCGCTACCTTGCTCCACCGCCTTTGTGCCCGTCACTCCTCTAGCTCGCTCCACCGTCTTTGAGCCCGTAACTCCTTTACTGCACTCACCTCGCTTCAATGGGAACACAGGCTCCGGTAGCAGTAGTCCCCTCAACGAGCAGTAGCTGTTCAACAACTTTGACCCGTGAGGGAAACTTTCGAGGAGACCCGCTACGCTACGGTGCGATTAGTGTTCCGCCCCTATATCCAAGTCCGGCGGTCGATTGGTACGGCAGCATTACCACTACTTCGCCACAGTCCCCTCCTGCCCCGGCTTGTCCCAGGCCTACTCCACCAACCCATGGGCCCCAACACGCATGCTCACACACAACTTTTTACATCAACGACGGGTGGCGGACTGTGCGTCCGCTGTATCCCCTGCCGCCTTCCAGCTGCACCCCCATAGGTCAACTCGGAATGTTCTTCGGTTTCCTCCTACTCGTGGCTATCGGCGTTCTCCATGTGGGAGGAGAGGGAAGCCATGACCACAGGCTCCACCACTTCCACGCACACTGACCTCTTTGGTCCGTGCTTTAATGCGGGTGGGATAGGAAACTATAGCCATCATCCCCAATTCACAAGAACTCGAACAGGCGCGCCTAAAGAGGCGCGTGGTCAAGGTCCTTGACTGTTGTGACGACCACCCGTGCCCTGTGGCTTAACAACTGAGCTTGTTGGTCCCGACGTCGGCCTCGGAGTCAATCACCAGATCCAAGAAACTTAGCAAAATTTAGAAGTAGGCAAAATGATAATAGAAAGAGTAAACGTGAAGACCCCAAAAGGCAAAGGGGACGAAAGGTCGCGCGTCCCGCTGGCCCGTGACGCCGCGCATACCCAGGTTGAGCATGATTGCATCTCGCCGTCAATATCCCACAAGCGCCGCTCACTTGGGCGAGGACCCAAACTACCTCCCGCTCTCGCACCATCAAGCGGACGAGGTCGCGCTGGTGCGATTTGCAGGAAATATGCAAATACCCTTGTAAGAGTATTTGGTACGACAACGTGGTCTTACGCCTCTATCGGCCCCGCACGCGAACCGACGCACTAGGGGGTTGAAGTCCCAAGCGTGACTCGTCGTCGGGTCGACTAGGACACATCCCACATACCACGCGTTACACCACAATACACTCACACATGGAATGACAAAAAAAAAACAACACGACAATACTCCTGGTCCCTTTTGTAGTCATTCCATAACCTTCCGACGTGGAAAATCGGATATAAGACGTGTGCGAGACTTAGTATAAAACCACGTGGACGCAAGGTCTTCCCACATCGACTAGCAATGCATGCTTATGCAAGCGGTCGTAATGATGGCGTACTATGTAGTACCCATAACCATGTGGTCGTTGATAATCTCACGGGTCGTGTTCGACACTCAAGTGTCAACTGACACGCGCCTTGAGGGGTCAATCTCTCGACGCTAGACAACCACCAAGTGTGGTTAAAAACCACACCCTCTTCTGCACCCTACGACAGTGGGTGGTACACATGTTCATACATGTGGTGACCATCGTCTTTTGAGGCCTTGGAGACAAGCTCCATCATCCAAGGCCCTGAGAGAAATCAAGGGGTTTGACTTTGACGACTGCCACAGACTTCAACGACTAACTATAAAAATTAACAAGCAAAATTAATCAAAAAAATATCATCCCAATACCAATATATCAAGTCAGAACCCGAGATAAAATAAAGGAAAGAGAAACATGAATCCATCAGGTATACAAATCGTGCGACACATGATTGTCATTTTCGCTGCCTCCAAAGTAAGACCCGTACACAGACTCCAAAACACTAACATGTATAAAACATAAACACAGACGAACGCCATATTGCCATACACCAATGTGTAAATCATATCATGCCTCACATACTTAAGCCCCATCCATTGTTTAATTTTTTATAAAATCTCATAAGTTTTGTATAATGTCCATTAAAAGAAGTCTGGTTAAAACCCTCAAAGAAACATATCAAATCTCAGGGCTAAGGCATCCAGTTGAGGTACAGGTATAAGCAAAGTTGTGTCATGGGCCGACGAGTCGACGATCAACCAACCGATATGTTATCAGTGATAACAAAAAAT
This sequence comes from Chara braunii, assembly GCA_003427395.1. Classification (NCBI taxonomy): domain Eukaryota; kingdom Viridiplantae; phylum Streptophyta; class Charophyceae; order Charales; family Characeae; genus Chara; species Chara braunii. The sequence continues at coordinate 246,535 of BFEA01000137.1, forward strand.
GATCCTCGTGGGATCAAACTGAGACTAGTCAAATCTTGAATTGAATCAATCAACGAGGGACCTGTAACACAAGACAGACAAATTCCCAAGGTTTGACCATCAGTGTATGGGGAATGAATCTCCATAACACATTCTCTCTCAAGATTTTCTAATAACTAAGTCAAAGTTTACCTCTAAGCCAGTGCTTAAAAAGAGGTAGACCTATCGCAAAATTGTCAAAAGTCCCCACCTGTCATAATATAATCTAACTCTTCTAAACTAAAAAAATTTTGGTAGCGCTTCCCATGGGAAAAGTAACTTTTCAAAATTTATACAAGCTAAGTTTTGAATCTAAGAATAACTTTGACTTCTCAAGGTCCAATGTTGTCTAACTCTCTGAATTAGCAAAACTTTTGAGCAACACTTCCTTTAAAAAAAATGATTTTCCAGATTTTTACTAAGTTACTTATAAAATTTAGACAAACTGAACTTTGAAAAGTCAAAATTTGACCAACTCCTTGGTTTTGTAAAAATTTCGGCATCGCTTCCCGTAGAGAAAGTTGCTTACCAATATTTATACAAAGCCAAGTACAAAAAATGATAAAAAAAAATGCAATAATCGACCAAAGTAAAAGAAAGTTAGCTAAGAAAATTCAGAAATTGAACTAACTCCTACCGCTCTAATATGTGGTGAACAACTAAAGCAACTAAGTGTTAAACTGAAACTCACACCAAGTAGTAATCTCACTCAGCCACATGCAAGACCAAACCACAAAGGTAGGTACTCTCACCATCCTCAAGTTAATCTTATCAAACAATAGTTCATAGTCTTTCAATGATTTATCCCTTTATACCTAGTTTACATAAGGCATAAGACCAGACTACCTAAACTTATGAAACAATATCTAGTTCAACCATTAAATATAAACAAACACAGAGCACTGCAACTTTTCTCTTCCTTGGGCATATGACTAGGTTGTGCACCCTAGTCGCCCTGATCTGTTTAAGTATCCAAGTTATATATAACTATCTGCACTTAATCTTTTAAGACAACATATGACTTAACCAATCATCTTAACTTGAGGTTCAACCTGCCCCTTCTTACCACAAGTTTATTCTTAATTAATACGTTCTTCAGTTTGTGATAACTTGAAGCTATAGTAAAACCACCCAAACTTATAAGACAGTGTCTGATTAACCTGTTCATAGATAAAGTAATAGTAAAATATAGTCAAATTATAACATTTTGGTTCCAACATGTGTGCAGCGTTGGACCAAGACCACCCAAACTTATGGAACATGTCTGGTCCTCTTCCCGATCTATTCCCTTAATAGTAAAAAATGGAAGAAGTTGAGTCATCCAAACTTATGAGACAGTATTCAAACCCCCTCGTCAAAAACCAAAAGAAACTGAGAAAACTCAAAATAAGCAAGGCAACCAAGCCACCCAAACTTATGGGACCGTGTTTAGTTCCCAAAAAGTCAACAACAGACAACTTTCGCAAGTCAGAGCAACCAGACCACCCAAACTTATGAAACATGACTGGTCCTCCAAGCAACTCAAAAATAAACATAGCACTAAGCCTCCCCAAACTTATGGAGACTTGCCCATCCTTTGATGGACCCAGTCTAACACAAACAATACTACCTTCCTCTCATACTTCCCCGATATGCAATCCCTTTTCACAATCTATTTTCAGTCAGACAACAAAACTGAAATTGAACTTACACAATCCTTCCTTTACTTAAATATGAGTTATATTCTCGAAGCCAAACTCAAAAGCAATAATGGGATGCATGCAGTATACTCAGTCGAATTGTAGAAGGATGTACAGATAAGGGTTATAATTGGGTTTATAGAGGGAAAACAATGGTAACCTCTCAGTTCTCTGCCTCCATAACTCCTCCTGAGTTCCGGCAGAGCTCCCTCAATCGGTGAGTTGACTTCCCACAAAGTCTTGCTGCGGTCCTACGGGTTGCAATCCCGCCTGCCGCCTTCCTCTCAGAACAGGATTAGACTTAAAGTAAGAAGGGCAAAAGATGAGAGGTTTCAAACTCTCAAGACACAAGAGAGGGACAACTCAACTTCCAGGAGAGGGCCTTATAATCTTTGTGCACCTGAGGGCCCCGCAATGATGGTCAGAATGTGCATCAGCTTGGTCAAACTGAAACCCGTCTGCCTGTTATTGACTCTCTGGCGGTTCTTCACATCGCATCAATAATCTCCCTTTCAACAACCACAATCGCTTGGTAGTGTCTGCAGTTCCAAGTGCAGTGATCAGCGATAAACCTACAAGTCTGTGACACTCTTCCCTCCACGTCATATGATAAAACGCACAGCATACTAGCGAGCGGCATGATTTATCCCATGTGGCTGATTTGTCAGCGCTTCACTCAACAGCGAACGACACTGCTGTGGAAGAGGTGGGTCTGCAATCGTGCAACTTGCACAACTTGCCTATCGCTACCCCTTATGGTGTGACGAGCAGTGCCTTCTCAATAAATAGTTATGCAGACTAGTGACTTGTCTCCTTGCCACTCCTAACCAATGGGAAGAGCAGCGCGCCGGTCACTATTGCAAGCTTTTAACCTGGCTGCCTGACTTAGGTTACCTCAACTAGTGGGTTGGGTAGTGTACCGACTATAGGCAGGCCCCTAACTCACAACTCTTCTGTAACTCCTCCGTTCAACAGCTAAACAAACTCGTTGGCCAGTAGGTAAGTCTTCCAACCTCGTCTACGGTTTGCCCCTTCACTCCCTTTTCGAGTTTTCCAGCCTGTATTCGATTTGCCTTAACTACGACCGTTTGCCCAGGCTGAATGTGAGGAAACCAGACGTGAACCTACTGCTAAACCCCGCTCAGGTTCATTCTACTTCTTATACGCTTCCTACTATAGCCCTAAGAACGAGCGACAACCTCTGGTATGTATCTCGGCCCGACCGCAGTCCTGCTTCCATTCGACTTTCCACTCACTATGCATCCTCGTGATTATGGATATACCTCGTCCTCTATTCAGCCCTGACGTATCCCTCACTAGGGCACGAGAAAAAATGCATCATGGTATCTCCTCCTACCTTTACCTACCAGTCGTATACACGAGGCCAAATCTCCATGCTGTTGCGCCCGACTATTTTTAGCAAAATGAGTTTTGAATCTTTGGTCAAAGAAGGACCAGGTACACTCGAAGCTTCTAGGAGGCCACGCAATCCACCCAAGTGCCATGGTGAGTTCTCAACCTCTGTTATTCACCTTTTTACGTACCTTTTTGTCGTTGTACATAAGTATACCCGTAGATCCCTTCTCCTCCTCTCATTGTCTTCACTCTTCTCACTACTGCACTCACCTTCCGCCACCCCCGTTGCCATAGCCGCTGGGTGCAGCCTTTACCTTTCGTACCTCAAAACCCATCCACTAACAGTAGAAACTTAACTTTATAATCTAGTTTGCCCTATCCAATAACTACGAAAACGAATCTTGGTTTGCCCGATTGCGTAAAGAATCGGGCGAACTATTCGCTTCCTTCACTCCTCCTTTATTTTTCTACTAATCTCTTTTTCTACTAATGTATCATAAAAACTGAGTCTACCAATGGATTCGCCTGGCCTCATAACCTCTAATTTACATTTTCCCTCGGGCGAGTTATTCACTTTAAATTTCATCACGCCATTCTCTTTCGCCACTTCGCCATCATCATCTCAGCGCACGTTACTTTCGTACTAACCCCCATCCTAATCACTCTTCTGCCATACAGACCTGTCCAACGGGTTCGCCCTGGCCCAGAACTCCGAATTTGCCTCTCTCCCGCTCGTTTCTATCAGAGATCGGTTGATGTAGGCGTTCTCTCTTCCTCTATATCTCGTTCCCATCACTTCCAATTTCATCTGCATGTATCTTGTGCCACTTCCCATCCGAATTCATCTGCTCCCTTCGCTGCTGTTGAAGCCCACTTCGATTCGGCGCAGTCCCACAACCGTATAATGACACCGGCTGATAGCACGGATTGCCCTGCATAAACTTCGAGGAGCACTTTGAACTAGATGATTCGATTAGTTATCGCCCCTATACCCATTCGACAAACGATTCGCACAGTGTTTCTGTGGGCCTCCGCCAGTGTATCCCCGGGCCGAGCTCCACTCAGCATAGTCCGTTATCTGCCGGTCCCACCAGGGATTGTCACCCTCAAAGTTCAAAGCAGCAGACCGTGGGTGGCGGACGACGCATCTCCTGGCCGTGCCCCACTTCAACCCCTCCATCTTCGACCTCACTTCCGAACGCAGCTTGGCTCGGATCTCGCCTCGGTGCTCTGTCCCACTGTGCCCAAGGACGGCTCACCGTCCTCCTTGTCCCAAGCACCACGCTCACACTCTAACTTCTCACAGCAGACCGTGGTCGACGGACGGTGCACTCGCGGCAACCCCCACCATCCCCTGACAGCAACCTCACAAGCCTCGCTCAAAATGCTCTCCATTTCCCCTCCACTTCAGGATCTCGACGCTCTCCAAGTGGGAAGCGAGGGAAGCCACTACTACGAACCCCGCCACCCCCACGTCCATTGACCTCTTCAATCCGTATCTCAACCGGGGTAGGGTGGAGGACTTTTCGTCCGTACGATGTGTCCGGCGACGTGGCAACTGAGCCAAGCCAGTCGGTCCCGACACCAGCCTCGAAACTAATTGGTCGAGCCAAACAATAATAGTAATAGTAATAACAAATAAAAACATGAGAAACACTGAAAAAGTAAGGGAACCAGGGGTCGCGCGCCCCACTGGTCTGCAACGCCGCGCACTGCCGGGCCGCGCATGGTTGCGCCTTGCCGCCGATATCCCGTGCGCGTCGCTCACCCAGACGAGGACAACTCCTAACCGCGAGCTCGCCATCAACTTCGGACGAGGCCGCACCCGCGCGACTTACAGAAAACATGCCAACATTGCTGTCAAAATTTTTACTAAATCAGGGAGTTAGACAAAATTTGATCTTATGAAGTCAAGATTTATTTTAAGTTTGTATTTAGCTTCATATTAATTTTGAAAAGACACCTTCTCTAGAGGGAGTGATGTCAATGTTTTTTTAGTTTTAAAGAGTTAGTTTACATTTTGATAAAGAAACTTTGGCCATCCATCATGTATAGGGGAGATACTTCAAAAAATCTACTTATTTTTCTAACACTCATGCAGAGGTAGATTTAAGACTTAGTCTTACAAAAATTTGAGTGAGATGTGATATGTTTTTTTTTCTCCATATACTTAAAACTTAGTGTTGGGATTTGGCCTGTGCAATGTTTACTGGTCGTTCTTGACTATTTCGATTCAAAATCTGATTAATTTTAGCCTGATCCTGTGAGGATTGTGTTCTGTTATCTTTTGATAGCAGGTTGGTTGCCGGTTCGTCGATTAACGACACAACTTTGATTATACTTGTGCCTCATCTTGATGCCTTGGACCAATGAGTTTGATGTGTTTCTTCAAAAATTTGAACCAATTTTTTTTTAATGGCCATTATAAAGAACTACGTTTTTATAAAAAGTTTGACGATGGTTGGGGCTTAAGTGTGTAAGGCGTTGTGTGAGTTACAGAGAACAGTAAAAATTGACAACATTAGTGTATAACAATGTGATATTTGTATGTGCGTGTATTTTATGATGGTTAGTGTTTGGAGCTTGGTATACAAACCATACCTAAGAGGCCGTGAAAATGACAACCATATGTCGCACGATCTACATACCTAATGAGTTTATATTTTCCCTTTCTATTTTATCTCGACTTTTGATCGATATCTTGGTGTTGGGGTGCTTGTTATTCACAGACTGATTTTGTCTTTTTATTATTTTGTTTGTTGAAGTTTTGTAGTTGGACGTTGAGGTCGGTAGCAACTATCAAAGTCAAACCCTTTACCTTTTTTCAGGTCTCTGCTGATGAAACCCCACTCTCAGTGTTAGGGGTGTTCAACCACTACAAAGAGCAAGACCCGCCTACCACTCGTCTGCGCAAGGTGTAGAAGAGGGTAGGGCTTGCAATTGTCTTCGTGATTGTCTAGCGTCGAGAGGTTAACCCCTCGAGACGCGTTGTCAAGTGCATCGGCCCCTGCCTTTCTCGCAAAGCGTGGGAACCCTCCCGACCATGTCACGCAAGAGTTAACATATAAACAAAATCAAGAGACAACTAGGGGACGACGCATAATTAATCCCGCGGACCGCCGAGACGGTCGTGGTCGCATCGTCCCTTCGCCGCTCTAGCCGGGTGCGCCAGTTGTACATCCCACGGTCCCCTACGACAGGACAGGTTCCCGCGGGGCATAAGCTTACTTCCCTAAGGGGCTGTCACCACCCTTAGGGGCGTATCCCTACCGAGCTACTAACCCACATGCGAAAACTTTTATATGTAGTTGCAGAGGTGGGTCAGCTGAGGGCGTTTGCTCACTCGCTGTAGTATAGGTACGCATGATTAAAACGCCTATTGAACCCGGACGTCGTCCGTTTCCTTAGGGCGCTAATCTCCTAAGTACGAAGCGTACGCCGATCGGCAAGGATGGTCTCAACCAAGTGAAAAACGTCATAAACACTAGTCAAAAAAAAGTTATAACAATCTCACATAGTTATACCAAAAGGAATTGTACTTAGTCGATAGGAATGTATATCCCATCTGCAGTGCTAATCGAAAGAATCAAAATCATCATTAGATACACAAGATCAAAATAACACTCGACCACCCCTGGGTCGAACTCCACAAAAATCATACAGTTGCCAACGAGGAGTTGACTTTAGAGAATAACATATATGCAGCCGACACGGTAGTCGAACAAGCTTAGTTTTAACTTGATGAGATGCACTGCCAAAGTTATTCATTCCATATATCGCCGACCTAAGATTAAACACGTACATTCGTCTTCACAGATCCTTAGTTTTCTTGGAGGACACGCTGTTTTGTGAATGATTCTTGATCAGGTGCATTTCTTGAGGTGTTGCATATCTCTCCCTTTAGGAAGTGGTTTGGGGTACTCCTCCTCCTCGCCCGAGCACAAGACTCGGATATCAGAACTCGGGCCGTCTCCACCGAATCAGCAAAGTACCCCCCCGTAGAAATGGTCCACTCTGGGTCGATAACAGAGTCGGCTCCTAAAGCAACAAACCCCCGCCCCAGATGCTTCCTTGAAAGAGAGAAAGCGTCCACCGCAAGTAAATTTTCAGTTGTCTCATCCTCCCCTGCCTAAGGTAATTTATATGAAAAAGAGTTAGAGGCGATAGGGAATGAGAATCGTTTGGACAGGTAAAGGTAAATTAAGTCATTCAGGATAGAAAGGGTCAATCATTGGGAAAGGCTAAATCCATCTGACCTTATCTGCCATATTTCAATCGAATTCATTCTACGGTACACACAAAATTAACATTTTTCAAAACAACGAATCATTTTTGGCATACAGGCAGGTGATAAGTAAAAGGAAAATAATTATTTTACCTTTTCTCAATTAGGCATAATCAATCTCATTTGCAAGCATCCTTCTACCTACCTGCACAACACGCAGAGACAACAAGTTCAAGAGAAAACCAGTGCAATCCCATGCTAAAGTCAGACCTTTCCATTCACATGCACGATACGCACGACTTTCCTCTACGTTTTCAACGAACATTCAATGAATAGGGTCAAGCAAAGTGTGGGTTCACACAGGTGTGAAGGGAAATCTGAGTCAATCAACTGACTAACCTTGAGTGAAGTGGTGTCGAACGCGCTCTGGCTCACTGAAGAAAGCCAAGAAAGAATATACTTGTCGCCAAAGAAAACTGCAGTCCCAAGGCAAGTCTCAAGCCAACTACTTGTCCCAATCTATTCCCGACTCGCAAGTCTCACACGCGGTACTCCCAGAGTCGATGGCGGCAAGTCGCATAAATCCAAAAAAAATGTTGTTTCCAAGACAGTCCCAACTGGTCCCACGTCTGTCCCAACCGGTCCCAAGTGGTCCCTGATGGTCCTACGCGACCAACGTTCGCTCCTCACGCAGATTTCATAGTGCGTTGCGCGCCAATTGCCACCACGTCACGTTGCCGTCGCCGCACACTCCAACTCTGGTAGCACAACCGTACCTCATCAAACATAACAAACGCCGCGCCGTAGAAAAAAAACTCCGCCGCTATCGCCGTGCCGCAAATCCTTGTTGTCGTGTCGCTAATCCATCAACATTTCCACACCAAAGAAAAAACAAGTATCGTTGCGCCACCAATCCGGCAACATCTCCCCGCCAAAAAAATCAAGTGTCACTGCGCCGCAAATCCGGCAACACTTTCCCGCTAAAAGAAAATTCAAGTGGCGCCACGCCACAAATCCGGCAGCACTTCCCCGCCAAAAGAAATCAAGTGTCGCCGCGCCGCAAATCCGACAGCACCTCCCCAGCGCGTAAGAAAAATGGCTGACAGTGATGCCGCACCGCTCGGGCAACATCTCCCTAGTACTCTCGTTATGGCCGCCGATGACGTCGTGCCACAACACAGTGCCGCAGCGTTGTTGCCGCCCCTTGTCGCATCTCACGGTCGCTTCTCGCTGCGCTGCCGTAAATCCCCCTCGAGACTAACTAGCCATTGGATGAAGCAGAGTGCTTCAGCCAGGCTATGGCTGTCTCCTCCTCCTCGTTGCACTTTACTGTCGTCCTCCAGCTTCATCTGCAACACTCCTGCCAACTCTCTAGCACTCCAGCAATGAGGCAAGTGTGTTGTCACACACTGGCAGCTGGAGGCAAGTGTGAGGCAGTTGGGGGACAATTGCCTCTTTTGTAGTGGCTGAGGGCAGCAACAGCCTCAACTACCCCCAGGCAAAATTCGTCACTTGCCTGGGGCCGTTGATCTGAGCCAGATCAATGGACTTAGGCCGCCTCACCTCAGCCATACACTTAGGGTGGCAATTGTACTCAACTGCCCTTCTCCTTGTCTCGCTTTTCCCTGCACTCAGCCCCACAATGAGTGCAGGTTTAGTGGAAAAATGGCTATTTCTAGCCAAGTTCCCCTCACTGACCCTCCAGTTCACAACTCTGGCCTGAATCAAATTCAGGCCAGTTTGGCCTGTATCTAACCGTAGCCACGGCTGTGGCTTTTTCTTTTTCCTTTCCTCTCCTTCTCTTTTCTTTTCCCTTCTGCATCCATTCTGCCCTCGCGGCCACGTACATGGCCGTTACTTTTTCTCCCCCTTTTTTTTCTTTTTTTTTCTCGTTTTTCATCTGGGGAGGGGCAGCTCGTTTTTTTCGAAACGAGC
>BFEA01000137.1:280579-298995 GCA_003427395.1 Chara braunii
AGAGAGAGAGAGAGAGAGAGAGAGAGAGAGAGAGAGAGAGAGGGGCTTACCAAAGAAACAGAGAGAAAGAGAGGCTGAACCGCAAAAATAGAAAATGCGTCAAATTGCTACTGCAATCTATTTCGCAGTTGAAATAATTTCTTAAAATTTATTTAGTATTTTCCTGGAAAGATCACAACAAAATGTCCGAGCACTCCAATTATCAGATTTTTCACGCTTCTGTTACTGAAAGATGGAGTACTACTTGTGTTGGCCCACACATGGCTGAGTGGCAAAAATGGAAAATGCACTGAATTGGCGCGGCGATTATTTTGCGGTCATAGTGATTTTTAATAAGTTCTCTGATATTTTTCCAGGGAAGACCACGGCCTACTATTTTCAGATTATTCTGTGAATTCTTCTGAGCACAAAAAAATGCCAAAATTGCCTCTTGCAAAGTTCACTCGTGGTATGGGAGTCGCACGACGCATCCCCCTCTTCATTGGATGACCCATCCCAACTTCCTACGGGGTCCAAACAACCGACCGGTCGTCCATTTTCTCCAAAGGCACCGGTTCTAGAAGACATTCCTATCGGTTCTTTGCAAAAATCGTGAAGGACCAGTCTTTATATAACTTTCGCCCCTAAAAAACCCACCTATATGCTGGTCGTCTGCCGTAAAAAATCTGGCACCTTGACACAAATGCTCAAGCCCACCATACTGCTGCCGTACGGCTGCCAACAGCAGCCACACTGTCCACATCCATTTGTGCCGCCTTGGATACTCTTTTCCCCAGCCTCCATGTGGAACTCCCGACAAAGTTTCCGCCTCGACGTTTTCCGCGCCTGGGACTAGCTACAATGCCTCGGCCTGGGGAAAAACAATTCATTACCCCTTCTAAGTTCATTTTGGGGTCTGCTACAAACTCACGACCGGTCTTTGGTTTCTTTAAAAGTACTGGCTCTAGAAGAGCTAGCTGTCAGTCCTCCGCAAAATCATGAAGGACCAGTCCCCTCAACTTTTACCTAGTTCATCGTTGTGTCCCTCGACGACATACTTATCTTTAGAAGAAAAATCGAGGAGCATGCTCAGCATCTAGAAACTGTACTTCCACTCCTTCGACATCACAAGTATAAGATTAACTTAGAGAAATGCGAGTTTGGTCGCACAAAAGTCTTGTACTTGGGTCCTGAGATATCCACGGATGGGATAAGACCCCAAGACGCCAAGGTGGCTAGCATTCGTGAAATAGCCACGACCTTAGTCTGTGACCGAGGTCAGATCTTTCTTAGCGATGACCAGCTACTACCGCAACTTTGTAAAGAACTATACTACGGTGGCCAGCCCTTCGACTGATCTGACTCGCCTTGACACACAATAAGAATGGACTGACAAGTGTGAAGCTGCTTTCAAGTGATTGAAGCATGCTGTCACCCATCATGAGGTTCTCATGGTTCCCGATCCAGAGAAGCCATTTGTTGTGACCACTGACGCAAGCCAATAATGCATTGGTGCAGTGCTGGCTCAACAGGAAGGGAAAAAGTTGAGGCTGATCGAGTACATGAGTAAAAAGGTGCCATCAAAGAAGTTGGCGAAGTCCACCTATGAAAGGGAAATCTACGCCCTCAACAAAGCACTTGTCCATTGAGACACTATCTGTTGGGAAGGTTCTTCTATTTGAGGACTGACCATCAGCCACTCAAGTGGATCAACACACATCCTGTTCTCTCTTATGCGGGCACACGCTGGATTGAGGTCATAGACCAATATGGGCTGTCACGTAGCGCAGACTACCTAGGTGCGCTAATAACCGAGTTTGGCTTATCTGATGATGTAACTCGGTCGATGGTGGAAAGCTACAAGGAGGATCCTATCACGATGGACATCATACGCAAACTTGAGGCCCAAGACAAGGCCTTTGACGAGTTTGTGATGGTGGATGGGTTACTCTTCCTTGAGAAGTCAGGGTTTAAGAGGTTAGTAGTTCCATCTAGTGAGATTTTGCGCAGTGTAATGACCCGCCAAAACACAGACTGAGAACACTGTTGATTTCTGGGATTTGCTGCTGGAATGAATGCCTTGCTGAGATTCCCGCATTTTGCTGTGATTTCTAAGTCTGTGTGTGTGTGCATGCCTGCTGGTTTGTGTGCCTGTCTGAGTGTTTGTGGACTGAGTGTGTGTGTGACCCGCAAGGGTACTTGTTGGTTGAAAGGCCCCGCAGGGCCTGTACTTACCTGTGGCCATGACTTTGAGGGTTGCAGTGGGGAAAACACTCAAGTAGCGGGGGTAGGCCCGTGACACTTAGAGCAGTGGGGAAAAACACTCAAGTAGCAGGTAGGCCGGTACCGCTCAAGTAGTGGTAGAAGTGTCGGGTACAAGAGGCCGAGCAGAAGAAGACAAAAAGTTGGCATTTTTAGAGGCCCAATAGCGGTAGGTTAGAGGTAGGCCGGTACCAGTCCAAGTAGCTTGAGTCTAGGGCCTGTCCGGACGATAGCAGAACCTGCAATGATGTTTCCCGCCGAAAGGGAGGAGGTACCGGTTGCTGGGAGGCCGCTTGGCCTAGGAAGTGACCGCGCAGAAGGCCAATAGGCCGCTATATCTTCTGGAGGAGCAAGTAGCTCCTCCTCATTTGCGGTATGCAAGGATTGGCAAGTCGAGCGTTGCCTGGAGGAGAAGAGCAGCTGGGCACTCAACCTGGCTATGGCGAGCAGCCCAGCTTGAGGAGGAAGAAGGGGGCGAAGGAGGAGAGTGGCAAGGTACCTACCTGGCTATGGTGGACACCATCTTCATCACCTCGTTGGGCGCTGCATCTGGAAGCCCCCATTTGGGGTACCAAGGAAGCTCGAGGCAGAGTCAGGCATGGCGGCTTAGTCAACAAAGACATAGTTGCTTTGGGTTGTCCTTTGGACAAGAATGCAACGACATAGCTGCTTTGCGTTGTCCTTTGCACAGGAGGGCAAAGCCCTCAGTAGTCCACCATAGCCTAGGCATGTGAGAGGTGGAGGAAGGGGGAAGCCATAGCTATGGTGGACGTGTTGTTGTGTCAGCAGTAAGAGGGAACTTCGGATATTGATTCTGGTTCATCCACTCATTGTTATTATTATTATTGGAAGAAGAATAAGATTGGCGAAGTGAAGGAGGAGGAGGAAGGTGGAGAGAGAAGGGGGATTTGTCATTGGTCTTGCTAGTGTACATCTTCTTCTTCTTCTTCTTCTCTCTCTCTTCTTTGGTCTTTATCCATTTGCAAGTACTTTCATTTCTTTCGCAATTGGGTGGCATTGTCTTTCATTGTGAATTTGCACTTTGGGAATGACCAGGATCGTAACAATTGGTATCGGAGCGGACTTACCTGCTGGCGAGAGGTGTTAGTCACCCTAAACCTAATTTCGAATGAGGTTAGGCTGACCTAATATCGGATTAGGGTTGGGAGTTAGGGTTAAGAGGGGCAGTGAGGTATGTGGATGCTGCCCCCACCTGGTTAGGTAATGTAGGGTCGACATCAGACCTGACCAGGTTGCTTGTGTGATTGAATGGGGTGGCGAAACACAAAGGAGGCTGATTGGAGTAAGCGATAGTGAGTAGAGAGTGAGAGAGAGACTTGATCGGAGGCTGCCATATCTGCATCGAAGAGCTGCAAGTTGCTGCTTTGGTCTTCAAACATCGACGGAGTATCCGACGTTGTAATAGGGGTGTAGGGAGGCCCTCTTAGTCATGCTAGGACACTTCGTGTAGTGGTAGCTAGGGGTCAAGAGAACCTATGAGAGAGGGGGGTGAGTCGTTATCCATCTTTGGAGGCCAGACCTCACAGGTAAGTGCCGTGTGACCTGGGTATGCCCGTGGGAGGTTGTTTGGTGCTTCATGGCCTGTTGGGGTGTGCTGGGCTCTCTTCTTCTTCTCTGCGGTCTTGGTTGTGTGTGTGAGCATGTGAATTGCTTTCTCACCTGATGGATGGATGGATGATGTATCTTGTTCTCAATGACCAATTTTTCTATAGTGCATTGTCTATTCATTTTTGAACAACTGTAGGGGTAGGTTCGTGCTGAAAATTGTCTTTTCCTTTTCAGTACGGTAGAGGCAGTTTGGGACTGACTTGGTACACCTATCTCGTTGGTCCTGGTCGACGACCTACTTGGGACCCTTTCGGGACTCAGTGGGACCAGGCCCAATGGGACAGGAACTTTAGGACCCAAATCTGTTGTTGCCAGTGCATCTCTTTGCTGTGCTGAATTTGGGGGACATCCGGCTAGTAAGAACATCCCTTTCAAGGGGATCTTGACTGGTCTTACTGCTTGTTCTCACACGCTGCCCCACGTTTGGCTCGGCGACCGTCTTCACCCCTCGAAATCTCCATTGGTGCAGTTAGTTTTCTTCGGTTGACTTATTTGTGGTACATGTTCCTTGTCACGTTAGACAAGAGGGGATCTCCAACTAATTTTATCGGGCCCGTTCGTTATGTTAGTCCTCTCTTTCATTTGTTTTTATTTATTCATTTTATTCTGCTGCGTGAATGCCATTTTCTAAGTCCAAATGACTTGCCGCTCCGACTAGGAGTTCTACCTTCTGCTCTTTATGATTTATTGTTTTTCTTTTATCTGAACTATCTATGTCCAGTATTGAGACGAGTGCGCAGAAAGCGAAAAGAGAGATAAGGGAGAGAGAAGGTATTCTTTTTGAGAGTGTGAGGAGGGTTAAGAGGAGTGTTCGTCCAAACGCGAGCAAAGAGCGGACCCGTCTTGAGAGATCTACTGACACCCCATCTCATCCGCATAATGGAAGGTCATGCTGGACGCAGCGGCCGAGAGCGAAAAACCGTTCTTTCAGAAACTCTATGAGGACGCAATACACAGCGAGAGGGAGGCAGAGGCAGCAGCCAAAGCCACAAGTATTGCTACACAAGTGACCCTCCTCGAGGCTCCGGAATCTAGTGATGCCCGGTTCCAAGAGAAGCTAACTGCTGCTATAGCAGCCTTGGTTCAACTGCGGACCTTGGAAGACCTTGAGTCCCGTGTGACAACTCTAGAGCAACGGAACCAAGAGCCGCAGGCTCAGATCATCAACCTCAAATAAGCCCAACTGGCTGCCCCTCGTCCTCCTAATCCTCGTCCCGCTGCAGTCCTAGTTTCTCACCCTAACATAGTCCACATGCAGAGAGCAAGTGAAACTGTGATGAGGGCAGGAACTGGTGCCAGCTCCTCAAGCGGCAACTTCGACAGTTCTGCACTGGTCCCAGTCCCAAATGCACAAACATTAGCCCAAAACGCCGCAGTTCTTACTGGCGTACAATACAACGGTCCCATGGTGGACAAGAGGGCAGCCACACTGCTGTCCAAGTACGACGGGAAGGGGGATATCACCTCTTGGATCAGCTCCATGTGCTCATACTTCGAGGTACTGCGAACACCTTAGGAAGACCGAAGCATAATCATGGGCACAAATACGGAACCCGCCGTACGGAGTTTCATAGAACTCCAAGCTGTTATTGTAGGTTATGAGAGAATTGACCTGACTCAGTGGATGAAAGTAACCCCTGTACGAACTCTTGAGGACCTCCTCATCGCGCAGTATCAAGATAAGCATGCTGCGCTCAAGGCAAGGCTAAAGCTTGAGACCCTCAAGGGCCAAAAGTGAAGGACTTCCATGCAGGCTTTGGAGCAGCACTTGACTGGTCTGTTCACCACTTCAAACCTTGGATGGACTGACGTGTCTTGCATGGATGTAGTAATGGGAGTAGCCCCTGAAAACTATGTCTCCCGGCTAGGACTCAAGGACCATACGACCTGGCGTGAGCTACTGACGGATCTAGTCAACCTAGAAGCCAAAGACCTCGCCAGGCGTGCGAAGACACCCGCCCCAGGTAAAACTTGACGACGCAAGCGGTACGAAAGAAGCAACCAGCTTGCCCTACATGAGCATCGGGAGGCTGAGGATCAGTCCTACACGGATGATCTGTCTTTAGATGACGATCTAGAACCAGACTCCGATATGGGCTGTTCTACATCAACCCTTGAGTCTGACATCAAGAAGAAGAAAAATGGAATGCCTTCGAAAAGACTGCTTCAAGCAAGGGGCCTAACCGTGGTTAGGGTAGGGGAACTATAGCACACCTCCCCAAGAATGCACAGATCCCTGAGAAACCAGAGGATGCTTCCACCAAGCCTTGGGAAACCCTCCACATTAGTCAAAAGGAATGGGAGAGAAGATCCAAACTATGCGTGTGCTTGCATTGTAAAAACTTGGGGATGGTGTGCAGGAATGTTATCGTCTGTAGGGAAACAGGCAAAGGGCATAAAAGAGTTATCAACACTCTCTATAACAAGGGAAGTTGAGCAGTCAGCTGCAGGTCTCTCCCAGGAACCTGAATCTGATCAACAACCTGCTCTTGAAACCCAGACTGATGTTGAATCCAAGGTTGCCGCAGTCCAAGTATTTTACACTGAGCCTTGGGAGGAGATTAAGGAAGTCAACTTCCACTCTCACCTGGAACATTGGCTGCAGCTCAAGCAGCAACATTGTGTTCAAGGGAATGTGGAACTGATCTTCCTTAAGCTGCTCATTAACCGTCGATACATCCACGTGTTGATTGATAATGGCTCAACGACTAATTTCTTTTCTCCTAATGGGATCCGTAAGGCGGGCCTGGGAATGAAGCAAGTGGAATTGCAGAACCCTTGTCAGACCCAGGTAGGCAACCAAGAGGTTGTCACCTCAACACATGTTGTCAAAGGTGTGTGCGTCACCTTTGACAAGGATCGCACTGTCACAAATGAGCTAAACTTCTACATCCTGGACAAGTGTCCTTTCGACGCAGTCATTGGCTTGGGCTGGTTAAAGGCTCATTGTCTAAGGACCACGTGGGCAGATACTCAGTTCGTGGTGCGTGATGCAAAGGGGAACGAGTGTACCGTTATATTGACGAGACGCGCGAGTCCCCAGTGACTCTTTTGAGTGCAAACAAATTCTGCAAATCGGTACGCAGGCGCAAGGAAGCTAAGCATGTGCATGTAGCCCTTGTGAAGCCCCTCCATGTGCCTTCTACTTTTGCTGCATTTTCTACCTCGGAAAATAATTCTACTTCTACTATCTCTACATCTGTTCCATCTACTTCTACTGTAAAGAATCAGTCTACTTCTGATCCAAGTACTTCGAATTCGGTTGTAATTACTATAAATTCTCAACCTGATTTTCTCTCTCCTGATGAGGATGATCCTCCACCGGAAGTCCCAACAAACATTCGTCGTCTATTAGATCGATGTCCTGAAGTTCTGGCTGAACCTCCTGGAGTTTCCGCGCGTCCGGTCAAACACAAGATCGAGATAATAAAAGGGAGTGTTCCTCCAAAGGCCTGCGTCTACCGTATAGGACAAGGCGAGTTGGATGAGTTGAGGAGACAAATTGACGATATGATTGAGACAAGGCGAGTTGGAAGAGTTGAGGAGACAAATTGACGATATGATTGATCGTGGATGGATTATGCCTAGTGAGTCCGAGTTCGGTGCACCTGTTCTGTGTGTGTCAAAGGAAAGAGGCAAACTCTGGATGTGTATCTACTATCGTGGCCTAAATCAGATCACCAAAAAGAATGCTTATCCTTTTCCTCACATAGATGATCTGCTAGATGTGGCAGGTGGGTGCAAGGTGTTTTCCAAGATTGACCTCAAGTCTAGCTACCACCAGAATGAAGTTGATCCGAACGACCATCACAAAACTGCATTCACAACACGCGATGGGCTGTACGAATTCATTGTTAGGCCCTTCGGTCTTACGAATGCACCAACCACATTTCAGTGGCTCATGGATAAGGTTCTCCGCCATCAGCTCAACAGGTTTGTAGTTATTTACCTTGACGACATCCTGATTTTCAACAAGTCCATGGAAGAGCACGTCAAGCACCTTGAGGAGGTTTTGCAGGTCCTCAACAAAGCACAACTGCACCTAAACTTAGAGGAATCTAAGTTCGGAAGGAACAACGTCATCTATCTTGGGCACCGGTTGTCTACAAATGGCCTTGAGCCGGAGGCAACCAAGGTTGAGGTCATACGAAAGTGACCTCAACCGGCGAACGTACGCGAACTGCGTTCTTTTCTTGGTTTGGCCTCGTATTACCGGAAGTTTATGCCCAAATTTTCTTTCATTACTCACCCACTCTCGAGACTAATAAGCAAAAATGTTGCTTATGCGTGGTGTGAGAAATGCGAGACTGCATTCCAAGCCTTGAAAAAGGCTTTGGTAACTCATCATGTGCTCCGCATTGCGGATCCCAACCTCACGTTCGTAGTCACTACGGACGCGAGCCAGTATAAGATTGGTGCAGTGCTGCAACAAGATGATGGCAATGACCTGCATCCGCTCGAATATTACAGCAAACGCATGCCCAACCACAAGGTAGCTACCTCCACATACATGCATGAGCTCTATGCCTTGCGAGAAACACTCACGCATTGGAAGCACTACCTCTCGGGTCGCCACTTCAAGATCTACTCAGATCATCTGACCTTGCAGTGGATCAAAATGCAAACTAATCTTTCCCCGACATTGACCCGCTGGCTGCATGACATTAATGTCTATAATTTTGAGCTGAAACATAAGAAAGGTTGTTATAACCGTGTTGCTGATGCTTTGTCGCGCCATCCTGAGTTTTTGACTTGCCTTGTGAGCTCGTATGACCTTCGAAAGAAACTGAAGGAGGATCTAGTCAAACAAACCGCCAAGGATCCGGACGTTAGTCCCATCCTTCAGCAGCGCAAGGCTGACCCTAGCAGTCAACCTGATTCTCACGAGTGCGAGGGTCTTGTAGTCCACCGGTATGGGAAGTTTGGTCGTCTGTGTGTACCCAACCATGCGCCTCTCCGAACTCATTTCTTGGATTTGGCACATGGTCGGAGTGGACAGTTCGGCTTTGAGAAAACTTATGAAAGTCTTTTGCAACAGTTTGATTGGCTGGGAATGAAGGGATCCGCTTAGAAATTTATTGCTGAATGTCAAGTCTGTCAAAGAACCAAGGTCCGTAGGCATAAGCCTTATAGCCTGCTGAAACCCCTCCCCATTCCTGATGGACCCGGTGAGTCGGTCTCTATCAATTTCACGGAGATGGGGAAGGTGAGCGAGTGAGGACATTCACAAGTTATGGTCATCGTGGATTGTTTTTCCAAAATTTTGAATCTGATTCCTTTACCTTCTCATGCACCAATTGAGCTTGTGATCGAAGAATTTGACCAGCAATACATTCTACAATATGGACCCCCGAAAACTCTTGTGAGTGATCAGGACACGAGGTTCATTAGTGCTGATTGGAAGGACTTCACTTCTCAGATCTACGACATTAAACTCAACAAGACTTTTGGTCGACACCCTGAAACCAATGGATTGGCCGAGGAAATCAACCAGACTGTCATTCAACTACTTCGCGCGTTAATTGTTCCAGATCAGAACACGTGGGACAAGGAGTTACACAAAGTGAAGGGGTTGTACAAAAACTCCATTCAATCTGCAACTGGCGTGACACCGAATCAGCTCCAATATGGTTGGCAGTTGCGCAATCCTCTCTCCTATCTGTTCCCCGAACGGTCCCCTGGTCTGACGCCCTGGCATGCCTGGCTACAATGCCAAGTATGCGCGCTTGCTCAAAGCTGCTATCGCAACGATGAACAAGCGTCGGCATGCCATGATCAAGCATGCTAACAAGTCGCGCAAAGAAGGAAACTTCGAAGTAGGAAGTTATGTCTGGGTCAAAATGTTTGAATTTTCTGACGAAGAGGGCGTATCACAGAAGCTTCTTCCACTGTACTATGACCCTTGGCAAGTTCTAAAGGTGGTTGGGGATGATTTTGGTCCTTCGTATGTGATTGACATGCCTCCTCATCTGCGCACGTATCCGGTCTTTCATGCGTCCAAACTGTTTCCACACATCGATGATGACACTTTTCCCTTCCGAGATCCTATGATACCTCATCCTATCAACGGTGGCCACAAAATAGACAAAATTGTTTCCCATGAAGGAAGAGGGAGGAACAAACATTATTAAGGTCACTTCCTTTATCACCCGTTGAACGAGTTCTACTGGATCGACCGAAAAAAGCTGCTAAAGAATGCTCCCCGTGTTGTTAACACTTATGAACGACGGATCGTCGATGGCCAGACTGCTAAGTTTTCTGTAGCACTCACTCCTCATGGTTATATTGAAACTCTCTTTCTGATCTACGCCAACGACGCATTTTGTGCTGACTCTGAATGAGTTACTCGCTCGAAGGGACCTCGTTCTTGAGAGGGGGGTAGTGTAATGACTCGCCAAAACACAGACTGAGAACACTGCTGATTTATAGGATTTGCCACTCGAACGAATGCCTTGTTGAGATTCCTCCATTGTGCTGTGATTTCTAAGCCTGTGCGTGTGTGTGTGCCTGCTGGTTTGCGTGCCTGTATGAGTGTTTGTCGGCTGAGTGTGTGTGTGACCCGCAAGGGTTCTTGTTGGTTGAAAGGCCCCGTAGGGCTGGTACTTAGCTGTGGCCGTGACTTTGAGGGTTGCAACAGGGAAAATACTCAAGTAGTGGGGGTAGGCCCGCGACACTCAGAGCAGTGGGGAAAACCACTCAAGTAGCAGGTAGGCCGGTACCCCTCAAGTAGTGGTAGAAGTGTGAGGTACTGGAGGCCGAGCAGAAAAATACAAAAAGTTGGCATTTTTAGAGGCCCAGTAGTGGTAGGTTAGAGGTAGGCCGGTATCAGTCCAAGTAGCCTGAGTCTAGGGCCTGTCCGGACGATAGTAGAGCCTGCAATGATGTTTCCCTCCGAAAGGGAGGAGGTACCGGTTGCTAGGAGGCCTCTCGGCTTAGGAAGTGACCGCTGAGGAGGCCAGTAGGCCGCTATATCTTCTGGAGGAGCAAGTAGCTCCTCCTCATTTGCGGTATGCAAGGATTGGCGACATGCTGCTGGAGCCAAGTGCTGGACTTGTGCAGCGCTGCCTGGAGGAGAAGAGAAGCTGGGCGCTTAGCCTGGCTATGGCGAGCAGCCTAGCTTGAGGAGGAGGAAGAAGGGGGCGAAGGAGGAGAGTGGCGAGGTACCTACCTGGCTATGGTGGACACCATCTTCATCACCTTGTTGGGCGCTGCATCTGGAAGGCCCCAGTTGGGGTAGTGTCGCACCAAGGAAGCTCGAGGCAGAGTAAGGCATGGCGGCTTAGTCAGCGGCGGCATATCTTCTTGTCCTTTGGACAGGAATGCAGCGACATAGCTGCTTTGCGTTGTCCTTTGCACAGGAGGGCAAAGCCCACAACAGTCCGCCATAGGCTAGGCATGTGAGAGGTGGAAGAAGGGGGGAAGCCATAGCTATGATGGGCTTGTTGTTGTGTCAGCAGTAAGAGGGAACTTCGGATATTGATTCTGGTTCATCCACTCATTGTTATTATTATTATTGGAAGAAGAATAAGATTGGCNTCGGATATTGATTCTGGTTCATCCACTCATTGTTATTATTATTATTGGAAGAAGAATAAGATTGGCGAAGTGAAGGAGGAGGAGGAAGGTGGAGAAAGAAGGGGGATTTGTCATTGGTCTTGCTGGTGTACATCTTCTTCTTCTTCTTCTTCTATCTCTCTTCTTCGGTCTCTATCTCTTTGCAAGTGATTTCATTTCTTTCGCAATTGGGTGACATTGTCTTTCATTGTGAATTTGCACTTTGGGAATGACCAGGATCGTAACAATTGTTTATTTTTAGGAGAGTGTCATTGCAATGGGACATTTTGGCTATAAGAAGACTAGTGTCAATCAGGTATAATGATTTTGGTGGCGTGATATGCTAGACGAAGCCAAACAGTACGTTCAGACTTGTCAAGTTTGTCAGGGGACAAGCCGCGAACTCAAGCTCCGCTTGGGTTGCTTAAGCCATTGCCAATTCCTGCTGGTCCGGGACAGAGTGTTTCCATGGATTTCATGGATACCCTCGTGACCAACAAGAGTGACAAGAGGCATATCTTCGTCATAGTTGATAGGTTTACTAAGTACACTAGTTTGATTGCCATGCCGGAGACCGCAAGGACTGAGCACGTTATCCAGTTATTTATGGATAACTGGGTGCATGACTTTGGACTACCAAAGATTATTGTTAGTGACAGAGATGTTCGTTTCACAAGCGAAATGTGGAAGAAGGCTGTAGAACAGATGGGCAGCCAACTCCAGGTGACTTCTGGGAATCAACCCGAAGCCAACGGGCAAGCTGAACAGATGAACCGAGTGGTGCAGCATCTGCTGAGGCATTACATTAAGCGCAACCAAGATGACTGGGATGAGAAGTTACCTCTCATCGCCAACCTGTACAACAATGTTGTGCACAGCACCACCGACGTCAGTCCGAACCACTTGCACCTGGGGTGGAAGCCTAGATGTGCTTTAGACTTCCTCTTGCCTGAAAACCGATCTGCTGCAACTCATTGAATTTGGTGTCCTGTATGAGGAGTTGCTGCAGCAAGCTGTCGAACACATCAAGAAATCTCAAGAAGCAATGATTGCTTTTGAGAACAAACATCGACGACTATCCACATTTATGGTAGGGAAACATGTCTGGGTTAAGTCTAGTGAGCCAGGACAGGAATTCAACATCTCTAGGAAACTAATGCCTCAATACTTCGGTCCTTGGGAAGTCTTGGATATTGTGGGTAGTGAAGAGGATGGTCCCTTGTATGTGATTCGTATCCCTGGTCGCTTGCGCACTTACCCTGTGTTTTATGCCTCAAAGCTTGCACCTTTTGCTGCGATACAACAATTCCCATTAAGGAGATCATGCTGCCCCCAACCATGGATGGCCACGCGGACGTCGATGATATTTTGGAGCACAAAGACATGCCTGTTCCCAAGCCTGTGGGTAGAGGAAGACCTCCAAAACCCAAGAGAGAGTACCGGGTCAGATTCAGGCATCACACGGATCCAAAAGAAGACCGATGGTTCACCAGAGAGGAACTGATTGAGTCAGCACCTCAGATTGTGGCAGACTATGAAGGGGAAGGCACCTGTATAGAAGCATCTCAGCGGACTTTCAAAGCTAAGGGGGATGGAATGTGAGAAATGTGTGCTCAGGGCCCCCTAGACAACATGCATATGTTTTGTCTGTGGTCCCCAACAAGCCTCGTGCCCGCCCTAAGTGAAGGCGGACCTGAATAGTCACGAGAGGCCCTTATCTCAACATTTTCCAATGTGGGTCTTAGACAATTGCTACACTCCAATTGGTTGAAGTGCAACCTGGGCCTCACACTGGGCTCTTTCAGAAGGAGCAGCTGCGTCAGGCGGTTGAGCCCAGGACGCAGGTGGTTGCGCCCTAGGCACACGCAGCGTGAGGCCGACACATCACGAAGTGGCCACGGGCCAGTGAGAATGCACCATTGTCGTCACATCTATCCCACGGGCCAATGAAAACACAGCAAACATTCGGAGCCTGGAAAATCCCGGGTGTGCCCAATTGAAAAGGGCCCAGGCCCTCAATTGTAAACACTGAGGCCCGACCCGAAGCTACTGGAAACTTCCATGGCCAGGCCCGGACAGGCCAGCAGCAGCAACCTCTCCCATATAGGGAGGAGGCCAGCCAGGCTATGGCATTCTGGCCTAGGCAGGCAATGCGGACACGCTGCTGCGCTCGCACACAAGTCTTTGCATTGCGCATCTGCTGGCTGGGGGCGCGCGTGAGCGTTGAGAGGTGAGGGGCGCTGCCCAGCAGCGGGGCGCTAGCGGCCATAGCTGGGCTGCAGGGCGCGAGGGCAGAGGAGGGCGACAGGGGTCTTCGGACAGGGGGTGATGAGGGAGACGAGAGTACATACCTGGTGTATGTGGGAGGTCGGCATTGGTGTTGACGACATGTACATTGGTCTTCAAAGTCGAAGTGAGCCTGTTGCATGAATGTAGGTAGGCTAGGTAGGACAAGTCGAGTAGGCTGGGTAGGTAGGACAAGTAGAGTAGGCTGGGCGCTGGGCGCCAGACAAGAGGAGCGACATTGAATACTGCATTGGTGTGGCCTGAGGGCTTGAACATTGGTTCATGGGTTCGTTGTATTGCTCTTATTTGGATGGAATCTTGGTGCATTTGAGCTCTCTGCTTGTTACATGACTATCTGGACTTCTGCGGGATTTTGCAACTTGGTTTCTGTATATCGCTCTCCTTCATATTCCTTGCATTGCGAGTTAAGTACGAATTAATAATTGATGAATTGTAAAGGAGAGGAATTTAACGAAAAGATTGAAAATTCAAGAAATTTGATTAGTGCCGAATTAGTGTCGTTTGTACTACTTTGTAGTTTGAAAGCAAGGAGATTGAAAAGTTTGAGATATCGAAATTTTGCAAATTTTAAATTAATTAAGTAATTCCAAGTGAATTTTGAGGGAAATAATGAAGATTTGAATTTTGGGGAATTTTAAGAAAATGAAAAAAAAAGCAGCACGCGGGGGGGAAAGTAGCACGTGGGGGAGGAAGGTAGCGTGCGGGAGAAGAAGAGCGCGCGGGGGGAAAAGTTGCACGCGGGGGAAAAAGCATCGGGCCGGGGGAACTAGAGTGCGCGGGGGGGAAGCAGAGCGTGCGGGGGGGAAAGGTAGCGCGCAGGGGGAAAAGCAGCACGCGGGGGGAAACAAAGTGTGCGGGGGGGGGGAAGGCAGAGTGCGGGGGGAAGGTAACGCACGGGGGAAAAAGCAGCGCGCAGGGGGAAACAGAGCGCGCTGGGGGGAAAAGGGGTGATGAGGATGATGACGATGAAGATGATGATGATGATGATGATGATGACGACGAAAAGAACGATGATGATGATGATGATGATGATGATGATGATGATGATGATTATCGGATCGAGATCGATTCGATTTCGAATCGAAATCGATTTGGAATTGATTTCAATTCGGAGATCAATACGATTTCGATTTGTCGAAATCGTCGGGGTTTCGTTTTCGAAACCGATGTCCGATTTCAAAGGCCGACGGGGGAAGACGATGAGACGAAGATGGGGGGGAAGAAGAAGAAAAGAAAAGAAACGTTGTCGGGGAAGAAGAAGAAGAAAAGAAAAAAATAAAATGACATACCTGCGCGTTGTGGTCGGCGTTTCAGGATCGGTGATGACGTGGCAACGATGACGATAACGTGGCAATGTCGCCGTTGAAGATGATGACGGCGGGGATGATGTGGCAATGTCGATGACGAAGGTGATGATGACGATGATGGTATGGCGTCGTTGAAGCTTCTCTGCGTCAAATAGGGCGGGCCGGAGGGCGATTGACGCCGCTCCGATACCAGTGTGATGAGGCAGAGGCAGAGCAGCGAGGCTGGGAGAGAGAGGGGGAGTGAGAGGACACACACACGCTCACTCAAGTCGACGCAGACTCGACACGACTTGACGGACGCAGACACAAAGTGGCAAAAGTCGCAAAGTCACAGTCTTGAATTCTCGAACACAATGTCGAAGCAAAGTCGCACTGAACACGAGCACTGAGGCTGAAAACTTCGTGTCGTACTGTGCTTGAGTCCGTAAGTACGGTCCTGAGGGCGAAAGTGAAAATGCCTCAGGGCCAGAACTGAAAATCGAAAGTCTGAGAGTGGGAGCCAGAATGCCGGATGGAGCCAAGTGTCCAAAATCCGAAAGTCCAAAAAGAAGGAATTTGAAAACGGGCGCCAGAATGCGGATGGCGCCAACTGTCCGAAATCGGAAAAGCAAAAACCAAGTAAAACAGAACAAAATAATTGCAAAAACGAAAAAAAGAAAATAAGTACAGCAAGCTGGCAGATGGTAATCCGCAGACCAGGGATTGAGCCCTGGCGGAGTCCGTAACGGGATGGAGAGGGGGGAATACAACTTGGCCTTAAAGGGGGTTTAGATTTTACTTTCTCCTGATTGCTGTCATGATCGGATAGTACAGTGGGATTGTAGTCGGCTTTTGGCTAAGATCAAGTGTAGTATCTGTTCTGATCAGTTTAATATCTGATCCGTGGTCCATCGGGCCACACACAGACAAAAAAAAAAAGATTTACTTGGAGAGCTGTATCCTTGTTGCTGTGTCAATGCTGGCCAATGAGAGTTCAATGTGATGCTTGTGATTTGAGTTTCTTCTTCGCAGTGTCCACACTGCCAGAAAACACAACCAAACCTGCAAACTCACTCCATGCACACACATATAGGCACACTTTACCATCTTCGTTGCCAGTCGGCATGCCAATTCTTTCAAACCTGCCTGTCAGTGCGTCTCTTTTCCCAAAAAGTCATATTGAGGTCACCACACAGTCTTCAGATATCTTTTGTTCGTCCATTCTAAAGTTTCATATCTCCGCTGGATTCCATCTGAACCTTTGTGCCATGTAACGGAAATGGCATTGATGTTGGAGAAGCCGTGCAGGCGTGTTGCTGTTTGTAAAAAGATGCTGACAGTATGGAAGCACTCAATGTGTATGTTTGAAAAACACGCTTACATGCATACTCACTATAACTTACATGTATATCGTCATACAGAGCTGCCCGGTAAACCGTAGGTAGAGAGGGAGAAGAGGGCAACAAACAAGGGGCTGTGACAAACTTTTTCGTCGGAGTTTCGCCGACTCATCAGGAGGCTGAACCCTCAACAGTCTGCAGAATCCCCTAACTGATTACACTGTAAGTGATAATCCACCTTAACCCCGGCTGTGTTTAAACATCGACGACTGCCTGACAACTGATACCCTGAGGTGGGCACCAACCACTGCCCTCAAGGTACCGGTGATGAAAATCAAAGCAGACTATCACTCACCCACACCAGATGGAAAACTCTACAGACTGTCGGTTCACACCCCATCACAAGCCGGCAAAACACCCACGAAACAAAGAAAGGTCCGTCACAGCCAATATATATCAGTTCAGTTGTCGGGCAGTCGTTGATGCTTAACCTCAACTGGGGTTGAGGTGGATTATCACTTACAGTGTAATCAGTTAGGGGATTCTGGAGACTGTTGAGGGGTCATCCCCCTCCTGATGAGTCGGTGAAACTCCAACGAAACAGTTTGTCACAGCCCCTAGAATGTTGTCCTCTTTTCCCTCTCTGCCGATGGTTTACCGGACAGTTCTGTTTGACTATATCTGTTATATCTGACCCTATTTCTTTTTTCCCCCCCTAAATAACAGGGCTTTACTCCATGGTCCTGGCTCCATGCCCTTATGGGGAGCAGCAGTCCGGTCCGGGTAGTTTCGACCAGCAACTCAGAAAGGCATGAGCACCACCCACTTTATGCTCCATCTCGTTTTTTATGACCGGAGGGACACCGAGTAGCATTTGATTGCTTCCCTTTAGGGGGGTTATCTGCTGGGAAAGCTTTCTATCCTTAAAAATAAACGCTCCTAAGACCAGGTCTGGCACATTTCTCTCATTCCTGATCCAGGCTGCCGGCAACTACCCATAGAACAAGAACCAGACCAACTGGTAGAAATGTCAAAGTCTTTTTCTTTTATAATTGTTGGGATCTTGAAAGTTGTATGGGTAAGAAGGGAAGTGGGTTGAAACTGCAATGACCAGGACCGTTTACCATCCTTTCTAAACTTCCCTTTCTGCACCCTGTCCTTCCACTAACTCGTCTAGCTGGTTTCTGAAGTTGGAGCCGTTATCTGGGATTTTATCATTCTCTGTCTGATCCACCGGTATAGTCTGGTAACCGATTGTTAAAGAGGAGTTGGTTGGCGGATATCTTCCCCACTTTTCCATTGCGATCTCCATTTCTGGAGCTGGTCTCTGAAGAATTGCTCCTTAGTGTCATTTCTTTCAATATTCTGTCCATCTCTTTCCCACTGGATCCTGATCTCTGTTTCTACAGCCTCCATGTGGCTCTCGATCAGTTCTTGCTTGTGAGTATGCCAGCATTTGGAAGTAATGATAGAGCTTTAGCTTTTGTTTCGCTAGGTCTTTGCTGTAGGATTGCTGGCATGGTGGTGTAGGTGTCTGATGTGTTATGTTGCGAACAATCTGTTTGTTCAGACGAAGGCCTCGGCCATTGTGTTCTCTTGCTGTCACGTTTGTCGTAGGATCTGCTGAGAATGCTAATATTGCACACAAGTGTAGGCACGTGGCGTGTGTGTTCTGGACTACCTTCTCTCGAAGCAGTTCTTCAGCATCCTGATAGGGAACATGAATATGGACGAAGCACAGAAATCCAGATTGCAAAATCACACTGAAGTCCATGTAGTCAAAGCCAGAGCAGATAGCACAATGGAACCAAGTAACCATCCATTTGAGAATGATACAGAAGAATCGTGAGTCAATGTCCAAGCCCAACAGGGCAACACCAACAGCATAACCCAATGTAGCTCTCTCTTGTGAATGGCGCCAGGCGCCCTATCTACTCTACAGACTAAGCCTACAACTACAGCAATGAAAGCAACCAGACAACTTGACTACCAGCGAGTGATGATGTCAACACCAATGCCGACCTCCACCTCCACCAGGTACATGTCCTCTTCACCCACA
>BFEA01000137.1:299350-310211 GCA_003427395.1 Chara braunii
GCATTTTCGGCCTCTATACCCAGCATGCATTGTCGGCCTCACGTTCAAGTGCCCAGGGCCTAACTAACTCAGAGACCCTGGGCTTTCAGCATTTGCTGAGATCCGAGACTCGGTGCACTCCAACCAACTGGTGTGCTGCAACTGTATGGACCCCACTTCGTGAAATGTTTGTACAGAGGGCTCTTGTTGATTTGCTGGCCCGCCTTCACTTAGGGCGGGCACGAGGCTTGCTTGGGCCTTAGCCCAGAACATGTACATCATGGCAAGGCCCCTTCTTGAGGGCTCAATCCTCACATTCCATCCCCCTTAGCTTCGAAAGTCCGCTGAGATGCTTACTTCGCAGGTGCCTTCCCTTTCAGCAGTCTCTCATATTCTGCCACCACCTGAGGAGCTGTGTCAATCAGTTCCTCTCTCGTAAACCACCGGTCTTCCTTTGGATCTGTCTGATGCCTGAATCTGACGCGATATTCTCTCTTGGGTTTAGGAGGTCTTCCTCTACCCAATGGCTTCTGAACAGGCAGATCTCTGTGATCCACAATGTCGTCGATGTCCACTTGACCATCCATGGTTGGGGGCAGCATCGATCTCCTGGAAGGGAATTGATCAGTCTCAGCGAAAGGTGCAAGCTTTGAGGCATGAAAGACTGGGTGAGTGTGTAAGTGTCCAGGGACACGAATGGCATATGTGGGACCATCCATCTCATCTCCCACTATATCCAGGACTTCCCAGGGACCAAAATACTGAGGCATTAGTCCTCACAGTATGCGGCGTGCATGTTTTTTTAAGAGTCTGTTTGCGAGAATTTCCTGAGTACCCTGATAGGCAACTAATCTGTATGTACTATGTTATGAAGATTCTGTTCGGAAGAAGTGGTTGAGCATCACTCTCCCGTGCCATCATGGTCTCCAAAGAATGGGGATACTGCAGAAGTGTAGATGGCCAGGCGCATGTTTCCGGCAATCTGCTTGGAACAAGTGCTTGACAAAGGTGAAAATTTTTCCATCTTTTGCAGGGTGACCAAGGTTTCATTACCATCTAAGAACAGTTGTTTATGTACATGGTGGGATGGTGAGGACCTGCCCTTAATCTGGAGTGGGAAATTTGGTGGGCAGGGGGAAGTTTTGGGTCTGTGGCTTTTGACCATACCAGTGCGTTGTTGCTGCACTATGGGTTTCAGTTGTGCGCACCATTCTTCTGGGGAAAAACACAGAAATCTGCACCACCATTACTTGGGAAAAATGCGATGCCAAAGAAAGAAACGATAAGCTGAAGTTGCTGCAGTGGTCTTCGTTTCTTGAAGTCACCTTGTGTATGCTGATGATTTGCAGTGAGGTCAGTAAGGAAAGCCTGATTGATGTGCTCCTGAGGAGGAAGAGAACTGCCTCTCTTGTGTGTTGATTCTGAGACTGCTGGTTGTGAACTTTTTGGGGCCTCCCCCCTTTTGTATTGACTACGATAGGCCTTCATTTGCCACACTTGGAATGCCAGAAACTGGAGTGGTACTGGGCCTTGTTAGGCTCGAGAGGTCAGGTCTTGAGGTAGTGATGGTTGAAAAGAATGCAACTGCATCACTCTGTGGTTCTTGAAGTGATAACCATGAAGATGCGGACATTTGACGTTCCATGACGATTAGGAAGGTAGGTATGATGTGTTGCAGAGGAAGAGATTGCTTGTCGTCTTAAACCACCAGTACTTGCCCGTTAACAAGCCAAAATTTTAGGAAACTCACGGGCCACTACAGGAGCGCCCAAATTCATCCAACTAGAAAGGTTTCTACTCTATTTTTTTCTGCGGCCTATAGCTGTGCCAAGTACTGGTGGTTTAACACGGAGTGCATTCTGAGATCATCTCTTCTGGGTTGTTATGATGCCTTAACAACAGTACGATTTCCAAGTGCAATTCGAAAACCATGGATCTGCCAGAAGAGGAGGTCACAAGACACCGGCTTCTGGGGGAGGTGGTCTCTGACTGCTTTTTTATAGGTGGTATGATGCCAGTCTTAAAGCAGCTCTTGGAGGCGATACTGTCATGCAGTCTTTGTTAGGACATATGTTTGCATCAGGGTCTGGGGCTCGGAGAGAGAGATGGAGAAGGTAAGATAGACAGGCTCTCTGAAATGCAGTTACAGTTCTATAACTTTGTGACCCTTTCTGCCATGGAAGATGCAAATGAATGGTACTTTTTTGTAACTGGTTACTGAAGAGGTCTCTGGTTTCAATCCTCTGGGACTTTATGCGTGCTTCTTTCCATTTACTATGCAGGTCATCCATCCTAGCTGGTGTGGACAATGGTGTGAACACGGTGGTTGCACAATGCACCTGATGCAGGCAATTCGTGTCATAGGGACTGGTGCGTTGACGTCGGCATCCCTCAACTGTATTTAAATGGAAGAATAGAAAGGGCCGTTGTTCCACTCCTCCCCCCCCCCCCCTTCCCCCCAAAAAAAAAACCTTGAAAATCCTGCAGTATCATGCTGAAGAGCCTGGCGGTACTGCTGCTACCATGACATGTCTGTTTGAGAAACCAAAAGGTTGGCAGCAGTAGGTGCAATGACTTGCTGATTTTGACTGCCGAGACTGACTGCGAGGCTGTACAGTACCAGTGGTAGGGTAGATTCATAATTTTGTTTGGCTGAGGGCTAACCGAAAGACCTACCTGTAAGGAATATTAGTGAGGGACATATCTGCAAATTTGGGAAAATACAGGCCCAACACTAATTTGACATTCCTACAGCTGACCCTAACTGCGTGTAGCAGACCCGGGCTACCCCTAGGACGGACAGGCCTGAAAGGCCTATGCTGATAGACGATCCTATAGCCTATAGCCGGGTAGGGAGAGGCCGAGAGGCCGAAACTGGAACGGTACCGGTCGGTCCAGTCAGTCGAGTCTAGGTCTAGGCTAGAGTAGTGTAGATCTATTAATAGATTAGGAAAATGAATTCGGAACTTTTGGCTGTTCATTCCGGCGAAGCACCGTTTGGAGAAGCCAAGCAAGTTGGCGGTGGCAATTGTCTGCAGGTGGCATCATGAGACCCTTGGCTGGGACGACAGCCATAGCTGGCCCTTCTAAAGGTTGCCGGAGCTGGGGCACCCTCAGCGCATCTACCCTTGGGGGTATGTGCGTCTGGCCAGTCTATGTGGAGGCTCTTCACTAAGTGTTTGTGGGTGGCGGCAGGCATAGCTGCCTGTTTCTTCGTCCTAGTTGTCCATCGGCACTGAAGACTTCATCTCAGCATCTGTTCTTCATCTGAGTGGTTGGCGCTGGCCTCAGGGAGGGCAATTCGGTGTGGTGCTGCTGACTGGGTGTAGGGTAGAGGGTGGAGTGTGGGGTTCTGAGTGTGGCGAGATACTGGAACAAACTCTGTAACGATATCTGGTTTTAATTGGCTCTTCATCAGTGTGATTCCAATTGTTATCCTCGCAGGTTTCTTCTTGTGATTGGTTGTTGAGAGTTTGTCAGAGAGTGAGAACCACGCAATGTCTTCTCCCCATCTGTGCATGGCCGAACTTCCGCTACATACTCTGATCTGTGTACAGTTGGACTCTGTCTCCTCTCCCCCTTCTCTTATGCATGTATGGTGGTGTATGAGACTCTCTGTGTGTGAGTGGCGGTAAGAATCGTCAGACAACCAAGTTCATAACAGTTGGTATCGGAGCGGGATTGGAATTGGAGCAATGAGGGTTGAGCGCAATTGGGGCATCTTCTTCATCTGGCGATATACTGGCAAGAGGTTCATGGCGATTCATCTTCCCCAGTACTGAGTCAGCAGGGAAGAAGATTTCAAGCGGTGAAATCCGGAGTTCAATGTTTGCACTGAGCAAGCGCACTGAGCCTGTCAGGGCGCTTGTCAAGAAGTGGCGAGAACATGGCTATTTCGCCATAGCAAACCCTGAGGGTAGGATAGCGAAGTGCCTCAGAGTGGCGAATTACCCCTGAGGACTTAAGGGATCTCTGAGTGGCTTCATCCCTGAGCAGCGCTGAGGGAGATTGACAAGCTGTGTCAATCTCAGGTGGAAATAACCTCATCAGAGGCTATTTATAGCATCAGCGGCTGTGGGGACCTGTGGCGAGATATTTCCTGTTGGCACTCTGGGTGCCACAGGGCCAGATTCAGGGAATCTGGCATGAGGGGTTGCAGCGCTTCAGGATACTGAAGAAGATCAACAAGTTGGAGGTGATTTTGTGCATGGAAGACAGTGGAGGAAGTTCTGGAAGTAACTGGCGAGATGAGGGTTTCAGTTTGCCATAGCCAAATCTTCACCCAGCTCTGCGAGAAACTCTGAAAGTGAGTCCGTTCCATGCACACCCCTGTATAGCGATTCAAATAGGGTTAGAATAATTAGTAATTATGGTCTATCTGTCTGTCAGTGACTGGATGTGAAAGTCGCAGACTGCATGACAGCCATAGCCATCACTCTCCTACCTTCCTCTGCTCATTTCTTACCCTCTGGTGACTCTTTTCCATCCAAAATTGCTTTGTGACTGCCTTACTATATTGCGCTTGATCTGGGATGCTCAGATTGTGAATTCTGTACTGGAAAAGTAGTGATACTGTGAATTGTAGTTTTGCGCTGAGTTTAATTATAGCCTATGCTAGCTAGGGTCAGTCATAACTTCAATTCTGTTCGTCATAATTCAATTCTGTCAGTTGCCAGTGAAACACAATGCAAAATTAGTCAATACTGCAGAAGCGCTTGATTGGATTTGCAGTATTTCACTGGAAACAGTGAATACTATAGTTCGCCATACCCTAGGGTATGGCCGCCAGAGTCATCAGGGCCGAAATTGGAGTTTGGGCTAGGATTCAGGGTCTCTGACTGAATCGCTCTGCTTGTTTGATCATTCTTGTCTGTACTTGCCATCTTCTTTCATTCTCACTGATTACTATTGTTTTCTAGTGGGCTTCAGAAATCTAGTGTCTCTCTGGAAGAGTAGTGGTTGTGTCTACTAACTCTAGTGTGGTGCGGGGTCAGTAAAAGGAAATCGTGTGAATGATTTTACTGGACTTTCAGTCTGTCTGACACCTGACCCCAGAGAACCGCTCCAACCCAAACCACTTGTTGCCCACGCACCCACCTATGTACTGTGTTTGAGATAGCAGCGATTTCAGAGTGTCTGAAGGAAGGTGTATATCGATGCATACTCAATTGCTGTCTGTCTATTTCAGTGTGTTTGAAAGTGGAAAATGGCGGACCAGGGTGCTCAGCAGCAGCCACAGGTAGAAGTAGTGATGAAGGTAGAAGAGCACCAACCTTCTACCTCCACCCCTGCTACTCCTCTGACTGCTACCCAACGAAAGAAAAAGGAGTTGCAGGAAAAGCTGCAGCAGGAGCAGGCCCTGCTGGCAGAATTGGAGAGACAGGAGGCAGTGGAACTGGAGGCTGCAACAGATGCCTCACGCAGTGAGTATTTGTTGGAGCAGCTAGGTAAAGCTATCTCAGACGACCGCTGTGCCCAGGTGACTAAGAACTTGGTGGAGTGGGCCGTTTTGGAACACAAGGCCACCTGTTCTTACTTCACTAACTGGGATGACCGCATCGGCCGCCTGGAACGCAAAGTGGACGACCTGGCAGCTCAGCAACCCAAGATACTGAATGCAATTCAGAATCCGACTGCGCAGCTAACAACCGCCAAACTGATTGTTCCCCAGTCTCCTCCTCTCTCAGTGAAACCTTCCTCTTCTCCTCTTTCAACCCCCTCTGGTTCACGCCATTCTTCCCCCTCACCACCTCCTTCCCAAAAAGCCACAGCCCAGCCATCTTATGCGTCTGTTGCTGCAAGAGATCAGAGAGGTCCCAAGATCCCAGTTCCCAACAAGTTGAGAGGGGATGACCCAAAGACCGATGTTGGGGACTTGGCTGTTGGGACCAAAGCCTACTTGAGGGGCTTTGTCTGCGCAGAACAGACCAAGGTGGCAACGATTCTGGGACTGCTGGAGGGACCCGCTCTGAAGTGGGCCACCTCAACTTCCAGCAATCAACAACAGTCTATGGAGGACTGGGTTTTTGGGCTGGGAGTGGACAGACTTCTGCAGGCCCTAGAGGATCGCTTTGCAGACAAGGAGCGGGCCCTCAAAGTTGCTGACAAGATTGCTCGCTTGGGGCAGCAGCGCTACAGCGGTACCCTGCAGTCCTTGTTTGCAGAGTTCGAGCAGCTTACCTCTACCCCTGGGTTGGTCATGTCAACTGATGATTTGCTGACCAACTTCTGCAGGGCAGCGCCTGAGAAGTTTGCTGTTGCATTGTACATCGCTGGGCACAAGGATTGGAGATCCTTTGGCCGCGCAGCCCTGGACATGGAAGCCAAACTTCATGTTCAGGCCCACTCCTCTGATAGGAGGAAAGGTGCCTTCCCTCGTGGTGCTGGAAAGGGAAAGGCAGCCTTTGCGCATGCAGGGTCTGCATCAGCTTCTGATTCAGACTCCCAGGCTGATACACCATCAGTTGGGACTGGATCAGCTGCTGAGACAGATGTTGCAGCGGCCCTGACTCAGGCTGTTCTGGGAGTTCTGCAACACCAGAAGAGATTTTCTCCCACCACAGCCTCAACCAGTGCAAAGGGGAAGGACAAGGGACGTCGGCCTTCCTCCTCCCAATGCCCTAATTTGCCAAAGGACGTCCATATGCCAGCTGACCCTCTCAATCCCTCCACTCTCCCCTGGTGTGACCTCCAAATCTAGGAGGGAGTGTGGAGAAGAAGGAAGGAAAGGGGGTCTGCCTGAGGTGTGAGGGCCAACACTTCTTGAAGGACTGCCCTTACATGCCAGGCCCGGGTCAGTCAAAAACCTGAAACAGACCCTGGGGACTGCAGTTCCCCCTAGTGCTGCACCTTCATCTGCTCAGGTAGGTGAATCTGCAGCTGTTTTAGTTGAGACTGTATCTGAGTGTTTGGGGACTGCACGGGCGACATCCTTTTGCTATGAGGATCCTGACCCGGATCAGGACCCGGGGCAGGATGAGCTTCAGTCACTTGCTGCTTTCTTCCTTCACCTGAAGGAACAAAAGAAAATCAAGTCTGATCTCATCCTACTTCGGCCCATGATCAACCACATCAGGATCAAAGGGCTGTTAGATTGTGGAGCCACCAAGAACTTCATATCGCCCAGTGCTGTAAAGAAACTGCATC
This sequence comes from Chara braunii, assembly GCA_003427395.1. Classification (NCBI taxonomy): domain Eukaryota; kingdom Viridiplantae; phylum Streptophyta; class Charophyceae; order Charales; family Characeae; genus Chara; species Chara braunii. The sequence continues at coordinate 306,476 of BFEA01000137.1, forward strand.
TGGGTATGAAAGTTCAGCAGCTGCAGCAACCTTTGCTGGTCAGAATAGGTGACTCCACTGTTCTCACAATCAGGGAGAAGGTCAGGGGTATCCCTGTTACCTTCGACAGTGCTGAAGAAGTCAGACACAGTCTGGACTTCTACATATTCCCTGACTTACCATTTGACCTGGTGTTCTCTATGCAGTGGCTAAAGGTCGTCAACCCAAGGATCGACTGGCAGATCCCAAAGGTTGAACTGCCTAACAAACAGGGGGTGTATCAGCCATGTATGATTGCTGCTGAACACCACCCTAAAACTAGTTGCTACTGTTTGAGAGCGAGAGAGTTCTATGCTCTCTCTCGCTAGTACGACCATGAGCGCCTGTTCTTGGCTCTGGTCAAGCAGACAGACGCTCCTACTGTTTCCTGTCCTCCTGAGATACAACAGGTGGTGGACCAGTACGCTGATCTGATGGAGGAGCCCTTTGGGTTACCCAACTGGCCAACCAAGCATCACATTGAGCTACTACCTGGAGCGGTCCCTCCCAAGGGCCGCATCTACAGGATGTCCCCTGCTGAGTTTGATGAGCTGAGAAAGCAGCTTGAGACCCTGACCAGCAAGGGCTGGATGCGGCTGAGCACTTCTGAATTTGGGGCACTAGTCCTCTTCGTCCCGAAAGGGAATGGAGAATTCAGAATGTGTATTGACTATAGGGGTCTCAACAAGATCAGGAAGAGTACAGAGCCACTTCCTAGGATCGATGACCTTCTGGATATGGTGCAGGGCTGCGCAGTGTTCAGCAAAGTCGACCTCAAATCTGGCTACCACCAGATTGAGATGGCAGAGGAGGATGTCTATAAGACAATCTTCAAGACCAGGTATGGTACTTACGAGTTCCTGGTCATGCCATTTGAACTTTGCAACGCCCCAGGTACCTTCCAGACAGAGATGCACCGCATTTTCAGGCCTTACCTGGACAAGTTCATGGTTGTCTACCTAGATGACATTCTGGTATTCAGCCGAACTGCTAGGGAACATGCGGAGCACTTGGCTCTAGTCCCTCAGTTGTTACGTGACAGCTAGTATAAGATTAACAAAGAGAAGTCCTCTTTTGGAGTTCCCTCTGTCATCTATGTGGGTCATGTAATCTCTGGAGATGGCCTGGCTCCTGAAGCAGCCAAGATAGCTGCTATTCAGGAGTGGCCACAACCACAGACAGTGAGGGATGTCAGGTCCTTCATGGGTTCAGCCTCATACTACGGAAAGTTTGTCAGAAACTTTTCTGCAGTGGCTGCACTCCTGACCAACCTAACAAAGAAAGACAATCCTTTTCTTTGGTCCCTTCCCTGTCAGTTGGCCTTTACACGACTCAAGAAGGCCTTGAATCGTGCACCGGTGCTGAAGTTGCCTGACCCCACTCTGCCATTCATCCTGACCACTGACGCCAGTCAATATGGCATTGGGGCAGTTCTTCAGCAGGATGATGGAAATGGTCTACGACCTGTAGAGTTAATGAGTAAGAAGATCAAGACTCAAAAGCTTCAGGACTCTTCTGTGCCCTGAAACATTGGAAGCACTTTCTTCTGGAAAGACACTTTAAGATCTTCTCAGATCACTCCACCTTACTGTGGATGAAGTCCCAGGGAGAGTTAAATGATAAGCTGGCACGATACATTCAGTTCATAGACATGTTTGACTTTGAACTGAAGCATAAGAAGGGTTGCTACAACAAGGTAGCAGATGCCCTCTCTCGTAAGCCTGACTCTTTCACCCTGATCTCCTCTACTCACTCCTTTGGAGAGGAGACCCGTCAGACCATTGCTCGTCTTCTGCCTCAGGACCCGACTAATGGACCCATAGTCAGGAATCTACAAGCGGATCCCAATTCTGAACCCGGCTATGCCCTGAGTTCAGACTTGCTGTATACCTACAACAGAGGTGAGGAACGCTTGTGCATTCCCCAGGATCAACGGCTCAGGACACTGTTGATGTCAGAGTGTCATGATGCCTGCGGACATTTTGGGTTCTTAAAGTCGTATACAGCCCTGTCGCAACGCTTCTTCTGGAAGGAGATGCGGAGTGAGATGCTGCTCTATGTGGAAACCTGTGAGCTTTGCCAGAGGAACAAGGTCCAACGTAGGCCTCCTCTGGGACTACTCAGACCCTTACCCATACCTGATGGCCCTGCTGAATCTGTGTCGATTGACTTCACAGATTTAGGCAAGAACACCCTCGTGGCATGCGTCAGGTAATGGTCTGCGTGGACAGGTTCTCCAAATACGCAGAGTTCATCCCCTTGCCAGAGGTAGCTAGAGTCCCGACTGTGAGAGCAGCCTTTTCAGAGAGGTGGGTCACACACCATGGACCGCCCACTTCTATAGTCAGTGATAGAGACCCCGATTTTGCAGCGATGAGTGGCAGTCCTACTGTAAGGATTACCTGCACTCACGATTGGACATGACTTCTGGTCATCATCCTGAAGCAAATGATCAGGCTGAAGTGATGAACCGGGTCTTATTCCAATTGCTGCGTCCTGTCATCTCTCCAGATCAATAAAACCGGGATCTCCACTTGGCTCGGGCACAACTTGTTTATAACATGTCTGTCCATTCCTCGACTGGGTTCAGTCCATACCGGTTGCACTGGGGACGTGAACCACGACAGCCTCTCGATGATATCATCGATAAGGCTAAGCCAAACCTGACGCCAGGCACCGCAGAGTTCACCAGACGCTACCTCATAGATGTGGAAAGAGCATGAGCGAACTTGTTCAAAGCCCAAAAGGCCATGATTGAACAAGCTAACCGCCACAGGCGGCCTTCCCCCATCTGCACTGGTGATTATGTCTGGGTAGCCAGTTTTGAGTTGTCGAGGGAGGAGGATATCTCCCCTAAGCTATTGCCTTGTTATTTGGGTCCATGGCAGGTCTTAGATACAGTGGGCGCTGATCCATTCGGCCCATCCTATGTCATCGACGTCCCGCTGCATCTTTCATGCATCTAAGCTGCTTCCATTTACTCCAACTGATGCATTCCCAGACCGGCCCCCTCAATTTGGTCCACCGATCCCTGGCAAGGGATATGACGTGGAATGGATTGAGGATGAGTGGGGCACAGACCCCGATCGGCAGTATCTTGTGAGGTTCGCTTTCCAACCTCCTTCTGAGAACAGATGGTTCTACAGAAGGGAACTTCTCAAGACAGCAAAGTCAGTTGTTCTGTGATATAAAGCGGCTCAGAAGGGCAACCTTCCTTGCCGTTCATCTCGCCTGCATCCCTAGCTTGGAGGTCCTCGCTCCCCGGGGGGGTAAGCCTGCAATGACTTGCTGATTTTGACTGCCAAGACTAACTGCAAGGCTCTACAGTACCAGCAGTAGGGTAGATTCATACGTCGCCGCCGTGCCACGTCATCATCGTCATCATCGTGATCGTCGTCATTGTGCCCCGACATCATCATCACGGACGCGATCGCCGCCGTCGCGCCACGTCATCACCACCATGACCCGTCGTCCTCGTCGCTGCGCCGTGCCGTCCTTGTCATCGTCGTCGTTCCCGTCACGCGGATAAGTAATCCACGACAGTTTTATTTTTTTATCTTTTTTTCCCCTTCTTATCTTCCTTCCTCGTTTCTTTTCTTCTTCTTCTTCTTCTTCTTCTTCTTCTTCTTCTTCTTCTTCTCCTCTCCCGCTGTCGCGATCCCCCCCCGACTACGATCCCCCCCCCCGATCCCAATCTCCCGCCCCTCCGGATCCCATC
>BFEA01000137.1:358844-377341 GCA_003427395.1 Chara braunii
GGCGGCGGGAACTGACGACGGGCACCTCGGCGACGACGGCTAGCGGCGGCGGGAACTCACGACCGGCAGCTCTCGTCGACGTCCACGACGGGCATCTCTCGACAACGGCTACGGGCGGCGGGAAGTGACGACGGGCAGCGACGGCGGACACTGGCGGACCTTCGACGAACTCGGTGTTCGAATTCGAAGGCCACCCCTGCGGCCATGCGAGGCGCGACGAAATCTTTCGCGCGGGGGGGCAGGAAGGCTCCCAAGACCGCCAACAAATCGTAACAGGCCAACCCCCCCCCCTGTGCAAAAATGCGCTGGGCCCGCCCGGCTTCCAACCGGGGGACCCAACCGGCCGGGCCGCCCGGGACCCCTGCCGGGCGGCCCGGAGTTTAGCACAGGTTTGGACTATCATCGTTTCATTGTTTCCTGGATGTGATCTACTCGGCTTTTCTTTATGACTGGTTGTGAGGATTGAGTGGAGTGAATTGCACTTTCAGTGTACCCTGTCATATCGCATGGTCAAGTCTTCCGCCGTGTTCATCTCTCCCTGTGCGGTGTGATACTCCTATCCTCTCCCCTTCCTTCTGTGTATGTATGGGCATACCTGGAAGTCTATGTGAGTGAGCGTTGGTCTTCAGACAACGGACAACCAGAATCATAACCGTAGTATGTGGGCTGGCTGGTACAGTGTGGGGTAGGTGGGTGACAACGCATGGGCAGTACAAACCAGGCTGTACAAAACCACAAGAAAAACAACACTACCACAAAAAAAAAGAGCCATACCCATCAACTGTTGACAAGTAGACCAGAGCTCGAAGCCTGAGAACAGAAGTAACAAAACCACTCAGAGATTTTCTTTCTCTCGGGGCCTTGTTGAAAAAAACAAACATGGCTCAGTTGGTACACCCACAAACGGTTTGGAATGCAGAGCTGAGTGCGAGGATCTGAGTCCTCGGCAGGCCTAAGGGGCCTTTGTTGCAGATGTGCCCGCCCTAAGTGAAGGCGGGCCTAACAAATCACGAGAGGCCCTCGGCTGTCAATTTCGTATTTGGGGTCCAGGCAGTTGTGATGCGCCAGTTGGTTGAGGGAAACACAGGCCGAGCAGCAAAGACATTCCACGGCCTCCAGGCCTTTCCGGGAAATGCAGGCCCTGGTCGAGAATCGCAGCCTCATACACAGACAGTTGGGAGGCCCAACCGTACGGAGGCCCAGCAGCAGCATCAGAGGCACAGCCTCCTGGGGCCTACCGGGGAGGCTGGCTCTTTCCATATAGGAAAGAGCTCGCTGCCTGGGGATTCATTCAGCACTTGCATGCTGGCGGCAGGTTGCTGGAGCGGACACTCGTGGGCTGCTGCTGGCGCTGAAAGGCAAGGCGCTAGCACGTGCGGTCGTGTCTGAGTCAGAGCGCTGCTGAGGGAAGCGCCATAGCCCAGCTTTCATAGCTGGCTGGGGCTTGGTCTACAATGAGGCGCAGAGGTGGTCTTCGCGTGTACAGAGGGAAGACGTGGGTGTATGTCAGGGGAGAGAGAGAAGGATGATGATGATGATGTGAGGGCACATACCTGGTATTGGCGATGGTCTGCATGGGCGACATCTTCAAGTACTTCGTAGGCTGCTGACATCAACAGTTGCATTGTCAATTAGTAGGCAGACAGTAGCTGTGTAGGAAGTAGGCTGGGCGCCGAGCGCCAAGTAGGGAGAAAGTGAGGAAGTGAGTTCTGTCTTGAGAGTCCTCTCAATGTGAGGTGTCGCAAGCGCTCAACCTTGAGAGTCGACATTCTTCCTTGGCAGCAAGCTGGTGGGAGACGGGTGAAGCCTCTGAAGGCCCTGGACGAAGCACTCGGGGCACGGTCACCATGCCAACCCGCTGGGACTACTACACGCGTGCTTTGCCGCAAGTCCTTGGTTCTGATGCTGCGCAATAGAGGTCATGCAGGGCATGCCAGCCCTTCGAACAGACGCTTACCAGACCGTCTCTAAATATTTATGGCGGGTTCCGGTGTTGAACTCTGGCTGGGATCGTCGTCCTGTCTGCGACGTTAAATAATTCCTGAGGACCTTGGGGGCTGTCCTTAAACTGCCTCTTGATCAGCCAGATCAAACCGGATGTAAGGCTCGTTGCATGCGAGGGTAAACAATGTGCTGGCAGGTTCAGCATAGACTTGGGGCACAGGGGTGGGCCGGATTGCACACGTTCAGACACGCCGCTCAACCAGATGCTCAGGGCGTTGACGCAATGTGGCCAATCAAGAAGGATACAGGGAGAGGGGGGATTCCGGTAACTATTCGCAGAGTTATTAATTAGGAAATATTCCATCCAGCATGCATCTCAATAGGTGACACTGTTTTATTTTTTATTATTTAGTTGTTACAGACTTGATTGACAACTAACAGACAACTGCAGATAGTTATATTCGTTGTTGCATGCATTCTATTACAGAGTAATCCAAAAATAGAATTACTATTACCTGTAGGACCTAACATTGATTGCTGGTTACCACTTGATTACTTCTCTCTAGGCTGACCGGATTTAGTTGATTGTTCATACTCGGTTGTGTGTCATGCTGAGGTAGGATTTAGTGTGGATTGTAGTTTAGATCTCACACAATGTAGCTAATGAGTGATGCAGGCGGTAGTGAGGAGGAGGAACGAGTAGTGGAACCTCTTAGAGTGACTTGTAGAACTGCACTCAGTCAACCGATTACCTTCTTGGAGTTAGGCCAGGGAGAGGAAAGGAGGCTGCGAAGGGAAGCCAGGGAAAGGAAGACATTAGAGAGGGCTAGGACAACGGCAACGAGTGTTGAACGGACACTTGCAACAGCAAGACTAGCGGACGCTAGAGTCCAAGTTAAGGTAGCGATGGCTACCTCCTCTTAAGTGTCACAGGCCTTGTCCTAGGCCTCTTCGTCAGGTGTCAGTTAGGGTGTCTCTCAGAGTTCAGTTAGTCAATCTGTTAGCTTGCAAGTCAGCCAACAGATTCCACTCACACCTGAGCATTATGAAATCCTCCAAGCGGAAGAACTGCATGATCAACTACAATAGCAATTGAGAGATGCAGCAGAGAGAAGGCAGAGGGTTATCACGAGAAAAGCTAGACTAAGAGCTAGGAGGAAGGAGTTAAGGAATTTAGAGGCACTAGACGAGTTGACACTTGTTCCTGCGATGCAAGCGCTGTGTCGCTCACTCTTATGTGTGGCAGAAACGCAGGTTGTCCAGCAGGAAGAGCTGGCCGAACTAGTGGAAGGCCAAAAACGAATTCTGGCTGCACTGCAGGCTCCTCGTCCTATGATGAGACAACCTCAGTATGTTGTGGCTCCCCCTTCGGTTGCGGGTCCTTCAGTGACGCCGTCGCCAGTAGGGCCTTCTTTCTCTCCTATGTTTGGCACGCGTCTCAACAAGTAGTCAACCAATAGTCAGTGGTCAGGTTCTTATCTCTTCTCTCGTACCATCGAGGACAGTGGCAGCTAAAGTGCCATTGTCTGGACAACCGCAGGTTAGCATGCAGCAACCTGTCTCAGTGGCTATGCAGCCATTGCAACAATCACCTCGGCAAATCTAGCCTATGCAGTGGATGCCCAAGATTCCCTTGCTGAGTCCTAAGCCCTTCTCTGGCGACAAGAAGAAGGAAGAGGACTTGGACACCCGGGTAAGGACTGTGACTACTTATGTGAGGCACAAACTCACCAGGCCAGAGCAGTAAGTTATAGTTGCTGCCTCCTTTTTAGAGGGATCGGCGGCACGATGGTTAAATGGCTTAGTGCAGCAGCAGGGCTATGGTCAGAACTTCGATGCCTGGGCTCAGGCCCAAACATTGGAAGAATTCGTACGGACTGTGTACAACAGGTGGCGTGATCCTCAAGGGGCTCAAAAGGCCACTGACGCGATCAACAATCTCTGTGCCAAAAGGTACAGGACTGTACGCGAGGTCAACGACGCCGTAGAACATCTGATCATGGTACCTGGTGTGCGCTACGACTAGCAGGTACTCCTCACAGACTATTTGAGATGTCTGCCCACATATTTCAAGAATAAGTTGGTGGACGAGGCCTGCGTTGACCAACATAACTTCGTCTCATTCAGCAAGAAAGCTTTAGATATAGAGGCAAAGCTTGGGTCCGCTCATCAGAGTTAGGGAGATGGTAGGAAGAAGAAACTCCCCCAAGACTGGGAGAAGAAAGTTCAACTCATGTTCGTCAACCATGATGGTCAGGCGACTGAGATTGACGACTTCCCAGACTATGGGGAAGAGACAGAGCAGGATGGGGCCGGTGAGACTTCGGATGGGGGGGTTGTGGCTTCTATCAAAGAGAAAGCTAGGGGGACCGGGAAGCAGAAGGTAGGCCGGTCCAAGGGTTAGGGCGACCAAGGAACACTCGGATGAATAAAACTTGGTTTAAACTACGAGGTGTGGAGAGACCGAGTTGCTAGGGGCACGTGCATGAATTGTGGCAACTATGGCCGCACGTCTAGAACTTGCCGAGGCAAGAAGGTCACAACGAGGGTAGCCGCTCCAACGGTAGTGGGCTTATGTTCGAASCMMKGCMKKGSTTCGAACATAAGCCCACTACCGTTGGAGCGGCTACCCTCGTTGTGACCTTCTTGCCTCGGCAAGTTCTAGACGTGCGGCCATAGTTGCCACAATTCATGCACGTGCCCCTAGCAACTCGGTCTTACTCGTGCTGAAGTGGTAACGTTGCCTTCCCCAGTTCTGGCGTTGGCCAAGGCTAGTGACCCACCCATCGCCCCGCAGACACATTCTGACCCAGCGATGCTCTGTTCGAGAGATGTGTCTGAGTCCCTAGAAGAGCTACAGACTGAGTGGTCCTACAGACTGAGATGTTCCAAAGGCTCTTGGGCGATGATTAGTAAAGGTCCTAGGGGTGAACATTTAGTGGTAGAGGTTGATGTAGGTGGCCGCAAAGTGGGTGCCTCCGCAAACATAGGCTCTACACGGAACTTCATCAGTCGTGCTTGTGTGAATAGGTTGCGCTTAGGGGACCAAGTGCAGCGGCTTAGCAGATCTGTAGCATCTACGCTAGCCAACAAGCATCGCATGGTTGTCCAGGACTATGTCAAGGACGTAGTCTGCACCTTCTCCTATGGAGGAGGGGAAGTGAGACATAAAATCTCATTCCTTGTCAGCGACGAACTGCCATTTGACATGTTGCTAGGTATGTACTACCTCGAGGTCTCTCAACCTCAGTTCAATTGGGATAGGAAGGTGTTGATACACAAGCTGCCAAATGGTAGAACCGTTAGACTGCAAAAGTTCAAAGCTAGCAGTCTAGTAGAAAACTACGGTTGCATGTGTACCTCCTCTTTCTATAACTACTAAAAGCAGAATCGCGAGGAGGGCATGTATCTAGTCTTTGTCTTTGAGAAAGAGGAGGCCGTAAAATCACCCCCAGAGATAGAATCAGTCGTCGCTAAGTATTCCGACCTTTTTGAGGAGCCTACAGGCGTGGTGGAAAGGGAGGTAGTCGATGCAGTAAAGGTTGTCCCAGGTAGTAAGGTGCCTAGAGGACGAATCTATAGGATGTCTCCTGCGGAGTTGGATGAGCTCCGCCCCCAGCTCAAGGAGCTCACAAAGAAGGGATGGATTCGCCCTAGTACCTCCCCTTACGGTGCGCCAGTCTTATTTGTTTGCACTAAGGATGTGTATTGACTATAGGGGCCTCAATGCCATCACACCAAAGAACGCAGAGCCCCTACCCCGCATCGACGACCTATTCGATAGAGTGCAGGGATGCCGGTACTTTACTAAGATAGACCTAAAGTCCGGATACCATCAAATTGCCATTAGACCTGAGGACCAGCACAAAATTGCTTTCCAGACGAGGTACGGTTTGTACGAGTTTATGGTGATGCCCTTTGGCCTATGTAATGCACCTGGAACTTTCAAGCACGCAATGAATAGGATTTTTCATGAATAATTGGACAAGTTTATCGTCATGTACCTCGACGATATTCTTATCTTTAGTAGGACTGTAGAGGAGCACACTGAGCACTTGAAAATAGTGCTAGGTCTCCTAAGGCAGCACCAGTACAAGGTAAACTTGGAGAAATGCGAGTTCGGTCGCACCAAGATCTTGTACTTGGGTCATGAAATCTTTGCGGATGGGTTGAGGCTGGATGATGCTAAGGTAGCCAGCATATGTGACTGGCCCAGACCTCAGACTGTTACAGAAGTCGGATCGTTTTTGGGCATGATGGGCTACTATCGTCCGTTTGTTAAAAACTATAGTACTATAGATTCCCCATTAACAGATCTAACTCGCCTTGACACCCCTTGGGAGTGGGCAAAAGAGTGTGAGCCTTCAAAAAATTGAAGTATGCCTTGACACACTACGAAGTCCTTAAACTACCTGATCCTGAGCAACCATTTGTAGTGACCACTGACGCCAACCAATATGGCATAGGCGCGGTCCTTGCGCAAAAGGAGGGCAATAAGTTAAGGTCAATCGAGTTTATGAGTAAAAAGATGCCATCTCAGAAGCTGGCCAGATCCACTTATGAGCGTGAGCTCTATGCCCTGTACCGAGCATTGGTCCATTGAAGACATTATCTCCTTAGCAGATTCTTCTATGTAAGATCTGACCATGAGACCTTGCGCTGGATCAAGACACAACCTGTACTCTCAAATGCCTTGAAACGGTGGATACAAGTGATAAACATGTATGACTATCAACTTGATCCAATCAAGGGAGAGTATAACAAAGTGGCTGATGCACTATTGCGTAGGGCAGATTATCTGGGTGCGCTAGTGACTGAATTTGGCATATCTAAAGAGGTAACTCGATCATTGGTGGAAGCCTATCAGGAAGATACTGTTATGTCTGAGATCATTCACCAACTGGAGGCTAAGGAAAACGGTACCTCTGATGAGTTTGTGCTTGTCAATGGCTTGCTGTTTCTTGAGAAGCCTGGGAATAAAAGACTGTGTTTTAAATAGAGAGTCTTTGCGTAGTTTATTTTTAGGGGAATGTCATGATGCAACTGGACATTTTGGTTACAAAAAGACATCAGCTAACCTAGTGCAGAGATTCTGGTGGCCATCTATGATGTAGGATGCGAAGAAGTATGTGGAAACCTGCCAGGTTCGCCAGCGGGACAAACCTAGGACTCAGGCTCCGCTTGGGTTTATCAAGCCCTTGTACATTCTTGAAGGTCCTGGTCAGAGTGTGTCCATGGACTTCATGGATACTCTTGTGACCAGCAGGTCTGGGAAAAGACACATCTTCGTTATAGTTGACCACTTCTCCAAGTATGCAAGACTAATAGCTATGCCAAAGACCGCTAAAACTGACTACGTCATCAAGTTGTTTATGGATACTGGGAACGGGACTTTGGCTTACATGAGTCCATCATCAATGACAAGGATGTTCGCTTCACAAGCGAACTGTGACAAAACACAGCCCAACAGATGGGTACCAGACTGCAGATGGCATCAGGTAATCACCCTGAATCAAACGGACAGGCGGAACATATGAACCGAGTAGTGGAACACCTATTAAGGCATTATATCAAGCCAAGTCAGGATGACTGGGCCGAGAAGTTGCCTCTCGTCGCCAGCCTGGACAACAACGTTGTGCATAACACTACTGGCATGACCCCCAACCAATTGCATCTTGGTTGGAAGCCAAGATCCGCCTTGGATTTTCTACTGCCGGAAAGCCAGTCAACTGCAACACCTAGCAACATAGAGTTTGCTGTCAATTACGAACAGATGCTGCAGCAGGCCGTTGAACACATTAGGAAATCTTAGGATGCTATGATTGCATCTGAGAACAAACACAAACGGCCTTTTTTTTTTTTTTTTAACAGGTCCTTATGGTCGTGGCTCCATTTCCATTTTGGGGACCATCAGTCCGATTCCTATTCCACCGACAAGTCAAAGGGAATAATGCAACATGAACACACCCACACGCTTCCTTCCGTACGGCTGAAGGAACCCTGATCAGCATTGATTGCTCCATTTATATGGGGGATTGGCTGTCAGCTTGCCCTGCTAGGTCCTTCCCTCTTAGGCCCCCTATAGGGACCTGTCAGCTACAACGAAAGGATCAAGAAAGGCCCTTAGCCAACTACGAGCACTCCCACACCTTAGCATCCCTGTAACCTCTATCCAGTAGCTTGAACCATGTTTACAATGGTTCCACTAACTTGAGCCACCACCAGCTGGCCAAAACCCTTAAACCCTAAACCCTTGAGTCGCTACCAGCTAGATAAAACCCTTTAATCCTAGCCCCTCCCCTATTCCTTCTAATGGTACACCTTCTTTGTTGCCCTTTCATTGAGACAACCTGCAGACTGTGGTCCATGGTCACTTATGTCTTCTCACTTTCAGATTCATAACGTCTATAATAACCTGTTTTCCCAGTCCCGTGTGTTCCGACCTGTACCAGGATATGTGGTAGATCTGTACTCTTTCTCGCTTGCCCTTTCTCCATGATTATCCATGTAGCCTTAGGCCCTTCTGATTGCATGCCCGGTCTGAACCAGTCCTTGCAGCGTCTGCAACTGTCCTCTTGACTCTCTTCCCTGGTAGCTGGTAACCCTTTCTCGCTTCAACTCAACTGCTTATCCACCGCAGGCACCATCTGGGCTCTCCGGGCTGTCTCTAAATTGTGCCGGTCTTTCCAAACTACTCGGTCATTCCATAGCTCAGCCACCTTACCGTTCACCAACCACAACCTGGTGAACTTCCTCCTAACCTTCTTCTGCAGATCCTCGTCCTCAGGCATCGACTGCTTTAACCTCCGCCATCTGCAAAGAATTTCAGCTTGTAGTATGGTTTTCGTCTCCGCCCATACCTTCTCTCTTGGGTTGGAAAGTCCTTCGATGGTTCCGTAGCATCTCTCTTTCCAAATGATCCATAACGTCACTTTCCTGATCAGGCCGAACCACAACCTTTCTGTCTTTTGGAGCTGGTCAGGAATGTTAGTCCAGAGGAGAAGTTGGATGGGATGCTCGGGGAAAGGGGCATGGAAAAGGGAGTCCCAAAGGGCTGAGGCCCGTGCCCAGTAATCCGTCGCCTCACTACATTGGATTAGGCAGTGTACTACATCTTCCTGAGCCCCTTCCGTACAGACTGTGCATAGGTTCGAACTGGTGGGATCGTTTTTGTGGCGTCTTATGTGCAATCATTGATTCACAGGCAATGCCGTGTATGTGATAAGCCACTGAAGGCTTTTGATTTTGATTGGCCTGATAGTCTTAACTTTCTTCTACGAAATCTGTGTAACTTTGTCAGCTTCCTGGCCTATTAGTTTCTGCCACATATTCTTGATTATAGGATCCGGGTTTTTAGTTTTAGCTAGAAGTTTATAGCCAAATTTAACTGTGTAGTAGTATATAGCGACCTTAGACTTGATATTCCTATCTTTGTTCGGTGTCCAGGCCCATTCTGCGGCGTCGAATTCCAGGTTTCATATTGCCGTGTCTGGTATTGAGATTAACTTAGGCCATGAACCTAACACTCTTACTTTTCTAAGTAGAAAGAAATCTATAACTACCGATTCCATATCTTTACTAAGTATTGATGGCATGCCTTGCTTGGATGGGGAGATCGGAAAGGAGGAAAAGACGGCTTTGGTGGTCGATCTCGGTTGCATGTGTGAGAATTGGAGGGCTCGTGAGGGAGGGGACTCTTGCACCTTAACTCCCCACTCTCCGAACTTCTAGGACAACGCTTCATTCAAAATATCTTTCCATTCTTGTGGGATGCGGTCAATAATGTATTGGAGGTTGGGCCCTCGTCTGTGGCAACCCTTCAGGCGTGTGCTCAAATCTTGTTCGGTTGCCCACTCTTTCCTTTCTTCGCTCCGTAGGTGACTTACTGCCCATACCCCGTTTTTGACCCACGATAGCTATCTGTGGTCTAAATATATAGGGTTATCAACTTATCACCTTCGTCTGTCACCCATTTGTTGCCGAACAGCGGTTGTCTTAAAATCTCATCTATGGATCTTGGTCTGTTGGACTTCTTTGGTACTATTTCTCTCCAGATCCGAATCAGAGCTGCCCAGTGTGGGGTAGGGTGTCTGACTGTGTCTAGATGAGGTCCCCTTCTTTGTCTTCTCCTTCTTACTTTCAACTTCCATTCCTTAGTCATTACCCAAAACAGACCAGTCATGTTTTCCGACGAGGCTACTGGTGTCAATGCTTTGATGTTGTCTAATGCCAATTTGTTCCATGCACTTTTCTGGTTTCATCAATAGTTTGACTACCCATTTAGCTTGGAGGGCTTGTGTCTCGTATCTAGGATCTATGATCCCTAGACCCCCATAGAGCGGCTTCCTAATGATATACTGCCATGCAGTCTTGGGGATGCTCCCCTTTTTGTTGGGGTTCCCTGTCCATAGATAGGTCCTTGCTATGTGATTCAGTTCTTTAATTGAATTGTCCGGAATTGTCCATATAGAGGCAATATACCACATCATAGAGAATACCGAGGTGTTAAGCACCAGCGCTCAACCAATTAATGAGGCAAATGCGTTCCCCCATCCCCCTAGCTTATTTATTTGCTTTACAAGAATGTTTCGGGCCATTTGGGGTGCCAGACCCTCCCTAATCATCAGAATACCCAAATAACGGTTAGTAGTATCCGACGTATCCCATGTCATGGCAGCCCCAGGCCCTTGCAGATCAGGAAGATCCTCATCTGCAAGCCACCACCCAATTGTCTTTTTCCAATTAATCTTCATTTCTGACGCCAATCTGAAGGCTTCCATTGCTTTGGCCAGAGTTTTGAACGAGGAGTCAGAAGCCCGGATCAGGATCATAAGATCGTCTGCAAACATGATTGCGGTCGGGAAGCTCATGTGGTGAGCAGACCCCGCACTAACTTCTGGGAGTCTCTGAATGGAGGGGTCTTTTCGTAGGAATGACGCAATTGCTTCCATTACGAACAAAAAGATCGAAGGGGCAAGTGGGTCTCCTTGCCTAACCGACCGGGAAATTGGGTAACTCTCCAACAGAAACCCATTTACTTGTACACAGCCTGTGGCATCATTGTGTAGGATTTGAACCCACTTCCTAAAGTTTGGTCCCACCCCCATTAGTTCCATACTTGCATCCAAGAAAGACCAGTTGACTTGGTCGTACGCCTTCTCAAAGTCAAAGAAGAGTTTGGCAGTGTTTATTCTTTTTTCTCTGACTTTGTTCACTGCTTCGTTTATGGTCAGTACATTGTCCAAAATATATGGCCCTGGAATGAAACCCGTTTGGTCAATGTGAAAGCATTTGTCCGTTAAGTTTGTAACTCTCGCAGCGAGCGCTTTGGCTAGAATCTTATAAGGGAGCGTCGGTAAAGAGATTGGTATGTAATTCTTGATGTCCTCTTTGTCTCCCTTCTTATATAGCAGTGTGACAACGCTGCTACTTATGAGATTGCCAAGACCCCTTCTGACCCAATTGTCCCTGTAGAAGATCATTAAGTCTTCCCCTAAGAGCGACTATAATTTCTCCCATAACTCCTTTGTTAGCCCATCAATCCCTGGCGATTTGTCATTATTCATGCTCTTGAGTGCTTGGTGAAGTTCTTCCACTGTTAGTGGTTTGTCTAGAACTTCCGCTTGTTCTGTTGATATCGTTTGTTCCAAATACTGTCCCTTGTGGCATGTGAGGTAGGCGACCGGGTTTTGGTCTGATATAGTTCTTGGTAGAAATCTTTTGCTATTCCTAGCATTCCTTCACTGGTTGACACTGTCTCTTCCGGGTCACTAAGGGTTTTTAATCTTTCTATTGTACTAGTCCGCGAGTTGGCCTTGATGCGGGCGAAGAAGTGTTTCGACATGGATTCACTGAGCTCATATTCGTTCATTCTGGCTCTTATTTGCACACCTTTTTAAGTCCCACCGATCTCCACATAGCCAGTTCTTCTCGTGCTTTCTCAAAAATTTCAGAGTAGAGCAGGGATGACGGGTTGTCGCTCAGGTTGGTCTCTGCGATCTTCAACGCAGATTCCAGTGTTTGCCTTCTTTGTTTTCTCATGGTTGCTAGCTTTCTTGAGATTTTTGCCACTGTCTTTGAGAGGGCGGAGTAGCCTTCTTGAAACCATACCCATCGATCCTGGGTGGGTAGCCAGGAATCTCTCCGCTCTTGCCAACATTCAGTGCCAGTCACACGCCTGCAAGGAACATGAGTATGGACGAAGCACAGAAATCCAGAATGAAGTCCAAGTATTCAAAGCCAAAGCAGATAGCACATGGAACCGAGTAACCATCCCATTGAGAATGATACAGAAGAATCGTGAGTCAATGTCCATGCCCAACAGGGCAACACCAACAGCATAACCCAAATGTAGTAACCATCCCATTGAGAATGATACAGAAGAATCGTGAGTCAATGTCCATGCCCAACAGGGCAACACCAACAGCATAACCCAAATGTAGCTCTCTCTTGTGAATGGCGCCAGGCGCCCTATCTACTCTACARCCTATCCTACAACTACAGCAATGARCAGCAACCAGACAACTTGACTACCAGCGAGTGATGATGTCAACACCAATGCCRTATTCCACCATCACCAGGTACGTGTCATCTTCCCCACACTCTCCCTTGTTACCCACACAGCGCCCTTCACCTCCGAAGTACCACCTTCGCCCTCACCTCCCCTGCACCCTCTTGCGGCCCGGCTATGGCCGCCAGTGCCCTGCATGCAGACAACGCCCTACCGCCTAGCGCTGGCCTGCTCTGTCTTAGCGTTGCGCTGCTCTGCATAGCGCTGTACACTTGCATCCGCGCAGCGTGCCCGCATATGCCAGCATTGGCCAAGATGCCCGCTGCCTCGCCCTGCTTGCCTATATGCCAGTACAGTGTGTGGGCGGCCTCCCTTCAGCCTGTGACCGGGGCCCAGAGGCTGAAGCCAACTCGATACAGTTGGGCCCCGGGGTAAGGCAGTTGCGCCTCCTTCATCAAGGCCTGCGGCCAGATTCAGACAGTGGGCCGATTTCCCTTTGGCATTTTCGGCCTCTCTTCCCAGCATGCATTGTTGGCCTCACGTTTAGATGCCCAGGGCCTAACCAACTCAAAGGCCCTGGGCTTTCGGCATTTGCTGAAATCCGAGACTCGGTGCACTCCGACCAACTGGCGTGCTGCAACTGTATGGACCCCACTTCGTGAAATGTTGCACAGAGGGCTCTTGTCGATTTGCTGGCCCGCCTTCACTTAGGGCGGGCACTAGGCTTGCTGGGGCCTTAGCCATGAACATGTGCATCATGGCAAGGCCCCTACTTGAGGGCTCAATCCTCACACACCCCTCCTTGAAAATTCCGACTTAGAAGGAGGGAATTATTTAACTTATGAAAGTTGGTTCCTTTCCTTACCAATTGTTCGAAGTTGATTGTCAGTTCAATCGGCTTATGATCTAGACCTGGATATGGTGCCAAGGGTGGTACTTTTGCATCCTTGACCGCCCCCGTCGTTGTCTCTGATACCAGGAAGTAACCAATGCGAGAGAAAGCCGTGTGATGAGTGTGGTTCTTTTTTACTAGGGAGAAGGCTTTTGCGGTAGGATGAATGGTTCTAAACGGTTCAACCAGGCCATGGTCCAACATCGATTTCTGGATTGGTAACGCCTCTTGTGAGTTGTATGAGTTAGAAGATCGGGATCTGCGGTCTGTTGAGGGGTCAAGAGTGACATTCCAATCCCCTGCCACTATACAAGATGATAATGGGGGGAGCATGGTGCCCAGGTTTGCTATAAAGGATGTTCTCTCCGTCGAGTCATTCAGGGCATAATGTTGAATAGAAAAAAATCATCTTCTTTCCACGTAAGGTGCATGAAACACCATCTTCCGTCACTATGGTCAACTTTCTTGTCCAGGACCCTTCCTGCCGGGAAGATATGAGACGAGTTGGGAATCAGAATAGTTGTGCCTTTCGTGCTCGAAGCGTTGTCCACCGCCCAAATTTCTTCCTTGATCCCTCCTAGTTTCCTTGGTACGAAGTTTCTGATTCTGATGTATTCGGTGGAGAGAGTAAGGTGGGTTTCTTGTAGCAATATGATGTCTGCTGCCTTCTTGTTGTATACTGTCAGACCTTTGATTAAGTCATTCAGTTTGTCTTCCTTGTCAATGATGTTACCCAACCCATTTATGGTCCAACACCGAATCACAAACCCTTGGTGTTTCCAATCTTCCCGAGTCACCCTCTCGTTTACCGCTTCCCTGAATTCATCCATTTTCCTACTTTCTGAGGCGGGCTGTAACCATAGTTAAATGGGCGGCACATCTACGAGGGTGCGAGGCCACCCGAGTCTGATCCCATTGGGTCGTCCCCAGGCTCCAAACTCCCTGCGTCCTGTCCTGATTTCACAGGTGAAGTCGTACCCTGCTCCTCAATCTTGTATGGCCCCTCGTTGTCATTGTTGTCATTGTTGTTTTTCCCCGTGTCTGTAGCTCGTTCCTGGTCTTTTTTCTCATCGTCAGGAAAACCGCACAGCGATTCATTATCTAACTCGTCACTTCTATAAAATTTGTCCTAGTCAGTGGAATATGCTCTTGCGTCCAAGTCCCCATCCCCTTCCAGCATCCTTGTGGTCACAAGGTATGCGACCGACACAGTCGTTAGTTCCGCTGGTAAACTCGATCCCGCCAGAACGTTGTACGGGACCTCTGTTACCGTTCTCCAGGGTCTCCATCTCATTCCTTATCTCAGGTGTGTAGATTCCGGTAACTTGATGATCAAGGGCGATAATGTCTGGGGGGAGTGTCTGCCCGGCTCTGTGTGTTGTGCCGTTGGACCGTCTTATTCCGTTCGGGAGGACGTGTCCTTCAAGTCTGCTTCGCCGGGACAGTCTCGAAAATGCCCAAGGGGAATTCAATTGTTATCTTTTCACGGAGGATATCCGCCACATTCTGGCCTTCCTCGAAGCAAGGGATTTGAAAGGACACATCCGTGCCGATTTGCCGTTCTCCAATTTTGTGGACATACCTTGCAGCGATTAGAAGACGAATGTTCAACAACGTTAGTCATGACGACCTGGCTGTTTCCACCACCAACGAAGCCTCGTTTTTGGCTATATGTGTAATCGTGATGAATTCGGGGGTGCATTCCTCATTCAGTTTCTTCAAATTGTCAGTTTGGGCTAAGACCACAACTGCTTCTTTCTCCAGCGGGATGCGTCCTGATTCCTCTTCATATTCCTTTTCTTCCGCATCCAACTCCTTCTTTTTCTGGTTCTTTCCGGACTTCCACTTCTTTGGGCGCAGATCCTGAAATTCATGTTTGGCATCGGGGATAGTTTTGTCCTTGTCCTTCAGCCGCTGTTCTCTTTCCCTTTTCTTTTCAGTGTACCGGAATGCTGTGTATTCTGAAAGTTCTTATGCTTTTACCTTCTTGAGAACATCAAACTAGTCATTGGAACTCCCCATGCCACCGATGGACCCCATCTTACCCTTTCTCTGAGATCTTTCTGTGTGCTTTAAACACGCTACCCGAATATCAAAGGCATGCTCCCCTTCCCTTTTGACCTTCTCCACATACTCTCTGAGCCACTATAGGGATTGTTGGGAATCACTCTCACTATCTGTTGATGAACTTCCTGCATCGGTATTACTTTCGTCTGCCATATTGTCCGATCCACTATCCCATGAGTCCCCTGTCTTGCCTTCGTTGTTCTTTCCGGTGGACATGTTTATGCTTCCCTTTGTCCCCTCTGCATCCATTGCCTTCCTCCTCTTGAGGCCACCCTCCGTGGTCTCTTGCCCCCCCTCATTGTTCAACGTCCGCTTGTTATCTGTTTGTGTTCCGGTCTTCCGGAGCGCTGCTTGTTCCAGATTTTTTAGCCTGCTTCAGAAGCTGGTTGGTTCCTTGTTGAATTCCTGCATGGCTTGTTCCCTGACTGCATCCAAGTCCCATAGTAAGTCTTCTCGATCCTTCTCTTCCTTAATCACCCGGGAGTCGATAAGCGGATCGGTGTTTATCCTCGTTGGGTTGCCTGACACTTTCCCAATTGCTTTCTTTTGCCATCTGCTATCTGCTGGAGGGAAGATGTTCGGTTTCTTGACTGTGGGTTCCAGATCAGCATAATGCCAGACCCAGTTTGGTTCCTCCAGGTTGTCATCAAAGACCCATCCATCACAGTTGCTGTTCGTGACGAACCAGATTCCTAGAGCGTCCTCCACTTCCACCAGCATGTTGGGAAGGAGTTTGTGTTCTTTTGGCTGTTTTGGAAACTTGGGACAATTGGGGTCTGTTCCGATGTGGCCCCACTCCCTACATCGAAAACAGACCGGGGAGTTCTTGGTAGAGACCTTGATTTCCACTACTCTGTTCTCGATCCGGAAATTCCAAGTCTGTGGAAATACCGGGGGGCTGTTTGTTTTGACCTCCAGCACT
This sequence comes from Chara braunii, assembly GCA_003427395.1. Taxonomy (NCBI): domain Eukaryota; kingdom Viridiplantae; phylum Streptophyta; class Charophyceae; order Charales; family Characeae; genus Chara; species Chara braunii. The sequence goes on from BFEA01000137.1 coordinate 375,180, forward strand.
GTTGTCATGGATCCACAGTGCGGGGCCAAAAATTCCGGTGTTGGCAGGATCCATTTGAGGATCTTGTTCGCTGTGTACTGTTTCTCAAGTCTGTCCACCAGCAGACCGTGAAAACCCAGCTGGATGTTGTCGAACTGCACCCATAAATTTTCCTATAAGAGTGTCTGTTTGTAGGAGACCGAAAACACTGGGTTTTGTCTCTAAGCATTCAATTTCTTCCATTTGGTGATCGTACAGACCGAAGCATTACAATTCCTGGATTGCATTTCAGCCGCGGCCTTTGCATGTTCCTCCCAGATAAACATGGACGTGATATTGTTTCGACCCAGGTTTTGTAGTGTGAAAGTTTCACCGGATTGCTTGAGTTTGAGTTCTTTCTTAATAGTTTCAATTGCCCATTTCCTTTTCTCTGCCGGTTGGAGATCTGCACCATTGCATGTAAAGTTGAGGACCACGCCACGTCTTTCGTGCAGATTGTCCAACTCCGCCACTTTTTCCTCCGGATACTTCCAAACAATTATCTCTTCTTACTTGTCATCCACCTTTTGTGTCTCCTTGGTCTGTAACCCCTGAACTTTTGTCTTATCTATCAGAAATTTGAGAGCCTCGTTGTCAATCACATTGACGCATTTTCCCACCATGTTTGGGTTCATTGAAATCGCGTCTTGGGAAGAAGACACCATTATTCTTATACTGCGAGGAAGCCAGTCGTAGCACCCTCTAACTGTACCACCCGATTTGTCGGTTCTTGCTAGGGGCGATGACAAAGGGAGTATTCGACAGGGATGACAGGGGTTGGCGGTGAGAGTGGTAAGTGCTTAATAGAACAGGTAGACTAAACACACTTGGGAACAGTCGTGCGCTATTGCGAAAATTTTGGCAGCATTTACCCTCCCCACTTGGGGATCGGGTTTTCGGCAGGTATCACGTCAGTGATAGTGTAAGTAGATAGTTGATCAGACGAATGTTTAGTAACTGGACGATAGTCTGAGTTGCACTTAGCAACACAACCACATGTATTAAAAAGCGAACGAACTGGCAGCATTTACCCTTCCCACTTGGGGATCGGGCTCCCAACAGAAGACCAGCAACCAGTAAGGCTAGAGAAAGAGATGCCACATGAGGAAAGGCGGAGAAGCACACTTGGCAAGGCCTTCATAATCAGGCCAAGAACTCTAAGGAAGAAAAAGCAGGACGGGGGGAGGGGCGAGGAAGGATGGAGACAGGTGGCGTCGAGATGGGATCAGGATGGGAACAGGATGGAAACGGGACAGGAGTGGGCTGGGATCGGGATAGGATCGGGATAGGATCAGGATGGGATCGGGGTGGGATCGGTCTAGGATTGGGATGAGCTCGGAATGGGATCGGGGTGGGATGGGGATGGGAGAGGATAGGGACTGGTCGGGTCGGGATGGAATCGGGATGGGGTCGAGATGGGATCAGGCTGGTATCGGGTGGGGACGGATGGGATCGAGATGGGATCGGGATGAGATCGGGAAGGGATCGGACTGGGATGGGGAAGGGAACGGGATGGGATCGGGATGGGATGGGGCTGGGAACGGATGGGGACAGATGGGTGGCTGACTAGGGTCGATGGATCGATGGATCTGAAACGGTTTCACCTTTTTCAGTAGCAGATGCAGATCCCAGGGCTCGATCCCTAGACCTTGCCCTACCCGTGTACAGTACCTGTGTAAACCCCGAGAGTTGAACCKGTGACCTGTGTATTMGTAAAYAGTTGGTAGGCMTGTCGTAGGTCCATAGGTAGCAGGGGTTCGATCTGTAGATCTATAGAGTAGAAGTCCTAGTGAGTTCCAGAAGTCTAGCTGTAGCCCTTCTAGAAGGTCGGCAAGTGGGCAAGTGGTCAAGTGGCGAGTCAAGTGGTGGACTAAACTGCAGTGCAATCGCAGTACGACCTCGGTAGGATAGCAGTGAGTCCACAGTCAGTTAGCGGTAAGGTCCAGTCAGTCCCAGTCCGGTCCAGAAAGTACCACGAGGGACTGTGAGCACCATGGGCTGATGGAAAGGGGCATACCACCAAGTTTCAGAAATATAAATCAAGAGGCAGCGCCCAGCCATTCATTGATTCCTGGGTGAGCCATGGGGAAGCACTGCCACAGCGACTTGTGCAAGGAGGTCTGCAGTGAGCCCGGAGCTGAAGT
>BFEA01000137.1:378340-393601 GCA_003427395.1 Chara braunii
GAAGGAAGGTGAGAGGAAGAAGAGGGTTGGCAAGGGAAAGAGAAGCCGGCAGCCATAGCTGACCGGAGGGTTGACCAGAAGAGTTGACCGGAGGTTGACCGGATGCGTTGACCGACGTTGACCGGAGTTGACCGCAGCGTTGACCGCCGTTGACCAAGACTTTGACCAAGATGGAGCCAGTAACATCTCGCCGCGAAGTGTCACCACGGAGTACCGAAGGAGGGAGAAAGACCAGACAGAGGGGAAGAGACTGAGAAGAGAGAGAAAGAGGCCGATAGCCGAGAGGTAAAGAGAGAGCCGATCAAAAAAAAAAAAAAAAAAAAAAAGGAAAGAGAAGAAGAAGACAGCCGGGGTGAAAGGAGGCGAGGAGGGTGAAAGGAAGAAGAGGGTTGGCAAGGAAGAGGAGCCGGCAGCCATAGTTGACCGGAGAGTTGACCGGGGGTTGACCGGAGGTTTTGATCGACGTTGACCGGAGTTGACCGGGGGTTGACCGGGGGTTGACCGGGGGTTGACCGCAGCGTTGACCAGCGTTGACCAAGGCGTTGACCACTACTTTGACCAAGCTGGAGCTGGTAACATCTCGCCAAGCCTTCAGCCTATCCCTCGCCCTATGGATGTGCACACACCCCTTGGTACTTGCTGAGTCCAGTCTGCCTGTCTATTCTTTTTGCGTCGAGTCTCTTCTGTCCTAGGTGATAGTACTCTGTGGATGAAGGATAGGGTCTTGTTGACCAAACCCACACGGGATGAGTAGGGCTAAAAGCTGTGTTTGATGACTTGACTGTCCCGGAGGACACGAACCCTCCCAAGGACTGGTACTGACCGGCGGGCTGCTCGGTGTGGCACGGTAGGCCCGAAATCCGAGTTGTGGGCTGCACAACAGACCGTCTAAGTCTTGGCCCGAGATGGTACGGCCTTTCCACCTTTTCCCCTTATCTAAGTCCTTGTGCTAGAAGGTGGTAACTGGCATGGACTTTGACTCATACAGGACGACTTCTCTACTCAATGCATCATAAGTGATGCCGGCCTGTCGAGATTTGTCAAAGAAATGCCCACGCAGGGCCTCTGGCATGGCACGATAAAATAACTGGACCAATTGGGTCTCAGTGACCCCATGGTCTGGGACGGCTACCAAGGTCGTCCATGGTGCCCTTGAGTGCTCTCGCACTCCTCCACTGTCGCGAGTGGATCGTTTGTAGCTTATCAGAGGCGCGAACGCCTCTCGTTGGGTCTGCAAATTGCTCCTTCAGGAGCTTGAAGAATTGAGGAAGGGGGGTGACTCTTGAATATGCAACCAGGTTGTTTTCACAACCAGCTGCGCGCGCAAGGGACCTGGCAAAACTAACCGTCTCATCCTTAAGGGCCTGGAAGGCCACGAGGACTTGTTCCTCTGACAGGATGTGTTGTAGATACACATAACTATTGACACTGGCCTCCCAGTTGTCAAAGTTCTCCTCCTTCTTCCCTTCATATGCTTTCGGGAATTTAAGCTTAACTGGGTCCTTGCGAGGCCTGGCCTCGCCCTCTACAGCGGCTATCGCTTTAGCGCCCTCGATAGCGCCCTCACAAAACTTCCCCACATTGTCTCTCAGTTGCTTGACGTCGCCCCCAATGTGGGTGACTATATCGCGAGCAAAGTCTCTAAATCCCGACCGCATGGCACTCAAGGCTACCTCTTGGGTCCAACTCGCTTGGCGCTCCTCCATCCATGTTGTGCTCAGCACCTCCAGGTACCCCAATACCTTATCCCATTTCGCCTTATCATCTGGCTGGGCCTGCACTTCTTTCCTACGGTCTTGCACCTTGGCCACCGCTGCGGTCAGTTTGTTGACTTCCTCTCTCCTCCTCTTCTTCTCCCTCTTCATCCTCAATTTCCATGCCAACTTTTGTTCCTCCTCCCTTTCTCGCCGTTCCATACCCTCCATTGCTGCTAGCTCGCTGGCTAGCGCATCCCTCTCATCCTGAGTCACATAAGACTCCGCCTCCTCATCTTCTCCCAACGATAAATTAGCGACCCACTCACTTATCCTTTTCTCCATCTCTGCGTCCGTATCTCTCTTCATCGTCCCACTACTCCCTTCTCCGCTCTCAATCCGCATTCTCTCTTTTTCTTCTTCTGCTGCTACTTCTTCTTCAGCAGCCTTTCTTCTTTCTTCCTCCTCCTGTTGAACCCTCTTCATCTCCTCCTCCAATCTCTTCATCTTCGCCGCCTGCTCCTCTGCGATAGCCTTTAACTTCGCCTGCTTCTCAAGCTCCTTCCTCTCCTTGTTTTCTCTCACTAAGGCGGCCATTTTCACTTGCTGGTCCGGGGTGTAGGGACTAGTGCTCTTCCCACTCCGGGTGTCAAGCATGGTGATCAGTGCACAACCGGATATAGCTGTTCCAAACCTCACCATGTAGACTCTAGCCCCTGACTGACAGACCTACAAACTCAATCTAAGACTCACAGAATCCGGACAGGGATCCAACCAACTAGAGTCTCTAGCCTAGACCTACACTATGGCTGTCACTACTAGACCTGTTGCTGATCAGGAGGCATTTAAGGAGATCCCCCGAACTCCTCAGGAATTATTTAACGTCGCAGACAGGACGACGCGATCAGCAGGTCTTTCAAGAAGGTGGTACTGACGAGGTCCCATATAGTCAGATTGAGTTGGGCCTCGAGGAAGAGGATAGTAGTGTGGGGCAGGGGAGGTCCTATGCTGCTGTCGCGGCTGGAGGGAGGCCGCTAGTTAGAGGAAGAGGCCAGGGCCAAAGGGGCCAGGCCACGGGAGGCCGAGGACCGGGCGCACAGGGCGTTGGCAGACAGGGAAACCGCCAAGTGGGAGGTAGGGGTCAAGGTCCCCCGCCAAATCGCCAAGGTTCTAATCGGTCCCCACAACAACGAGGTGGAAGGGCACCTCGAGGAGGATGGCACCCAGGCTTGCCACAGGGCAGGCCCTGGGAAGATTTGGGCTTGGACCAGCGCATATGGCAGGAGCGCGTGGAGAAGGGTCAGTGCGTATTCTGTGGTGACCCGGCCCATGTCATTAAATTTTGTTTGAAGTATAGACAGGCCCGTTGGGCTGCTCAATAGTCGAAAGGCAGCCGCGAGTAGGGATTGCAAATGCCCCTACTTCAAGGCCATGTGGAGAAGTGAGCGCGCGCGGACAGGACACTCCCAACCCACATGAGCCTATGGCAGAGGTTGCAGGCCCGTGCCTAGATAGCTGTCCAGAGACTGCTTGTGTTAGCGTCTCTCTAGGCACGTCCCTCACAGGTGTGGCGAAAGAGTTGAAGGAGAGGATGCCCGCCTGGGCCAAAATGAAGAAAGAGAGTAAAACACAAGTGATTTTGGTAGATGTAGAAGTTTTCAGGAGTAGAGTAGGGGCCCTTATAGACTCAGGGACCACCCGCAGTTATATTAGCCGTAGAGCGCTGAAGAAGTTGAGGCTAGGACTAAAAGTCAAGAAGTTAGCAGACCCCATAGTCAGTGTCCTCGCAGACAACCGCACAATGCGTGTTGAGGACTATGTAGAGGGAGTCCAGGCATACTTTCGCCTAGAGAAGGATGAGAAGGTGGAGAAAGTTCTCCATTCCCTGACTCTCCTCGTACAGGATGACCTTCCTTTCGATATAGTATTGGGAATGGATTGGGGAGAGGCAGCAGGGGCCACACTCCACTTGAGAGAGCATGAGTGTAGGCTCCCTAGTCCGTCAGGCGAGGTTAAGACTGCCCGCCTGTTTCATGTGTCAGGCGTAGACAACACCTTGGCACATTGCTGTCTCAGTGCTCCTGCGTTCGCGCGACTAGTAAAGGAGCAGTTAGAAGACCAGGTCTTTGTAGTCTACGTTAGACTTGTCACTGAGGCTAAGGAAGAAGTGAGTTCCACAGATCCAACCATAGCCAAGCTGCTGGAAGAATTCAAAGACTTAACTGAGTCGCCGACAGGAGTAGTGCCGCGACCCATCCAGCACAGGATAAAGATAGAGCCTGGCAGTAGAACTCCTAAGGGAGCAGTCTATAAGATGTCCCCTAGAGAATTAGAGGAGCTGCGCAAGCAGTTAGATGAGCTCCTTGAGAAAGGTTGGATCAGACCCAGTTTGTCTCCTTTTGGAGCACCAGTCCTGTTTGTCCCAAAGAAGGAAGTAGAGCTTCGTCTGTATATAGACTATAGGGGTTTGAATGCGATTACCTTGAAGATTGCTGAGTCGCTGCCCAGGATAGACAATCTCCTAGATCGGGTGCAGGGTTGCAAGTATTTTTCTAAGATAGACCTGAAGTCCGGTTATCATCAGATAGAGGTCCACCCTGATGACCAGTACAAGACTGCGTTCCGGACTAGATATGGGCACTACGAGTTTATAGTGATGCCCTTTGGACTAACCAACGCGCCAGCCACCTTTCAGCTTTGTATGAATGACTTGTTTAGGCCATGGTTAGACAAGTTTGTAGTAGTTTATTTAGATGATAGCCTAGTTTTTAGTAAGACCCTCCAGGAGCACCAGGGTCATTTGAGGCAGGTCTTGGAGAAGCTACGAGAGGCTAACTTCAAGATCAACGCGAAGAAGTGCGAGTGGGCCAAGACACAAGTCCTGTACTTGGGCCACGTATTAGACGGAGATGGCATAAAGCCAGAGGACAGTAAGATAGCGGCGATTAGAGATTGGCCGACGCCCCGCACATTGACAGAATTGCGGTCGTTTCTAGGCCTAGCTAACTACTATAGGAAGTTCGTGAGGAACTTCTCCACTATCGCCGCTCCGTTGCGCAGGTTGCTAAAGAAAGAGGCAATCTGGCAATGGGACAAAGACTGTACGTCTGCGCTAAAGAAGTTAAAGCGCGCCTTGATAGAGTACCCTGTCCTCAAAGTAGCCGATCCGTCTTTGCCATTTGTCGTCACCACGAACGCAAGTCAGTATGGAATAGGCGCCGTGTTACAGCAAGACGACGGCAATGGCTATAGACCCGTAGAGTTCATGTCAGCGAGGATGCCCTCAAAGAAGGTTGCTACCTCCACGTACGAGAGAGAACTCTACGCTCTCAGGCAGGCTTTAGAGCATTGGAAGCACTACCTGCTTGGGAGGCACTTCAAAGTGTATTCTGACCACGAGACCCTTAGGTGGTTAAAGACTCAAGCCAAGATGACACCTAAGTTGACTAGGTGGGCCGCAAAGATAGACCAATATGACTTTGAACTTAAGCTAGTGAAGGGCAAGTACAACATAGTGGCGGATGCTCTGAGTAGGAAATCAAACTACTTTGGAGCCATAGTACACTATCTGGATATAGGGAGAGACCTGCATGAGAAAGTGAAGCAAGCGTATGCGCAGGACCCTATCTATAGCGACCTCCTAAAGAGAGTTAGAGAGGCCCTAGAGACCGAGCCAGATTACCGCACTACAGACGGGTTGCTGTTTGAGAAGACTAACGTATTTGACCACCTGTGCGTTCCCAACAGCGAAGAAGTCCGCAGTTTGATCCTCGGGGAATGCCACGATACTGAGGGACATTTCGGTTGGCAAAGACATTAGCCAATCTAATGCATGCGTATACCAAGCCAGGAATGAAGAACGACTGTATAGAGCAGTGATGGGCCGACAACCAGCCGGTTGAGCTACCTCGGTCCAATCGGAGCCGGACCAGACCAGGGGGGGTGAACTGGGAAACCGGTTTTGAAAAAAAAAGTGCCCAAATATCTTTTTTTTTTTTTTTTGGGCAGATTCCGATTGCGCTCTTCAAGACCTGTCCGAATCCGCAATTAAATTTTTAAGGTACAACATTTTTCAGGGGGCTTCCAGAGGGGGGCAGGGGGTTATCATTGACATATTCAGGCAACTACGGCTTCCTCAGGGAGGGGTCAAGTAAGCAAGTTCACTTATCCGACCCCCCCCGTCGCTGGAGCACTTCGTGGAGTATGTCATTTGATATTGATACCCCACGAGCTAACCAGAGATGATGAGAGGAGGTCCTTGCCCGGAATTATAGCTCCTCCAGAGTATATTTCGACAGCAGAAAAGTTATGGTTCCAACCTGCTGCTCGTGGAGGCAGAGCGTTTTCTGTTTGTTGGTTCCTACATAAGGTGAGTTGTCAGTTCGGAAGTATCTTGTCTTGCAGTCTGTCCAGATACATGTAGTGGAGCAAGGTCCATTCGAGATAGATAGAGAGAAGAATATGGGCCTCGCTGCACTACTCTCGAAATGTGCAAAACGAGAGTGAATCTTCTGCTAGAATTCGGAAAGGTACACCGCCAAGATTTTTGTCTTTTGTGCATGTCGAGAGTAGTGCAGCAACGCCCTATATTTTAGGTCCATTCTTGGGATTGCACCTCGGACAACTCTGAAATCACAATTCCAAAATCTGAACCCATAACTTTTTCCACAGATGGCAGGGACGTCGCAGAAGGATATAATCTCAGCAGAGTCTCATCAGACGCATAGTGTTCCCCTCGTGGCTGAGGGTGAAAGAGCATCAGATGTTGCCAATGGTAACTGGTCCATTGGACCACAAGATGACAAATTGGATAAGGGGCCTACTCGACCCACATCTTAGGAAAAACGCATGGCTGTTCTCCGCTGCTGATCTGCATAGATCAGCGGCGGATATCCTCTGCCCGTTTTTCTTACAGAAATGGGGTTCAAGCTGATCTTTGCCGCTGATCTGCGACGATCGGTGGCCAAGATTGGCCACTTTCTGTACTTGAAAAATTTGGGCCTACAGGACCCTGTTTCGAAATTCTGGGGCAGGTCCCGCCCCCACGAGGCCTTGGGAACACATACGCGCCGACAAAAAAAAAATTCAGCCCCCAGTGAAAATGCGCTGGGGGCAACCGGGAGGGAACCGGCCCGGGCCACCGGCCGGTCCAATCGGAAGGACTGCGGATGGGGAGGGGTCCCCGGTCCATCCAGGGACCAGCCCTGGTATAGAGTATGTTCGCAGTTGCGAAGTGTGCCAGAGGAGTAAGACTACTACGCGCGCCCCTCTAGGTCTTCTCAGACCCTTGCCTATTCCTGATCAGCCAGGAGACTCAGTGTCCATAGACTTCATGGACACCCAAGTCAAAACCAGACATGGTAAAAGCCAAGTCATGGTCATAGTTGACCGTTTTAGTAAGTATGCAGTTTTTGTTCCTTTGCCTGCAGAGGCACGTACATACTTAGTTATATAGAAATTCTTTGACTTTTGGGTTAGTGAGAATGGAATCCCATTGTCAATAGTTAGCGATAGAGACAGTCGTTTCACCAGCCAGAACTGGCAAGAACTCATGAGAGTCTACGGATCTAAGTTGTTAATGTTGTCTGGCCGCCATCCAGAGACTAACGGTCAGACTGAACAGATGAACAAGATCCTACAGCAAGTTCTGCGCATGTACATTAGACCTGACCAGATCAACTGGGACAAGATGTTGCCCAAAGTAGCTAGCGCGTACAACAACAGTGTGCATCTATCCACCTGTCGCACTCCCAATGAGCTGCACAAGTCCTTTAGACCGCGCAGACCATTCAAAGGGCTGAACCGGGATCAGATTCACAGACTACCGCCCGGTACCAGGGAGTTTGCGATACAACACGAGAAAGAGCTAGCAACAGTTGTAGAGAACCTCAGGAAGGCCCAGCATAGAATGATAGAGCAGGCTAATAAGCACCACCGCCCGTCGCAGTTTCAGGTAGGCGACTTAGTCTAGGTCAAGGCTAAAGAGTTTGCACCTCCGGATATGGACGAAAGTTATGACATTGAAGGTATTGTAGACGAGGATGTGTTTAGAACAGGAGGTAGAGGTCGTCCTTAGAAGCATTATAAGGTCCGGTTTGCCTATCAGGAACCGGAAGACGACCGCTGGTTTACAAGAACAGAACTTCTAGAAACAGCTCCCGACATAGTCAGAGCCTATGAGCGTGACAAGAAAGGTAAAGGTCCCGCCTTGGACTAAGATGTTCTCGGAGGACCTTGAATTTAGGACGGCGGAGTGAAACGGTTTCACCTTTTTCAGTAGCAGATGCAGATCCCAGGGCTCGATCCCTAGACCTTGCCCTACCCGTGTACAGTACCTGTGTAAACCCCGAGAGTTGAACCKGTGACCTGTGTATTMGTAAAYAGTTGGTAGGCMTGTCGTAGGTCCATAGGTAGCAGGGGTTCGATCTGTAGATCTATAGAGTAGAAGTCCTAGTGAGTTCCAGAAGTCTAGCTGTAGCCCTTCTAGAAGGTCGGCAAGTGGGCAAGTGGTCAGGTGGCGAGTCAAGTGGTGGACTAAACTGCAGTGCAATCGCAGTACGACCTCGGTAGGATAGCAGTGTGTCCACAGTCAGTTAGCGGTAAGGTCCAGTCAGTCCCAGTCCGGTCCAGCAAGTACCACGAGGGACTGTGAGCACCATGGGCCGATGGAAAGGGGCAGACCACCAAGTTTCAGAAGTATAAATCAAGAGGCAACGCCCAACCATTCATTGATTCCTGCGTGAGCCATGCGGAAGCGCTGCCACAACGACTTGTGCAAGGAGGTCTGCAGTGAGCCCGGAGCTGAAGTAGGCAAGAGAGAAGGAGCGTAGCATAGCGATAGGGTAGAGGCAGCCATAGCTGCCATAGCTGTAGTCTAGTGTGAAGCGTGTGTGTACGTGTGAGTGTTCAGAGTGACGCGTGTGGGATATCTAGGGTGATCCGGTGTATGTGAACAGTAAGTTGTTTGGGCGCTGAGTCGTCATAGCCAATTGGAAGTGAACTCGTATCTGGATACCATATCTCTGAGTTTTGAGTGGGCCCATGTCGCCAGTTTGCTGCGCTGCTGTTTACATGTATGAAAAGTGTGAATGAGAACGAGTCTGATTGCAGATCGATGGCTGGTAGGATGGAGTTGAATCTGGAGATAAGGACGGAGGTGCGAATTAGTGGCTGACGAATGACAAAGGAGAGTTAAGAGGGAGGGATCGGGCAGAAAGAGTGATACAGGGAGGCGGCTGGTATGCCGGGCAAGAGAAATATTGGTGGTTGAGTGATTAGGAAAAGGAGTTGTAGGGGGAAAAGAAATACAAATGATGGAATGAAGGATGATGGAAGAGAGGTCGATTGAAAGGATGAGTGAAAGTGAACGTGGAAATTTCTGGTGGGTGACCAAATGAATAGAAGGGCGTATGGCCGGGAGGCGGACTAGAAAAGATGCCAAGACGTCTAAGTAGGACGGGAGGCTGAAGAGGTAAGTGGATGGGAGGAAGAGTGGTTGGGAGCGGGGGGGGGTGGAGAAATAAGGGAAGACTGAGTGGACTGAGCGATTCGCGAAAAGGATTGATAGAAATAGATGGGAAATTAGAACGGGAAGGCGAGCGACCGGGATGGTGATGAGGAGAAAAAATATGTAGTGATGATGTTACGGAGTCGATGGAGTGGGAAGAGTATGTTAAAAATCTCACTCATGTAGCGCTTGGACTGGGGTGATTCGCGGAAAGGATTGATAGAAATAGATGGGAAATTAGAACGGGGAGGCGAGTGACCGGGATGGTGATGAGGAGAAAAAATATGTTAGTGATGATGTTAGGGAGTCGATGGAGTCGGAAGAGTATGTTCAAAATCTCACTCATGTAGCGCTTGGACCTTCTTGAGAAGATTCTACCTTGGAGCTTCTTTTATCAACAATCTTCGTTTTCGGCCTTAGAGTAATCGCTCGAAAATTCCTCCTTGGTGCTTCCTTCGACAGCGACCTTCGTCAACAAACTTCGTTTTCTCACTCCCTCTCTCTCCCTTTCTCTCACTCTTCCTCTCGCTCCTGTTCGCGCTCTCTCTGGTTGACACTTCGGAGTAGTCTCTCTCTCTCTCTCTCTCTCTCTCTCTCTCTCTCTCTCTCTCTCGTTCTCTCCCACTCCCTGCCTCTCTCTCTCTCTCTCGTTCTCTCCCACTCCCTGCCTCTCTCTCTCTCTCTCTCTCTCGCGCGCGCGCGCGCTCGCGCGTGACCGTGCGATGGCAAACCCGCTGGCTGGCGCGCGCGTGACCCGAGGTCGAGGGCAGTGTGAGCGTGTGAGTGTGTGAGCGCTAGCGCGCTTACCGGCGGCGCAGGCGCAAAAAATCAGGTACACAGACAACCTTCTAACTTTCAAGTAGGGGACAGAGTCTGGGTGAAGTAATCTGAACTGGGACAGGAATTAAAAATCTCCAGAAAATTAATGCCATAGTACTTCGGTCCCTGGGAGGTCCTAGACATAGTTGGGGATCAGATGGACGGACCTTCTTATGTGATACGCATCCCACCTCACCTCCGCACACACCCAGTTTTTCACGCCTCAAAGCTGGCACCTTTCGCAGAATCTGTAGAGTTTCCCTCCAGACGGTCAATGCTGCCCCCAACGATGGATGGTGAAGTCGACATCGACAGAATCGTGGAGCATCAAATGATGCCAGTGCCTAAACCGCCAGGCAGAGGCCGCCCTCCATAACCGAGAATGCAATATCGTGTCAGATTCAGACATCATCTGGATCCCAGCGAAGATCGGTGGTTCACCAGAGAAGAGCTCATGCGAACAGCACCTCAAGTTATTGCAGGCTATGAAAGCGAACTCAAGAGGAAGACACCTGCAGATTAAAAGACTTCTCAGAGGACTATCGAAGGAAAGGAGGAGGGAATGCGAGGATCTGAGTCCTTGGCAGGCCTAAGGGGCCCTTGTTGCAGATGTGCCCACCCTAAGTGAAGGCGGGCCTAACAAATCACGAGAGGCTCTCGGCTGTTAATTTCGTATTTGGGGTCCAGGCAGTTGTGACACGCCAGTTGGTTGAGTGAAACACAGGCCGAGCAGCAAAGACATTCCACGGCCTCCAGCCCTTTCCGGGAAATGCAGGCCCTGGTCGAGAATCACAGCCTCATACACAGACAGGTGGGAGGCCCAACTGTACGGAGGCCCAGCAGCAGCATCGGAGGCACAACCTCCTGAGGCCTTGGCTTGCAAGTGCGGGGAAACGGTCAACTTCCATCGGCGGACTCTTACCATTTGGGACGCCTTCGGCGTGGAAGTGTCGTGTACTATTCCTCTTCCACACCCTTCGATTCGGTGCCAAGTGGTGACGGTCAAGTCGTTCCGGGCTACTTGCGCTTACGAGCAGCCTGACGAGATAGGCCTATGCTTCCTACGGACCGTTGCGGTCGCCGTCTCTTCACCCACAAACTTGTCTTCGAACCCCCGTGTGGTGCGGTTGCTTGACAAGTTCGCCGACATCTTCGAGTCACCTACCGGTGTGGTGCCGGATCGGCCGATCTCTCACGAGGTCATTCTTGAGGCCGGTGCTGTGCCGCCGAAAGGCTGCAATTACCGCATGAGCAAGGAGGAGCTTATGGTCCTCCGCACGCAACTGGATGACTTGTTGGACAAGGGCTGGATCTGCCCTAGTAGCTCCCCATATGGAGCGCCAGTTCTCTTCGTACGGAAGAAGAACAAGGATCTACGATTGTGCATTCACTACCGCAAGCTCAACGCGCAAACCGTCAAGAATGCGGGGCCTCTTCCTCGTATTGACGATCTCCTTGAGCAATTGGGTGGGGCAAAGTACTTTTCTAAGTTGGATTTGAAGTCGGGATATCATCAGATTTCGATCTGGCCGAACGATCGCTATAAATCCGCGTTCAAGACGCGGTATGGGCATTTTGAGTGGGTGGTCATGCCTTTTGGCCTCACCAACGCCCTGGCGACCTTTCAAGCAGCAATGACCAACGAGTTTCGTGCGATGTTGGACCAGTTCGTGCTGGTCTACTTAAACGACATTCTCGTCTATAGCCAGACATTGGAGGATCATCTTGAGCACCTTTGACGAGTGCTGGAGACGCTCCGCCGCGCCAAGTACAAAGCCAACTGCGACAAGTGCGATTTTTCCACAAGAGCTGGAATACTTGGGGAGGGCATCAGTCCGCTGTCGGACAAGATTCAAGCCATCCAAGAGTGGCCGGAGCCGCGGAACGTCACGGATGTCCGTTCGTTCCTTGGCATTGTCGGCTACTACCAACGTTTCATCAAGGGATACTCGAAGATCGCGACCCACTTGACCAAGCTTCAATGCGAGGATCTACCGTTTGACTTTGGAGAGGATGCACGAGAATCATTTTGGCTCTCAAAGTCGCGCTATTATCTGTGGAGATCTTGCGAATCTACGACCCACTATTGCCAACGCGCGTCACTACAAATGCGTCCGGCTATGGCATTGGTGTCGTCCTCGAACAACACGATGGCGTGGACTAGCACCCGGTCGAGTACTTCAGCAAGAAAATGCCCGTCGTGCACTTCATTGATGATGCACGCAAGAAGGAACTCCTAGCCTTCGTCCACACGCTCAAGCGGTGGCCGCACTTCCTCCTTGGTCGAAGTCAATTCCGATGGGTAACGGACAACAATCCATTGGTCTTCTACAAGACCCAAGACACCGTCAAAAGCACCATCGCCCGTTGGATGACTTTCATCGACCAATTCGACTGCTTTCCCGATCACATTCCGGGGAAGTCCAACCGTTTTGCGGATGCTCTTTCACGGCGTCCGGATCATTGTACCGCAGTCTATTCGACCTTCGAGATCGACGACGACCTGTGGGACAGTTTCATCCGCGGCTACCAAGCCGACCTCGAGTTTCGCGACGAGTACGGGAATTGCTCCTCTCCTAATCCGGCGCCTTCTCACTACCGGATCCAAGAGGGGTACTTGCTTGTCCACACGCGGGGGAAGGACCTTCTTTGCGTACGGAGTGACTCTCACTTGCGTACATGGTTTCTTGGCGAGTTCCACGATGCTCCCACCACCGGGCATTTTGGAGTCAATCAAACGATTGGCCGACTTCACGAGCGCTTTTGATGGCCCGGCCTTCTCGGCGACGTCACACGCTATTGCGAGTCATGCGAGATTTGCCGACGCTGCAAATCCCGCAACCATCGTCTGTACGGCGAGTTGCGACCATTACCGGTCCCCTTGCGCCGAAGGAAGCAATTGCCATGGACATTATCGGGCCGTTCCCCAAGCACAAGACCGGTGTGGATGGGATTCTCACGGTGGTCGACCGACTCGCCAAGTTCGCCATGTTTATGCCTTGCCGCTATCATGCCAAGGCACCGGACTTGGTTGAGGTTCTTTACGCTGGTTGGATTCGAACCAAGGGTTACCCCAAGGAAATCGTCTACAACCGAGACACTCGGTTCATGTCCGATTTTTGGTTGGTGCTCATCAAACGATGGGGCTCATCTCTCAAGCCAAGTTTGGCTCGCCACCCCCAAACGGATGGCCAAACGGAGAGGGCGTATCAGACCGCAAAGGTTCTCCTTCGTACTCTCATCCGTCCCGACCAAAAGGATTGGGTTGAGCGGCTGTCGGATGTCGAGTTGGCATACAACTCGTCCATCCACCCGGCTATCGGGATGTCGCCCTTCGAGTTCAAGCACGGCTCGCTGGTCACTTCCCCGTTGGACACAATCATTCCACGAACGGTCGAGAGCGACGACCATCTTCTTTTCTTGCGTCGGATGCAAGAGCTTCTTGTCAAAGCATACGACCAGAGGGCTAAGACGCAGCAACACATGAGCCAACAGGCCAATCGGCAGCGTCTTCCTTGTCCATTCCACGTCGGCGATCTCGTTTGGGTTTCCGCCGCAGAGTTCAACCTCGAACAAGATATCTCTCGCAAGCTCCTTCCAAAATGGATGGGGCCCTGGCCGATTGTGGCAACCGCTGGGGATGCACCCGAAGGACCTTCCTTCATCATTCAGGTGCCCGACCACTTGCCCGTC
This sequence comes from Chara braunii, assembly GCA_003427395.1. Taxonomy (NCBI): domain Eukaryota; kingdom Viridiplantae; phylum Streptophyta; class Charophyceae; order Charales; family Characeae; genus Chara; species Chara braunii. Next base: position 392,054 of record BFEA01000137.1, read on the forward strand.
TACCCGGTCTTTTATTGCTCCAAGTTGGCTCTTTACACGCCAGCGGAACATGACGAGTTTCCCGGGCGCTGATCGCTAGACCCACTCTTTATGGACGGTTTTCAAGAGGTCGGTGACGTCATCTCCAAGGGACGCTACGACAACGGACCGACTGAGTACCTGGTACACTTTGCGTACTGCACTCACAAAGTTGACCGTTGGTTGACCCGTGCGGAACTCCAAGCAACAGCTCGAGATGTTCTCGCACGCTACGAACGCAAGATGCAAGGCAAGTCGGTATCTTCGGCTCCACGCTGCACCCGCGTCCAGGTTCCACCTTCAGATCGTCAGCCTCGCCCTCGACCCGGCTTGACTTCATAAGGAGGGGGGGGTGTTACATGCTGCGCCTGCAACAGGCTGCACGACCCATTTTCAGGCCCGTGATGTTTTCAGCCCGAAAGCCTGAAAACAAGGGCCTACAGGCCCTGTGTCGTTTCAGCCTAAAATAGGGCCTTCCAGGCCCTGAGTCTTTTCAGCCTGAAACAGAGGGCCATTTTCAGGCCCTCATAAGATCGACCTGCCCTGAAACTTAGGCACCAGACTAGGGTTCTAGCACAGGCCATTTTGGGCCTGTTTTCAAGACAACCTTTGTTTGAGCTTCAACGCCAGGGTCTGACACGTTTTGGCATTGGCAAGAGCAGCCTCCTGGACGGGCCAGCACTATATAAGACTGGCCCGCCCTACAGGCTGCAGGTAGTTCATAGGGACTTCCGAGGCACTTCACGTGCTGTTCAGGAGGCAGGAGGTAGTCTTCAGGATTCGGCAGCAGCACTCTGGAGGAGCGCTACAGTAGTAGTAGTAGCGTTAGCAGTAGTCTTCAGCGCTAGCAGTAGTCTTCAGCGCTGGGCGCTAGTAGGAGCTAGAGTAGTACTGGAGGGAGAGAGAGATTGGGCGGAGGCCAGGGAGACTTACCTGCAGCGCCATAGCTCCAGCTTCGTCTTCGAGGTACCTTCAACACAGCGCCATCTTCACAGGTTAGTACCTGGCACATGAGAGAGAGAGAGTTCTTCTTCTTCCTCTTCTCAGTCCTCAATCTCCCTCTCACCCTCTCGCTACCTGACTTCACTGCATCAGCAGACTACGAGAGAGCGGGCTTGGTGACATTTGGATCCAGATTCGACATTGGGCTTCAGACAATTGACGAGGGATTATCTGGGACTTGTACCGAAGACTTGGTGTTGAGGACATTTTCATCTTCCCCCTTCTTCTTCGTCTGATCCCCTCCTCTTCGTCTGTGTATGGTCTGGACCTGGCACATTCTTCCTGTGTGTGTAATGAACCCAAGTCGTGATGATACTTGTTGATAATGCAAGTCCACAAGTCGTCAATCAGCTGATGAGATATCAATAGTGAAATCGTTACCAGATACAAAGAGATGGATAATCATACAAAGACGAATAAGCAAGAGGTTGGGAAGATAGACTTAGAGGGTGGAGAAGAATACTGCGCCCACTTCCTCTTCGGGCTTCCCTCCCAATGTCGCCACCTCAGCAACAATGATTGGAACGA
>BFEA01000137.1:402170-419670 GCA_003427395.1 Chara braunii
GGCCTGGGCAGTGCCTGGTCACACAGCCCAACGCAGAATAGTGAGTTCTGTGTGGCCTGGGGCGGGTCTGGCCCCGTACAGACCTTGATGCACACGAATTACTGCATGTGTAGCGCCAGGCCCCTTCACACCTTGTGATGAGGATGTTTGGTCTGTATTATATTGCGACATTGATTGGGTTAGTCATTGGTATTCTAGCACTCTGCTGCGCTGTCTTGTACTACGTGAGAGGGTCAGTCCCGGTCAGGTCAGGGCTTATATGTATGTACATCGCCTGACTGGGCATGTAACATTCATGATGAGAATTCTAAGAAAATTACTCCTATTCCAATTTGCTGTGCATCTCACTTTTTTTGCAGTTAAAGAAGCACCAAGATGAGCGGCGGAGATTGACAGAGCACGGTGACGATGAGCGGCAGAGATTGAAAGAGCATGCTGAAGAATAACAGCGGAGATTGAAAGAGCATGCTCATGGTCTTGCATCAAGGCTGTCAGAGAGCGAGAAGTAGCTTCGCTGTAGGAATGCAGTAATCGGTGATCTGCAAAATGAGGTGAACCTTCTGAGGGAGGAGATGAGATTCCGGAACGGGAAGGTGCTCCAGCTCAGCTCGTCGGTTGAGGAGCTGCAATACACTAACATGGAGCGTCAACATGTTGTCCAAGAGAAAGATACAGACATCTCAGCGTTGATGGAGACAATCTGACTTCTCAGTGATGATGCGGAGAAGCTTCGTTATGATCTAATCAAAGTTGTTGGAGGAGAAAGAGGGTCCCACAGATGAAGTGAAAGGGAAACAGAGTCTTGTGGATTGGCTGTCAGCTGAGGTAATGAAGGTGAGAGAACAGGCAGAGGAAATGGAACTCCAGCTGTGGGAACGGGATGGCCAACTGAGCATTCTGCGTTGCTCTCTGCAGGACGAGAAAGAAATGTACTACGGCTAGTGTGGTCTTCAACTTCCATCAAAGCCCTTTTTCCACAATTGGGTTATGTTGAGCAGTTTCCAGTCTCGGAAGATGTTGTGCAGTTCTGGACATGGGACGTGCTGTGCATTTCCAGACTTGGAACATGTTGCGCAGTTCCAGACTTGGGACATGTTGGGCATCTCCAGACTTGGGACATGTTGTTCACTTCCTGACTTCCGGACTTGGGACATGTTGTGCAGTTCAAGGTATGGGACTTGTTGTGCACTTCAAGGTATGGGACATGTTGCATAGCTCCAGCCTTGGGACATGTTGACTTGGGGCACATGTTATTCAGTTCCTGACTTGGGACATGTTGTTCTGTTCCTGACTTGGGACACACTGTGTGGCTCGAGACTTAGGACACGTTGCACGGTTCCAGACTTGGGACATGTTGTGCAGCTCAAGGTATGGGACATGCTGTGCAGTTCAAGATATGGGACATGTTGCACAGCTCCAGCCTTGGGACATGTTGCCCAGTTCCGGACTCGGGACATGTTGCAGGGCTGCAGACTTGGGTTATGCTGCACAGTTCCAGACTTGGGACATGGCGTGATCTTCCAGACTCGGGACATGCACGAACTTGGGAATGGAAAAATAATGCAATATCCACTCTCTAAGGGCACGCTCACAGTGTGTACCCAAAATCGTATTTTCTTAAAAAAATGGGATTCGACTGCTCGAGTCACACTGTGAGATCGCATTTCCTGGCAATATCTCCGTCTACGAATTTCTTTCCATTTCCACAGGTTGATTCCAAACAAGAAAGGGCCGCAAATTCCCACCCCTGTGGCCCCTCAGGCCGCTGACAAATGGGGTCACAAATAAGTAGTTTGGGGAAATGAGATCCTGGTGTGACTATCTGATGCATGCCCAATGGGACAATGCGTAGGGAGCCAAGGATCCGCAATGTGATGAAATTGACAATGCAAGGTCAGCGTAGCATCAACAAGCAATGTACATTCCGATATATACAAGATGGCACAAAGTGGCGCAGTGGAAGACTTAAAGAGAAGATCTGATCTGATCTGGACTGACCCGACATCCATCATACATCACACATGTGAGAGGGGAGGAGGGACTGCAATCACAGAAGAAAGGTCCCTCGTTCACACACATACATGGGGAGATACCACAGATGAGAGATGGGGGAAAGGGACGAGACGAAGGAGAAGGAGGCGAGGGAGTAGACCAAGATCGTGATAGCGAAGTCCAAAAAAATAGTCCCTTGCCGAGTGTGCAATCAATGTCTGTCCCAGAAATGTCGAATCAGATCCTGGGCAATGTGCCCAGCATAACCTCTGCCTGTATCATCTACCGATAACCTCTTTCACTCTCGTATATGAAGAAGAAGATAAGAACGAGGAGGAAGGAGGAAGAAGGAGGGAGAGAGAGAGATGGAGGAGGAAGAAGAAGATGACGTCCTCCTGGTTATCTCATTTGCAGGTAGCTGTCACCGTACGGACTGTGGTCGTCGTCGTGTGCAGGTACCGCGTGGACCCTGGCTATGGCGCCAGGTAAGCTCGCCGCTTGCAGGTAAGGCCTCCGCCTCTCTCTACTACCTACGCCGCTACTCCCTACTCCGTAGTGTAGCGCGGAATAACGCTGCCTCCAACCAGCAGCGTGTCGCTCCAGAAGTGAGCTACTCGAACTCCCCTTTGCCCAGCCGCTGCCCAGCTATTTGTAGCGCTGGGCGGGCTGGGCCTACCTGATGCTGGCCTCAGAAAAACGGCCCAGCTGGTCTGGGTCCCTACCGGACGTCCAGACCATGCTGCTGATGCAGCAAGGCGCAGAAATGCGCCTGGCCTAAAAATGGCCCCGTACCTGTGCACCTAGCCCAAGGCGTCGCCTTGGGACCTGCAGGGCCGAAACGACGTCTGCACCTACCGGTCTGGCGCCAAAATGTGCCTGGCCTCGTTTCGGGCCTGCCTCCGGTGTACGCAGTCCCCAGGTCCGGCATTGGGGCTGCAAGTCCGAAACGGCACCTGAACAGACAAAGTAAGACAGCACACACACACAAAAAGGAAGTAAAACTAACCTATCTAACTAGTGTGCTACCTAGGGCCTGGAGGGCCGCCGTGGGCCTCCAGGGCGCGTGCTGTATGGTACGCGGCCTGGGGCCCCCTCAGCAACCGTCGGGCCCCTCAAATGGGGCCCGTGTGCAGGCGCAGCATGTAACACTCTCCCTCGACACTACTGTTTTGGGATTTTGGGGATTATGCAGATTTGGTACTGCAGTGTGAGCGTGCCCTGAAACTGGCCATGAAAGCATTTTGCAGTGTGTGCTACATATATAGACTGTGCCCAGATTGACCCAACTTCCCGCCAAGTGATCATCGAAGCGACGAAGACCACGTTCACTGTTGTGGAGGTGAATACTATATTCATAAAAAAAAAAAATGAAAAAAAAATCCACTCTCTAAAATTGGCCAGTCGAGCGTTTTCTACAAAGTTCTTTGCAGCGTGTGGCACTGTGTGCTATATATATAGACTGTGCCCAGATTGACCCAACTTCCACCCAAGTGATAGTTGAAGACCACGTTCACTGTCGTGGAGGTGAGTACCATATTCATTCTACCCTGTTTAAAAAGGGACGGAGAGAAAGAGGGATGGAAGGAGAGGGGAAGAATTTGAAGTGGAACACAATTCACTGTGAATGACATGAAATGCTCATCATTAGCGAGGTATTCATTTAGGGGAAATTGTGACACAGTTAATTGTATAGTATAGTCTGCTGGAGATTGCACGGAAAGCTTCACGGAGGTGGGGGATTCAAGGAAGGCTCCTTTGTGGTGAGTCCTTCTCCACCAGTCTCAGGGCTGGGCAAGGTTTTCATCATTCCTCTCAGAGTGTTTTGATAAGCAGAAATCAATGAGAGAGGGGGCTGATTTTCTCTCTCGAGTACTGCGCGCAAGGTTTCAGTGAGGAAAGGAGTGTGAGGTTCCTTCGTGGTCTGATGATCTTCTCTCTCAAGGACTACATGCAAGGCTTCAGTGAGCAGAGGACTGCAAGTTTCCTTCCCGGTCAGCCATTCTCATCAGGACATGGTCTTCCCCCAAACACGATCCACGCTCATCATGAATGTACACACGCCATTTTTCCGGTCTGATACAGTGATGACTCCTGATGAGGGTGGGCAGTGGGCAGGGCAGACGGTAGGCAAGGTTCTCGTCATCCCCCACAGCAAGTGACAGAGTAGACTGATATTGCGTCTCCCGTCCGGAGTCACCCTTGAATAAGCCATTGCCTTGGCCACTCCGCTATCACAAATGAGAAATCCAACAGCATTCTGGTGTATGCCCACCAGCAATTGCCATTTGGGACGACAGCCAGTCTCCAGTTGTAAAATATTGTCACGTAACTATGAACTAAAAGAGCGCACTTTTCGAAACAAACAGTAAAGCAGGTACATAAGTACAGGAGTTGTGACACTGCTATACAAAAAAGGAGACCCCACAGAAATCAGAAACTACTGCCCAATAACACTGCTTATGGTGGTGTACAAGATACTGGCCAAGCTTCTGGCCAATCGGCGTAACAACATTACTCGGAGCCGTTTCCACATTGATCAGACCGGATTTATCCCCCGCAGATTCATCCTAGACAACTTCATGACGCTGACGGAGTCGGCACGATACATCACAGACAAGAGACTCAATGCAGCCATACTCTTCTTTGATTTTGAGAACGCATACGATCAGGTCAATTGGAACTTTCGGCACCAATGTATTGAACAGATGGGCGTTAGACCAAAATTTCGCAAATGGGTGAGAGTTCTGTACAACAACGCACACAGCCAAGTACAACTCAATGGTTTCCTCTCCCCAGTATACAAAACGAGTCGTTCGTTGTGTCAGGGGGACCCGCTAGCGGCCCCAGTTTTTCTCTTCATCATGGAGGCGATAGCTTCATTCTTGCGCAAGGATCCGGCCATAAAGAGAATAGTAGCTGAAGCGACTCAGCCCTTCCATGAGGTCAGCTTACCCACCACTCTGCTCTTCGTTGACGATCTCACCGTCATGATCAGAGAGCCTGCAACGCTTCGTTCCAAGCTCTTCCACGCACCGTGCAAGCCTTTCAACTGGCACTGGAAATAAAAAGGTAACTGGCAGAAAACTGTTGGTTGGTGGCTATCTGACACGGCGTGACCTCCACAGGGCGTCACTCCCGTAGGGTTTACATGGCAAGACTCCAAGACACCGTTCTGGTTCCTCGGCATCAAGCTCATGGACGCAGGGCCTGACCACGCTATGGCGGTAGAGATGCTCATCCGAATGCTTCGGAAATTAGATAACTGGTCAAACATCTGCACCTAGGTATTCAGACAGGCACTGATACTTGATGCTTCTAACCACCGTTTGGACTCCGGAGTTGCGCATGGCAAGAGCTCTCAAAATGAGATCCACGACCTATCGGTGGACCGGTAATCCCTCCACATAGAGCTTCATTCCTAAGTTGGGCTGGCATATCTCACGCAACCTAAAGGAAGAGGGGGTCTGGGAATACTGAACCTGCTCCCACAGACAAAAGCCTTGCAAACCAAGTGGATAGTGAAACTGCTTACGAACCACAAACTGCCTTTGACTTCGCTGGTGCTTTACGGGATCAGACAACTTCCGAAGGCCTCCACCTCGGCTAACATGCAAGGATACTACTGGCTGATGTCCAAATCATGGTCCGCCCATCGGGGAGTGCAGCAACAGCATCAGCACCAACCACAACAAGACTACAGAGACTACTGGATGTACCTCATCAAATCTTGGAGGGGAATCTTCCCGGCCAAGACTCGCGGACCTACAAAAAGGGAAGAAGTTCTACGTCAACCATTCTTTTGCAACCATTGGCTCCAAGACCAAGCTGACAAACCCTGGACTTCAGTGACCCAGGATGGACGATGGATCACGTGGTTGGAGCGAGGGGTTTGGAAGGTCAACCACATATGGAATCAGCAGCACAACCGATGGAAAACGTGCCTAGGACTCCGGGACACGCTCAAAAGATGCCACAACCTGCAAGACAACGTCAGTGGCCTCCTCCAATCTATCCCTCCCGAGTGGCTGCCGCTACTTCAGCTGCTACTTCAGGGGCCCTCCAATTGGAAGGCAGGAGAATGGGCAACGGGGAGCTGGAAAGGTACCCCGACAGTGGCTTTATCATTTGTCAACCGTATAGGTCCGGCAGGAGATTGGGCATTGTGGACCATTCATAACATACAGCAGTTGGGACAAACCACAAGTGTAGTCACCAAGACGATAGCGGCCAAGGTAACTGCTAAAACGTTGATGATGAGGAAAGAAGTACTTGAGGACGATTGTAACGAGCGTGAGGCTGAGGGTGAGCCGAGGGAGAGGAGAGAGAGGGAGAGAGTGAGAGCACACACACACACTCACTCACTCGACACGACTGACTCGGACTGAGGATCGGACGCCGACACAGTGGCAAGTCACGAAGTCGAAGTTTTGGATTCCGAATGCCGAAACAGCAAGTCACACGGAGTACGAGTACAGCAGCAGAGAACTGGTACGAGACTGGTCCCCGTACCGTACGGGGAGCCGGTATAAGTACCGGTGACACGTACGGTACCAGGGGCATTTCTGCAAAGGCCCCGAGGGCAGAACTGAAAAATGCAGTATTTGAAAGTACCGCCCGAATTGCAGCATGGCGCCAGTTGTCCAAAATCCTACGGTAGCAAAGGAGGGGTTTGGAAAAAGGGTGCCAGGCCGAAAACGGGATGCAGCCGAAACAGCAAAAGATAGACCAGGGATCGAGCCCTGGCGAAGTCCGTAACAACGATGAATACATGATTTATAACCCCACCGAGGCGTTGCAGGACCTCGAATTCGACCGAGCAGAGTGGGTATGGAAAACATCCTCCGGTCAGAAGGGCATAGAGCACAGAACCAGCATCTTGGATTACGCAACCTGGTTTGGCTACAATTTACGACGCCGAGCGGTCAACATAAGTGACACGCTTTCAACAAGATGGCTGAAGCATGTGCAGGGAGGTTTAGGGCCCGGGACTCAGATCTCGTAGCAAATCCCTTTAGCAATCAAAAACACCCGCATCAGAAGCATGCAATGGCTCATCTACTATCATGCACTACCCAGGCGACGATCAGAGGAGGCTGGACAACCTCTAGACGACCTCTGTGCCCTCTGTCATGAGGGCGTCTCAGAAGACCTGCCGCATTGCTTGCTCTCCTGCTCAAAGGTGACACAGCTCTAGAAGAGAACAGAATCACTGTGGGCTTCCCTAGCGGGAACGGTTCTACCTCAGCCTTACACGGCTAACTGGCCTACAGGAGCCAACCCTAGCGGTCGCATGGCAAAGGACTTTTTTTCGTGGACTTCAGACTCTCAAACTATGGATAATATGGAAGAGAAGATGTAAGGAGGCTATAGCTAGTGAGACTGTTTCCCAGCCTGAGGCTTGGCAGACTCTCCTCCACTTCCTACGGGCTGGATATCAAGTAGATTGGAACAAAGCGCCGACCTCATTCAAAAAGACCCAACGAAACAACAAGGAATCATTGACAAGTTCAAGAGAGAACGACTGGGCGCAGGTAAACTAGGAGACATTGAAGGCAGCACACCAAGGTTTGTCTGGAGGACTGCAGGGCCCCAACAGGGAGACCACCTCGAAGCAACAGAAGTCCTGTCGACACTTGTTCATTCACCAACACAAATGGTCAACCTGGCCATGGTGTAACAGGGAGGCTAGTTACAGAGAGCCACGCTGCAGGTTAGGATAAGAGATAGAAGTTTCACAGAGATTAGCCTTTTGGCTCTAGGATAATACGTTCACCTGACAGCTGTGACAGCTGAGAGGAGTACACAAGGTTAGAGCAAGAAAACATTTCCGTAGAATTTGGAAAGTAAAGGGTTATGATAAGAGTAACTAGGAATTAAGTTTTAAACTTTAAACCCAACAATTGTAACATAGTTATGTGTTGTTACGCCGAGTTTGGGTCCCATTGAGGGGCATTAGACAGCTATGTCAGCTGAGAGTGCTACATAAGGCTAGTGCTAGAATGCATTGTGGTAGCAGTAGGAATAGTTAGGGATTAAGATATGCGCAAAGGGTTTAAGCCCATGAAGTAGAACTTCAGTTTTAGTTAAGTGATGTACTTTGTGTCCGGGTCCCATGGGGGTCCCGTCAAAAGCATAACCCTGGGTAAAGCTCCCAGACCCGGTCTTTATGTGGGGTGGCCGGCCCCTTTTATTCTTTTAATTTAAGAAGAGGGAAAAGGGAATTAAAACAAAAAAAAAAAGATGAAACCATTCATTCTTCTTTTAACTCCCCCTTCACCGCGCCTCTCGCGTACGAGGCTTTCCATGTTGATGAAGTTGTAATATATCTTCATGAATATCTACGAACGAGGCACCGACTTCACTTCAGTTCTGAATGAAAGTGGCTTCAGAGTGGTGTTCGTCGCCAGAGACAACTCGTGGCCAGAGCTTTTGGGGTAATGAAAGGAGGGTTGTCAGCACGTGCTTGGGGGATGTAGATGGCTAGCAGAAGTTTTCTTCTGATGCGACAGGCATGCCGTCCCTCCCTTGCCATATGCTGTGCTGAGGTTTGTGGCTACCGCATTCACCCGGATAGAACACCCGACCATTATAGCCGTATTCGGGCTAACTTGCAGTCCCGATACAGTGCTTATGACCGGGTGTTCTGTTCGAGCAAAGATGGCAGGGGAAGTTTAACAATTGATTACTAAATAAATAAATAAATGATTGCCTGCAAGTTGTTCCGACCCGTCATTTTTACCAGCTATGTCTAGACTCTGATTTCCAGCAAATGAGCTGATCCAATGTTTGTCTAATACGAATATCATCCGCCACTAACGGGCATCATCTAGCAGCGGGAGCTAGTGCTGGGGCAGCCATTTCTTGCTGCTCTACTGGTTACTATCCATCTTCTGCGAATGATGATTCAGCAGCAGAAGCAGCCTGTGCTTGTGCACTGCAGCTGAAGCCATTTACTATATGCTATTATGATAATGATCACGACATACTCATTCGTGAATTAAAGCAGTAGCCATCATAGCGGGGGGCTGGGACGTGCTCCTACCGGTAGCTCTCCCACCAACATTCTGTCTCAAACACGCGTTAGCTAAGCAATTATAGCGAAGTAAATAAAATGGCTGGAAGCCTGGCATGGATCTGCCCTGCAATTTGGGGCAGATTCATTGTGAAAAACAGGGAGCTCGTGAACGCATGCCAGACCAGACGTGGCAAGGCACAAAGCAACGTCTTCTCTGTATTTCCGTTGATTACTGACGTACTTACCAACACATGTAGAGAGCCTTAGTCCACTATGGACCTAACACGCCTGAAGCGCACTGCAGACTCAGCCTTAAATGAAAATGAAAAAGATGAGAGCATATGGTGGAACCGGTGAACCATTCAAATCTCTTTTCGAATGAGCAGAGGGCTCATAGTACCTTTATTTACAGCAGCAGCCTAAGCACAGCGCTGGTCTGGTTGTGTATACAGTCAGCAGACGGGAAGGAGCCTAAATCGATGGACTCGAAAGAGCAGATCGCATACTTGAGCAGTACGAATCCGTCGGTCGTCGGGTGGGACTAACTAAGCAGTCGTTGGCTGCTTCGACATCTACCGACTTCGTACCTTTTGGAAATAAATTAAATTATGCCTGAGAGAAAGTTCTGGCCAGAGCGAGCAAACTACAGTGATCTATCTATCGCTGTAGTCCTCCGGAGGCCTGTTTATTTAACTACTTTTGATCCCATTGCAAGGAATGTGAGCGAGAGTGATAGACAGAAATCCAGATTGCAAAATCACGAAATAGCCCAGGTAGTCATGTACCAAGCAGAGAGCAGCAAGTTACCATCCAAATAAGAGCAATAAAATGAACTTGTATGTCAATGTCGACACTCTTTGTCTCACCAACACAGTATCCAATGTCACTCCTACTGTGTGGCGCCCAGCACCCAGCCTACACTACTCAGCCTATCTAAACCTATCTACGTTCTTACAACTGGATCACATCGAAGTTGAAGACCAATGTACAGGATGTCATCAACAATGCAGACCGCCAGCATACACCAGGTGTGTTATATCTCCTCCCTTCATCACACCTTGACTCCCCACCTCATGCGCCTCCTACCCGAGGACCACCATCGACATCACCTGCTTCCCACACATGCAGCCCGGCTAAGGCCGTCGTGCGCCCGCTGCCACCGCAGCGCCCCTCTCGCCTGTGTGCGCCGTGTGCGCCTGGGCCTGGCTGCTTAGCAAAGCATTGCAAGGCAGCACAGCAGCGTGTCTGCATTGCCTGCTCAGGCCTGAATGCCCCTGCCTCGGCAGGACACTTTCCTTTATGGAAAATGCGGCCCTGTGTCGGGCTTCATGGGCCTGGCTGGGGCAAGTTTCCAGTCTCTTCGAGGTGGGCCCCATTGTCTGCGCCCAGGCCCTCCGTTGTTGTTAGGGGCCTGGGCCCTTTACAGTTGGGCACGTCCAGGCATCCCCCCAGGCTCCAAGTGTTTGCCACGTTCCCATTGGCTCACAATTGATGTGTGACGACAATGCTTCCTTCTCATTGGCCCGAGGCCACTGCGTGATGTGTCGGCCTTACACTGCGTGTGCCCAGGGCGCAACCAACCGAGCCCTGGGCTCAACTGTACATCGCAGCTTCTCCTTCTGGAGAGAGCCAGGAGAGGCTCACGTTGCTGTGTATCCAACTGGCATGCTGCAACTGTCTGATACCGAACATAAGGAAAAATGTTCAAGGTAGGCCTCTCGTGAATATTCAGGCCCACCTTCACTTAGGTCGGGCATGAGGCTTGCTGGGGGCTACAGCCCAGAACACTTGCATGTCTGATAAGGGCCCCGTGAGGGCGCATTCCTCGCATTCCATCCCCCTTAGCTTCGAAAGTCCGCTGAGATGCTTCTACGCAGGTGCCTTCTCTTTTAACTTCCTTTCATACTCGGCCACGATGCGAGGCGCTGTTCTGACGAGCTCCTCCTTTGTTAACCATCGATCTTCTTTCTGTATGGTGCCTGAATGTGACGCGGTATTCCCTCATAGGTTTGGCCAGTCTTCCCCTGCCAACAGGCTTGGGAACAGGCAAGTCTATATGTTCCAATATATCGTCCACATGGCCATCCATGGTTGGGGGCAGCATTGATCTTCTTGTCGGGAACTGCTAAGTCTCAGCGAAAGGTGCCAGCTTGGAAGCGTGAAATACAGGGTAAGTGCGCAGATGACCAGGGATGCTGATGACGTACGAGGGGCCATCTAAATCGCTACCCACAATGTCAAGGACTTCCCAAGGACCAAAGCGGCAGTAGTTTACGAGAGATTCTGAATTCCTGTCCTAATTCACTAGCCTTTACCCAAACACGTTCCCCTACCTGAAATGTGGACGGTTGTCTGCGTTTGTTCTCAGAGGCAATCATTACCTCCAAAGATTTTTTTATGTGTTTGACAGCCTGGTGCAACAACTTTTCATACTGGACACCAAATTCTATGGTTCCAGGCATTGCAGTTGGTCGGTTTTCATGAAGGAGGAAGTCTAGTGCAGATCTAGTCTTCCACCCCAAATGCAGCTGATTGGGACAGACGTCGATGGTGCTATGTACAACGTTATTGTACATGCTGGCAATGAGAGGAAGTTTCTCATCCTAGTCATCCTGGTCGGGCTTGATGTAATGCCTCAGCAGATGCTCATCAGATGCTGCACCACGCGGTTCATCTGTTCTGCTTCGCCGTTGTCTTCAGGATGATTCCCCGACGTCATTTGGAGTTGACTGCCCATCCGCTCAGCAGCCTTCTTCCACATTTCACTCGTGAACCAGACATCTTTGTCACTAACAATGGTCTTAGGCAGTTCAAAATCACGCACCCAGTTATCCGTGAATAGCTTGATGACATGTTCAGTCCTTGCGGTTTCTGGCATGGCAATTAGTCTAGCGTACTTAGTGAACCTGTCCACTATGGCGAAGATGTGTAGTTTGCCACTCTTGCTGGTCACAGGAGTATCCATGAAGCCCATGGAGATACTAGGTCCCGGACCCGCAGGTATAGGCAATGACTTCAATAACCCAAGCGGTGCTTGGGTTTGCGGCTTATCCCGCTGATAGACTTGACAAGTCTGAACGTACTAGATTACCATAAACACTGCACTAGGTTAACACCAGTCTTCTTGAAACCGACGTGACCAGTCACATTATCACAGTCGCCTAAAAATAAACTACGCGAAAACTCGCTGGATGACACACATAATCTTTTGAACCCTGCCTTTTCAAGGAAGAGTAATCCATCAACCAACACACACTCGTTAGATGTAGCTTTGTCCTTAGCATCTAGTTTGCGTATGATGTCCATCATGAGTGGATCTTCCTTGTAGGCATCCACCAACGATCGAGTTACTTTGTTAGATAGAGCAAACTCGTAATTAGCGCACCTAGGTAGTCTGCCCTACGTGACAACGCATCAACAACCTTGTTATACTCTCCCTTCACATAGTCTAGGTTGATGTCATATTGATCTATGACTTCAATCCAGCGTTTGAGTGCATCCGAGAGAACAAGTTGTGTCTTGATCCACTCGAGTGTCTGATGGTTGGTCCTAAAGTAGAATAACCTACCAAGCAGATAATGTCTCCAGTGAATAAGGGTTTTGTAAAGGGCATAAAGTTTCGTCTCATAGGTGGACTTCGCCAACTTCTTAGATGGCAGCTTCTTATTCATATACTCGATTGGCCTCAACTTCTCCCCTTCCCGTTGAGCCAACACTACGCCTATGTTATATTGGCTTGCGTCATTGGTCATTATGAATAACCTCTCCTGATCGGGGACCATGAGAACCTCATGATGCATGAGAGCGTTCGTCAATCTTTTCAAGGCACCCTCTCATTCGTCTCTCCATTCCCATGGTGTGTCAAAGCATGTTAGATTAGTCAAAGGGGCGGCTACCGTACTATAGTTTCTTCACGAAGTTTCGGTAGTAGTCAGCCATCCCTAAGAAAGATCCGACCTCGGTCACAAACTGAGGTCGTGGCGAGTTACGAATGCTAGCCACCTTTGCATCTTCGGGTCTTATCCCTTCTGCGAATATCTCATGACCCAAGTACAAGATTTTAGTGCGACCGAATTCAAATTTCTCTAGGTTGATCTTATACTTTGTGTTGTCGCAAGAGTGTAAGTGCAGTTTTTACATGTTGGGCATGGTCCTCGACTGTTCTACTAAAAATAAGAATGTCGTCGAGGTGCATGACGACAAATTTATCCAAGTAGTCATGAAACATCCTGTTCATGGCATGCTGGAATGTACCCGACGCATTGCACAGGCGAAAAGGGATCACCACAAACTCGTACAGACCATACCTAGTCCGGAATGCGTTTTTCTGTTGATCTTAGGGTCTAATAGCAATTTGATGGCAGTCAGACTTTAAGTCTATCTTTATGAAGTACTTACATCCCTGCAACCTATCCAATAGGTCGTCGATGCGAGGTAGAGGCTCTTTCGTTCTTAACAGTGATGACATTGAGGCCTCTAACATCAATGCACATCCTTAATGACCCCCCCCCCTTCTCACACGTTTTCAGAACGAACAGTACTGGTGAACTAACAATGATGGAATTAAGGCCTCTAACATCAATGCGCATCCTTAATGACCCCCCCCCCTCCGCCCCCCGTTTTCAGAACGAAGAGTACTGGTGAGCCGAAGGGGGAAGTGCTAGGCCGAATCCAACCCTTCTCTCCGAGCTCTTTCGGATGTCGACGAAGCCCGTCCAACTCGGCTGGAGGCATTCTATAGATCCTCCCCTTTGGTGTTTTACTCCTTGCGATTACCTCTATGCCGTGGACAACCTCCCTGTGTACGACTCCCGAAGGCTCCTCAAACAGATCAGGGTACTCAACAACGACGAATTTTATCTCTGGGGGTGATTTAACGGCGTCCCCTTTCTCAGAGACAAATACTAAGTACATACCCTCCTCTTGGTTTTGTTTATAATAATTGTAAAACATAGTTGCATACATGCACCCGTAGGAGTCAACTAACCTGCTAGCTTTATACTTAGCTAGTATAACGGTCCCCCTATCAAGCAACATGTGCTTGAGCACTTTTCGGTCCCAGTCAAACTGGGGCTCGACAACCTCGAGGTAGTACATACCTAACAACATATCAAACGACAAGTCGTCACTAATTAGGAACGGAATCTGATGATTAAGTTCCCTACCTCCATAGGAGAAGGTGCAGACCACGTCTTTGACGTAGTCTTTGACCAGCATGCACTCTTTGATGGCTAGAATAGATGCTACAGTTCTACTCAAGCGTTGCACCCAGTCCCCTAGGCGCAGTCTCTCAGCGCAGTCACGACTTATAAAGTTTTGCATGGAGCCAATGTCTACGTATGCACCACAGTTGCATCCACCTATAACGCCTTCCACCACGAACTGCTCCCCTCTAGGACCTCTTTATGGTCTCCACTCTACGAATTGGTGGCAAGTTTGATTAAAATGACCCTTTGGTTTTCATATAAATGGCATGGCAAGTGGTCTGAAAATTAGGGTCTCCGTTAACCTTCTCTCACCTAAGACTCACGAGGGTCCCCTGGTGACCACTTGGTTTCTAAGTCTTCTAAGGCTTCAGACGCATCTAACGAACAAAGAGTTCTTTGGTCCGGATGTGTCTGCAGGGTGACTAACGAGTCGATCGCTTCGGCCAACTCCTGAAGTGGTGAAGGTGCACCGACCACTTCGTCATGAGTAGAGGCAGCTACAGCTTCTATTCGCCAGATGTGTTTCCCTAGGATGTGCTCGTAGTAGCACCTCCCTGGGCGGAAGATCCCCAGACACCACCTTTGGTCGGAATCTTCTGAGAGACCTTCGCATTCTAGCACTTGAACTGTTGATGGCCATACTCGCCGCAGTTGATGCAAGCCCCACGTGAATAATGGTCCCTCCGCACATCTTGATCCAGACCATCCCTCACCCAACTAGAATCTTGTTAGAGTTCTGGGCCTGCCCCTGACTCTTTTGCTGCCCACCTTTGCCGCAACCCGTAGCCTTACCTTTGGTTATTGCAGTGAGGTTGCTACCCTCTGCACTTTCCTCGCTGCCTATCTCTGTTTCTTCCACAAGATCGGTGAGGTCCCTGAAAAAGGGCCTTAGAGACAACAATAGCGCACCAAGCTGAAATGGACTTACAATCAATGGGCCTAGTTAAGTTGGTACAGTCGTGAACTGTTGAAATAGAGATCCGAGTTCAAACCCAGACACAAGCAGATGTCAGAACAAAGAAAACACAAGGTGACAAGGGGTAACTTTAGCAGAGTCACAAAAACGAGTTATAATTGCACTATGGGGCAAGAAAAGTTTGCAATTGAACTCGGATCTGTATTTCAACAGTTCACGACTGTACCAACTTAACTAGGCCCGTTGATTGTAAGTCCGTTTTAGCTGGTGTGCTATTGTTGTCTCTAAGCCTCTAAGACCCTTTTCAGGGACCTCCAGGCTTGCTGTATCTTAGTTCTTATAGCCTCCAGCAGTTTCTGCTTTTTCCTGTGGGAAACCAAATGTGTTCTGCTTTCATTGAATGAGCATCTCGTGTGCTGAATCGTCACTGAAGTCGCAAGTCTGATGTACAAAAATAGATTACATTTGTATGACCCCTATTGTGATGAGGTATTTTCTGGAGACCACCCAGCACCTACCACGGAGACACCTATGCATTATCGGCAATTGAAGGGCTATGTGTGATGTGGGCAATCAGATGTGAACATGTGTGCCAGCAAAATGTATTGAAGTCCATGTGCAATCCAAATCTCTAACCCACCTATTGTTTATTATATCTGTGGAGGATAGCGCCGCTTGGCATGCTCTGCACCCTTCCTTAATGATGTGCTGCCACACACTAGGGGGCATGTCCACTTGCTCTTCACATTCCTCAGGGTCAAAAGAGCGTGAGCGTAAGGTGTGGACATCTGATTTACAAACAACCCCTCTTCCTTATCTTTGAGCACTCCCACTCTGATCAGCCCCAGCCAGTACTTTTTTCTTACCGTCCTCTAGCGGCTTTCTTCGTAAATGTGCCCACCTTTGGGAGGGAGGGTT
This sequence comes from Chara braunii, assembly GCA_003427395.1. NCBI lineage: Eukaryota > Viridiplantae > Streptophyta > Charophyceae > Charales > Characeae > Chara > Chara braunii. Next base: position 418,219 of record BFEA01000137.1, read on the forward strand.
CAAAAGCTTGAACATCAACATTTGTACCTTCAGTGTGCGATACCTTGTAGGCCACCACAGCAGGTTGCATCTAGCTTGGTTCATTGTGGTGGCCTCACTTCGATGTTTGGGGGGACCCAAAATTGTCCAATATGCATTTGTGGACAAGTTCAGGGGGGATGCACCTTCCTGTTCGGGGAGGACTGAGGGGCCAAAATACCTATCTGTAGGAATGCTAATGTGCCCCAAGGATGTCATTTGGCATGAGTAATTGTATTATAGATCCACAAATTATAGTTTTAATCTCACCAATCAAATCAGTAATGTTAAGTCCACCCCTTTCTTTTTTTTTTTGGAAAAGAAAGTGCTCCAATCTACTCGTGGGGAGCAGCAGGTGCTGGGAACCGGGCCCAGCCTCCCTTATGAGAAAATAGACAGGAGTCACAGGGCAATTTGAAATAGCGGGGCAATTACCCGGCTTTGGCTGCGAAATTGAACTGCTTCGTTGGGTGATGTACTCCCGAGCTACTCTTTCATGATTGCTTTTCCACAAAAATGCTGAGAGAGATATCTAAACCACCAGTAATTGGCCCAGCTATCGATGCTGAGCCTGGAATCCCCCTGCGTCGCAATTTCTGCCGAAGCGACGGGGTACCATTTCACTTTTCTTTTGGCTGGCGCTTCCAGCCATTGAGGTCCGGTACCCCGAAGACCTAAATCCGCAGTGCGGGGAAACGCCGCGGTTGATAGCTGGGCCAAGTACTGGTGGTTTAAGTTGGGAATTACGTCGCTTTTGAAGGGGCCAAAAGACAATTTCATGCCAAATTGTTGCCAAGATGGCATGACTAATTGTCGAGGGCCTTCCTGCCTGGAAAGTGTGAAGTCTGAAGGCCTTTCGATATTGCCAAGCTCTGAACGCAGTCGGCGTCAGCATGCCGTCATTGTCTTTGGGTGTGACCAGGGCTGTGAACCTTAACCGGAAACATGAATGGCTTCCTCCTTCGTTTCCGATTGACTGTCAGTTCATCGGGGGAGAAAGCTCTTGCGGGCGCATCCACCACCCCAGGCCTCCATCTTAGCCCCCAGTTCATCTCCATACCACCACAGCAATGAAGAAAAGTGGGATGGTTTCCGCCAAAGCTCGCATGCTTTATTGCTCTGCTTCATTAAGAGAATTTAAGACGTTCAAATTGTGTGCAAAGAGGGATGCGATGGGGATCAGGTGGGTTGGGATTTCTGGAATGTGCATACGTTCGATATCCAGGTTGGCCCTAATCGTTGTGTCGTCATTAGCCAGTCGAACCCATTGTCCTGGCTTGAGTGTTGGGAGGTGCAGCTGTCTGGTCAAAATTTCTGGAATTGCCTTCAGAATGTTAGCCAATCGTTGTCGCCAATATGGTAGGTAGGCCAGGGGTGTTTGCAGTTCTGCTTGAGTCTTCAAGGTCCTTGTTTCCTGATTCCACAAGTGCCGTC
>BFEA01000137.1:421021-434160 GCA_003427395.1 Chara braunii
GAAGGGGGGAGCAACGGAGGAGCGGCGAAGGGTAGGGGGGGGGGGGGGGGGAGGAGCAGCGGAGGGGGTAGGAGCAGCGGAGAGGAAGGGAGGAGTAACTGAGGGGGAGAAGCGGAGGAGCGACAAAGTCGGGAGAAGCAACGGAGGGGGTAGGAGCAGCGGAGGACTGCGGAGGAGCGGAGGAGTCGGGAGGAGAAGCAAAGAGGGTAGGATGTGATGCCCAACCTCACGCCCGGCGCGACTTCCTGATCGGAGTGGGATGTGGACCTGGAAGTGCGAAAAGAGATGTGCCAAGGATTTTTGGGAGAGTGGGGGTGGAGTCTCAGGTCAAAACTGAGATCTCCTGTGGCAAGGTTTCAGGGGTATAGGTGCAATAAGACTAGGGGGCGGTGATGTCGCACGACATAAGGCAAATGGCATGCACGGTGCGTCCTGGGTCATTCGATCCGCTTGTTTAGTGACGGGGTTTCAGAAAAAGGTCCGTCCGTGAGGGTCGCGATTCCTACGAGTCGGACCTCCGGGTGCAAACGCGTGTCGATTGTCGTCGCATGTTACAGGTAGGCTCCGTAATTCCGGAGGTTCGGCGGTTGCCACGTCGTTTGCAATTTTTGCAAGGCGTGCGGGGCCAACACGGGGCTATGGAGTTCCACGGGACCACCGTGAGCTGGTGGTATGGGAGGAGGATGTGGAAGGGAGGGAAATTGGTGGAGATAACGACGAAGCCGGGGGATATGAAGTATTGTGTGTTATACGTAGTTGGGTAATCGGGGCACCTCGGATTGCTGGTTATGGCACAATGAAACTCCCTGGGGCACAATCGGTTCTCGGTTAGGCCGGGAAATTCTGGGTGTCTCCGCCTAAGATATTCTCTTACCCAAGGCTCGAAGTACCGTGGGTCCCGTGTGTACGTCATCTTGTCATTGCGGCGTAGTGGAAGCCTTCCGCACACATCTTACTGACAGGGGAATTTCCCGATATGGTGTCGGGAATTCCTACTAGCTTAGGTGCGTGAAAGAAGGAAAATTCCCTGCCTGTCCGATACTAGGGGTGCCAGGTTCGTTAATGATCACGAATTGCCGCGCGTGGACACGTGTAGGTTGCGCAGATCAGATCGCGCTTACATATATCCCCACGAGGTGTTCGCTCGTACCCGAAAAAGTGAGAGTTTAACTCCTCATGCAAAAATCGTCACTGGTCATGGATAACTACCCGATTATCCAACCATTCAGTGATCCCGCAAGCAATCATTTCCAAGTATGCAAGATATAATTACTTACATCAATCATCGCATCAACATCCGAACCTATACCGTGACGACAACAGATCAAAGTGACAAGCAATGATGATGACTAGCCAAAAACGACAAACATATCATTCCGTCAGAACTCGTTCATCCCATACACATAAAAGAAGGAGGGCCGAGACAGAATGAGTCATCACACAAGGACCAAAGTTGAAACAAGGATGCCGATACTAAATGAGAGTGAATTGCTCGAGCCGAAATCAAAACTTATATACAAAGCAAAAAGGAAAAAGGACAAAGAAAATTGCAAATCCACGTCCATCAACCTCAACTCTCTCCTCCTCTCTCTCTCTCTCTCTCCGATGCGGACAGTCCGTCGTCACGCACCAACCCACGAAGTCGTCACCCCACTTAGTCCTCCTGCACCCGTCAGCTTCGCCCGCGCGCTATAGTCCGTTGTAGCCCCACGCGTCAACCTCGCACATTCGGCACCAGCCCGTCGGGTCGCCCGACTCCCACTTCAACTCACCTCTTACTTCGCTCGTGAGCTGACCCTCACTGATCGCGCTACCCCGAGCTTCTAAGAACGGGTTAAGAGAGCTATCTAATCACGCAGCCGAAATTTATAGCGTGCATGCAAGCACGAATAACACAAAATTGCAAGGACTTAGAAAGGAGATTAGGAGAGGGAGCGCCTACGTTTTGCATGGCCAAACCACGACGTGGGGGACGTAGCCACTCTCCATGCATCGATCCGATCATGCAGCCCGCGGGCTAGACAACCACAGCAAAAAGGAAAGGAGAGGGTGGGAAAGACGAAGCTCAAGAAGAGAGAGATACAGTTACAATGGTGCCTGCCCAAAAATTACAGTTACACACGAGATAAAGGGCGTCGACTAATCAGAGCTCCGCTGCAGCCGCAAAAAGAAGCGCGCAAGTATAAGCAATCCGCGGCAAAAGAAATCCCAAATTCCTAAATTTTTAAATTCCTAGCTAATGCAAAAAGAAGCACAAATTCCGAAAAGAAAATCCGAGGTTCCGAGAGCCGCCGGGGCTCGACAAGATTCAAAAAGCAAAAGAAAGTTAAAAAAGAACGAAGCAAAATTCCCGCGCAACCTTCGGGCCTAAAACCCGACAACAGAATAAGAAAGAAGCGACGTCAAACATTGACAGCCACTCAATCGGCCATCTCGGGACTTGCCTGGCCCGGAACCCAGCCATCTGAAAAGAAGCGATGCAAAAAGACAAAGAAGCGAGGACACTGATGCAATTTTCCCTTTGATCCCGATCTCCCGTAATTAGCCTAACCTTCCCATCTTAGGACCCCTCATTGCCATCACGCAGAAAATCGCGCGAAACAGAAGGTGGTTCGTCACATATGTGACGCGCAGGGGGTTCCAATCTTGAGCAAGTTCCTGCTTGCTCGTCATCATGACACGTGTCAATCTCTCTAATCGAACGACACGTGGAGCTTCCTTCGTTGCCACTTACCGTGTGAAAAGAGTGTGGAAGTCATCCAGTATGGCAACGTGGCTCTCTTCTACAAGTTCCTCAGGAAGGGCTCTCTTCAATCCAAGGAGGGGATTATTCGTGCCATCGCCGTGGCACGTGCCAATCAACCGTGCATCAATGACCAACGGGAAGAGGAAAGGGAAGACGATACATGGGGGCATGGCAAGGGGGTGGGTTAGTTGGGAGCGGGGGTAGGAAATTATCCGTTCCCGCTACTGTCACAGGAAGCTCCTGATATCGGATGATCCGATGAAAGCGAGGGAATCGGGTACCACTATGAGGAAGGGATGCGAGATAGTCGGCGTAGAGGGTGGTGAAAGTTCGGAAGAGTGCCATGCGGAAGTGATCATAGTTTTCGCATGCGGGGATAGTCCCCGTGATCATGCAGTAAACCTCGATGATGTTGTGGCCTCGCCACGCGACACTGAAGAGAACGGCGTGGAGACAGAAGACGGGGGTGGCACACCGGGTCGAGGGATGGGGATGAACCGTGACAGCAAGACGGGTGGCATAGAAAAAGTGGAAGGTGTCGATTGGAAAGGGATTGCGGGGGAAGGTGACGTGGGTGGTGATCTGGCAGAGGGTGAGGTGGTCAAGAGGACAACGGGATAAGGACCGGGGACGAAGCCCGATACCCCGCATCGGTACGAGCTCGAACTGGTGGACGGGCGGAGGTGGAGGGGAAGGGGGATCGGCGACGATCGGGCCGGTGCGCTCGAAGTATCGGTAGCAAGGTCCCCATCCTCCGGCTTGGGTGGCTCCGGATCCTGAGTTGGATCGTCTGAGATTGGAAAACCCGCCCCACTTGCGTACTCTAGCGGCTGCTTACCGGCCGCAATTTCTTCTCTGCGTCTCGTCGTTGCCTCTTGATCTTCCTCCTGGACCTCTGTGCGGCTCGCCTCTTCGCCCAAATTTTCCCACTCAGACTCCTCTTGCTCCTTGTCCTCTTCTTTTTCTTCTTCGCTCTGCTCTCCCTCGCTATGCTCGTTGTAACTCCCTTCTTCTGGGGTTTCTTCTTCTTCTTCCTCGTTGTTCTCTTCCTCGTTCTCTTCTAGCCCTTCTTCCTCGGAGGCCGTTTGAGGCTGAAAGAGGGCGAGGTCGATTATCCTTCGCGGGTCCAGGTATTCTCGTTGCAATGGCGGGTTGCTGTCACCTCCCTGCTCCTCGAGGCAGGCCGACCACTGTAGGTAAGGCATCAGAGTTCGTGAAAGGACGTGCGGGACCGGACTTTTGTCACACTACGAAACGATATCGAGAGGGAGATCGTCGACCAGCTGCGCGAGGGGAATCGTGAGTTCCTGTACGATCAACTGTCGATGGCCAGGCCGCACCGATCCGGATAGATATCCGAGGAGGTCTCCTTCCACCTTCGTCCTCCAAGCTTGGATGATCAGCAGCTCCACGTATTCGAGCCAGGCATGGTGCTCTATGTCCCTCGTCCACGTCAGCTGCACCCCGACCAGACACACCGAAAGATCGACGAAGTGTTCGCACCACAGTTCCCACTGTCTTCGATCGAGGAGGGGAACAACGAGTGATTCCAGACGAAAGGAGAGATGGGGGCAAAGGTTAGACTGGCAGAAGGTAGGGAAGAGAGATGGGAGAGCGAAGGTAGAGAGCTGGGAGCGGTTCATTGGGGGTGCTGGAAAGGGACGAGCTCTGGGAGCACCACCGCCGACACGTGCCGAGACGTTCGGAGCCCTCCGACGTCGACGCCGTCCGTGGGGACAATATTGTCACCGTGGTGCGCAAGCCACTGATTCCACTCCGTTGCCAGCTGCTGACCCCACTCCCTTAGCGACGTCCGAATGGCCGTGTGTCGTAGAGGGTTGATCGCGCTAATATCACCGTTGAAGATGACGACGGTAGACACGTGGCTAACTCTCGGTGCTGACAGCCGTCGGACAGCCGACGCCTCTGCCAACACGATCGCTTGACGATGGCCCGTGAATCTGAACTCCGTTGCCGCATACACCCCAGTGGTGATGAAGAACTGCGCGAGTCAGAGCAGATCTGGACTGAGCGGTGGATGACAAACTTGCCGAATTGCCGAAATGTCACCACGTGGCGCCAGCATGTGATCGTCGAGAGCTCGTCCAGTGAGAAAACTCATGGCGATGGCGATGGGGACGGGGTATGAGAAGGGGCGAGAGATGCAGGAGGGGATGAGAGCCATAAAGAGTCATCGTCCTCCTCTGTAGCGAAGGAGGAAGTAGACACAACTGGAGATGGAGAGGAAGGGAGAAGACGTAGATAGGACACGTGGCGGACGATTGGTCGAGCCGATCGACTTCCCGAGACCTCCGGCACAAGGCGCACGATGTTCAACCCATTCGGGCCGAGTTTGATCACACGAAACCGCCCGAAGAATCGTGGCGCTATCTTCCCTTGGCGAACACATTTCCTCACCTGCACCAGGTCCCCTAATTTATACTGGGGCCGTGGTCCTGCATTCCCATTTCGGGCCTCATAGCTACGAACATGTCGGCCGTGGGCCAACTCAGTCATTTCTGGCGCTTCTGGGCTAATCGGGAAGGGACCGTTCCATCAGCTCCAGGTGTCGCTTGACTTTGTCCCGGACCGTGGCTCTCGTGGGCCGTCGGTTTAATGAAGATCCATCGGGGAGGCTCAGTATCGAGACACAAGCTACGCTATTGGATCGTAATTGGAAGGGGCTAAGGCCCGTCGATTCGTGAGGTGTTCCCCGATGGACTGCCAGGATGTGATCTACGATATCGGGTCAGGGCCTCGGATCCCTTGCCACGATGTTTCGTCGCAACGCTGTCTTTATCACCCAATTTGCGTTTTCTACCAAGCCATTAGACTGTGACATGTGGGGTGCAGTGTCCGAATGGCGACGCCATGTATGACCAGATTCCTTAAAACTTCCCCTCTGAATTCTACCCCATTATCGGTCAGGATTTCCTCTGTGTCCTGATGCATCCCTAAAAACCGGTTGACGTATCGTGAGATTTCAGTCACCTGTCGTGTAGGACACGGATATGCATCGATCCATTTCGAGAAGTGGTCTACAAATACCAGTAGGATTGAATATTCACAACTATTAGGTCCAGGGAGCACCACAATATCGGTAGTATCCATGCTAACCCTATGAAAATGTCGTTCGACTACTGTCGACACTATCGATCTTGGCGGTTGAATCGGCACCTTGTCACCAGCGCCGACCTGGCAGTTCTGGATGATGAATTTCACATCATCGCGAATATTGGACCAATACCATTCATTTTTATCGATTGCCCCTTCCGTGATCCGTACGGCAAAATGGGCTGCAGTTTCCTCATGCGCCGTCTTAACCCAGTCATACCTCATGAACGGGTGCGACACTACCAACCAAATCCCACTACCATCCGTCTTCCGTTTTTCCAACCGACCCTCGTTCCAGCGATAGTCCCTCGCCCTTTCATTGGCCCTCCTCCGATCCTCCTTAGTGAAGTCTTGGAGGGGGTTACCTACCACGGTGGCGACCAAGGCAATATATGTCCATACTTTGGCCCTTCTAAACTTTCGGGTCTCTAACCCTTCTGACGTGGCGTGTAAAAACCGAGCTTCGGTCGGGATCTTATCAACCTGACACAAGGGACACAACCAAGGCTTATCGTCATTTCTGTACTGGATACACGAACCATGGGCTCGTGCGACGCATTGCCGACAATCTATCCATTTTGCATATCCCTCCCCACTAGGACGCATAGGGACCGAGTAGACGCGCGAAATTGCTTCGCAAAAATAATAAAAATTTGTCGAGTAGGGAGAGGAGAGATGAGGATGAGAGGGGAGAGAGCGGAGTTGCAAGATTACCTCCGTCACCCATTGCCACTTGTCCGCTTCTTGCCACGGGGAAGGACTGCTACCTGTCCGTATTTGGGTCCGTTCGCTGATTCCGGTTCCTTCCTCGGAATGATTTCTTCACCCTTAGGTACCTTAGCGGGGCGATGCAGACGTGTCAACCCGTCCGCGTTGTCGTGCCTCTCTGTCTTTCGATGGATGATGCCGAAGTCGTACTCCTGTAGGCGCACCACCCACCATCCAATCATACTCGTGCAATTAGTGAGCTTCTTGGGAGCCAGTAATGGCTCATGATCGGTTACAAGGAGGAACTTCTGTCCGTAGAGATACGGATGGAAGTGCTGAATCCCCCAGACTATGGCGTAGCATTTGTCTTGCGAGGCTGAATCGTTCCTTCGTTCGTCAGGCACTGTACAAGACGCGTACTCGATGACGTGTTCGCGGCCGTCGTTCCCCTTCTACGTCAGAATAGCGGAAATCGCCTCTAGTTGTCAGTCCGTGATGAGAAGAACTGCTTCGTGGGGTCCGACCGGATCAAAATAGGTGTTGTTGCCAGGGTATTCTTGAGGGTGGCGAAGGCCTGTTCGCACTCGACGTCCCAACTGAGAGGCTGGTCCTTTCGTAGTAGGTTCGTTAGAGGCCGTGTTGTCGCGGCGAAGCCCTTGATGAAACGACGGTAGTACGATGCTAGTCCCAAGAAAGCTCGAACCTGCGTTAGTGGCGTAGGAACAGGGGCGTCCTTCACCGCCGCGACCTTCCTTGAATCTGGCCGCAGTCCTCCACGTGTCACTACGTAACCTAAGAACGAGATTTTCGAGAGGAAAAACTCGCTCTTCTCGAGCGCGATCTTGAACCCAGCATCTCTCAGAGCTCCCAACGTCCACTCGATATGTTGTGCATGCCCGTGATAGGTCTCCGAGTAGACCAGGATGTCGTCCATATACACGATGACACAGGAGTTAATCATCCCCTGAGTTAGCCGCGTCTTGTTGACGAAGTTCTAGAACGTTACGTTCATAGCCCGCTGAAACGTGACAGGCGCATTGCAAATCCCCATTGGACACCGAACCTATTGCCACATGCCTTCAAACAGTACGAAGGCCGTTTTCGTTCGATCCTCCTCCTTACCCAGAATATGATGGAAACCGTGACGAATATCAAACTTCCTAAAATAATTAGCACACCCAATCGCATCAAGCATATCATCTTTGATCGTGATGTTATTCAATTTGCGATAATCGATGCATATGCGAATCGACCCGTTCTTCTTTGACACTAGTACTACTGGAAATGACCATGGCCCAGTGGCCGGTTCGATCCAACCATTAGCTTCGAATTCCCGGATCCGCTGAAGGATCGTTCTTCGTTCCACCAGGGAATACTTGTAGGGCTTACAGTGGATTGGGGGATGGTTTCCGGTCTGAATTTCGTGTTGTATGACTAACGACAGTCCGATATCTGTGTCTGTCACACTAATCGCTCCTTTGTATTCCTTCAGAATGTCCGCGATTAGGTGATGGATTTCATCAGGTACGTATTGGGGTATGTGTAATTCATACAGTTGATCCCATATCTGTACATCAATCTGTTTCGTACTTACCTGCTTAGCGCTTTTAGGTGGGGGCGCGGAAAAAAACGAATGATCTGATCGCCAAGAGAATACCGTGGCCATCATTTGTGGGTCCTGCTCCCGAATAACCACGTGTTCCTCCGGCGTTACTCCGTCTCGAATATCCTGCCATGATATAGGTTTTGTCGTGATTTTAATCCCGAGTCCAGTTTCGAGGCGCTCAGGGGGTTCCAAAGAATTGGTCTCCGCCCCTAAGCGCAACAATCGTATCTCTTTTGCAGGTGAGAAAAGAGATCGTGGGAGATTTGTGATGTCGCAGTAGTGCCTTTTGTCATTATATCGTGTGAGTAAAGGGGAGATACCTTCGTACAGGGTTCGAGGGGGTTCCAAAGAATCGACCATCCTCGAAATCTGCACGAGGGGTTCACCCATAATCATGGCTTGTGTTCTCTGTAGATTCCGATCAATCAAGCTCAACGGTATTGCGTTTGCTTGTTGCATAGGATAATAGATACGTTGTCGTGCCAGTTCCAGAATTACTGGATCGTCCTCGTCACTGTTGTCCGCATCCTCCGATGGTTGTTCCTAGTCTGTGGAGTTGTCCCAGGATATCACGCGAAGAGTTTCTGCCATAATTGGTGAAACTTGCGGGGTCACGTTATTGGTGGTGCGAAGGGTCAACCCCATAGGTACAACAAAGGGCCTTCCCCCTGTGTTTCGGAGGACAATCGATCGCCTTTCGAAATCCAGATTGGCTCGCAAGGCTACGACATCTTCCAGAGCATGCACCTTTCCCAAGTGAAAGGCTACATTAGTCATTCGCCCTACCGTTTTGATCTTCTCGTCATCTGTTAAAACGAGCTGATTTTTTTCCGTAAGCATAATCATATCGTTCTTTCTTTCTGCCCTTTCGACTACCCGTAATGAGATAGCCAGGACAGCGGTTTCAGAATCAATGATGACATTGTACGGGTTTCCCCATATCTCGATATCACACTCTGCCGATTTCCATGGGATTGGTTTAATTCGTAGGAAGTGATCGTCCTTCTGTATTAATCCAAACCTTATTGGATCTGAAGTACCAACAACGTTTTCGTCTTGTGTTGCATTTTTTGCTTTCGTGTTTGCTGTTCGAGCGAGGGCGAACCGTTTTCGGTTCGGTTTGCAATGTTGCAACATACGTTCGTTGGCTTGTTTTGATATCGAGAGGAGATGACCGATCGGAAGAGGAATTCGATGATCCAAGGCCCGAACGATGTTCAAAACATCGATCTCCCCAGTGACGAAAGTGGGTCCTCCCGACTTCATCTCTCCTGGAGACGGTCTCCATTCCGCCACTTCCCTCTGTTCGGGTGCGGGTCTAATTGTTCCGGTCATGCCTAATCCCGAATAACCAAGCGTTACATACTGATCCAACGGAATCAGTTCAACAGCTTCCTCCATCGTACCCAAAGTGCTTCCTCCCCCTTCCATTTCTTCCATTAGTGCCCCTACTCGTCCAGGTCCGTTGGCGATCGGGGCTGCTGCTACCAGCGCGGCCCCGACTCGCGGCTGCGGAGGTCGATGGGCGCAATCTCGGGCTATATGCCCTGTTTGATGACACGTGTAACAAACATTCAGATTGCCAGGGATCCCTGGGGGAGGGGGTGCTGTAGCCAGCCCGTGCTGAATCGGGGCGGCACACATCGCTATTGGCTGCATCAACCTCATCATCGCTTCTATTCGAGCATTGTGTTCCCGCTGTTCTTTTTTGCTTTCCTGAATCAGATTGACCAGTGTTTTAATTAGTTCCAATAAGACGAAAGACTCATTCGGTCGTGCGGGGGTTTCGATCAGTGGGGGAGGTGCTGTCATTACTGGAACGGGCATGCTTGTAACCACGTTCGGGGTGGGTCGTTGGGGGGTGATCTGTTTTATATAGGTGATCGGGCCAGACACAAACCCCATGTTTTCAAACTTATTTTGTAGCGCAGCCAGCTCAGCTTTACCTCTCGCTAGTTCGGATGAGTCTCCTTCCCTAGGATAGTCTTTCCCTTCTAGGAAACTTACGGCGAACTTTTGTTCCATTTCCTCTGCAGCTGCCATGATCTGTTGCAGCGTGTGGTTGATGAAGGAGAACTGTTTTCGCAGTTTCGCCCTCATCGTTCTGTTGCTAAGCCCATTGATAAACAAATCTCTTCCTACTTGTTCGCCTCTCTCGGTCTTAACAAACATTCGGTAGAACGGGTTTCGATATTCGGTGACAGACTCGAGGGTTTTTTGAACTCGATCTTTAATCATAAAAAGGGTTTGTTCAGGATGAATATAATCAAATCGGTTTAGAAAGTCTCCCTCGAATGTCGGGAGATCTACCCATACATAGGTGATGAACCAATGATGGGCGTCTCCCCCCAATCGAGCGGGAATGTTCACCTGTGCCTCGTTATCGTCATACTGTTGAGCCCGGAGCGTGGCTAACCATGCTCTAGCAAGGTGATGTGCAAGATCGAATAATTAGAGATCGGGTGGCGTCATGGGAGCCCGTGCTCGTGGTACGGGTTGATTAGGATTGAGCTGCTGATTAGGATTCTGCTGCGGGAACATGTTGACCGCCCGTCGAGCCGCAGACCGACTTCTGGTAACGACGGGGTCGCGTCGATGCTCGTTCCGGGGTCGAGGTCGTCCCCTGTTAGCCAGATCGCGCAGCTATGAATCCTAGAACCTAGCCACGTGTCGGGCTCCGATACCAACCTCACACCCGACGCGACTTCTTGGTCGGAGTGGGATGTGGGCCTGGAAGTGCGAAAAGGGATGTGCCAAGGATTTTGGGAAAGTGGGGGTGGAGTCCCAGGTCAGAACTGAGATCTCCTGTGGCAAGGTTTCAGGGGCATAGGTGCAATAAGACTAGGGGGCGGTGATGTCGCACGGCATAAGGCAGATGGCATGCACGGTGCGTCCTGGGTCGTCCGATCCGCCTGTTTAGTGACGGGGTTTCGGAAAAAGGTCCGTCCGCGAGGGTCGCGATTCCTACGAGTCGGACCTCCGGGTGCAAACGCGTGTCGATTGTCGTCGCATGTTACGGGTAGGCTTCGTAGTTCCAGAGGTTCGACCGTTGCCGCGTCGTCGGCAATTTCTGCAAGGCGTGCGGGGCCAATACGGGGCTATGGAGTTCCACGGGACCACCGTGAGCTGGTGGTATGGGAGAAGGATGTGGAAGGGAGGGAAATTGGTGGCGATAATGACGAAGCCGGGGGATATGAAGTATTGTGTGTTATACGTAGTTGGGTAATCGGGGCACCTCGGATCGCTGGTTATGGCACAGTGAAACTCCCTGGGGCACAATCGGTTCTCGGTTATGCAAGGAAATTCCGGGTGTCTCCGCCCAAGATATTCTCTTACCCAAAGCTCGAAGTACCCTGGGTCCCGTGTGTACGTCATCTTGTTATTGCGGCGTAGTGGAAGCCTTCCGCACACATCTTACTGACAGGGGAATTTCCCGATATGGTGTCGGGAATCCTACTAGCTTAGGTGCGTGAAAGAAGGAAAATTATCCGCCTGTCCAATACTGGGGGTGCCAGTTTCGTTAATGATCACGCATCGCCGCGCATGGACACGTGTAGGCTGCGCAGATCAGATCGCGCTTACATATATCCCCACGAGGTGTTCGCTTGTACCCGGAAAAGTGAGAGTTTAACTCCTCATGCAAAAATCTTCACTGGTCAGCCACAGCAAAAAGGAAAGGAGAGGGCGGGAAAGACGAAGCTCAAGAAGAGAGAGATACAGTTACAATGGCGCCTGCCCAAAAATTACAGTTACACATGAGATAAAGGGCGTTGACTAATCAGAGCTCTGCTGCAGCCACAAAAAGAAGCGCGCAAGTATAAGCAATCCGCGGCAAAAGAAATCCCAAATTCCTAAATTCCTCAATTCCTAGCTAATGCAAAAAGAAGCACAAATTCCGAAAAGAAAATCCGAGGTTTCGAGAGCCGCCGGGGCTCGACAAGATTCAGAAAGAAAAAGAAAGTTCAAAAAGAATGAAGCAAAATTCTCGTGCGACCTCTGCGCCTAAAACCCGACAACAGAATAAGAAAGAAACAACGTCAAACAATATTATTCGCACCTTTGTCGGCGCGACAGCCACTCAATTGGCCATCTCGGGACTTGTCCGACCCGGAACCCAGCCATCCGAAAAGAAGCGACGCAAAAAGACGAAGAAGGGAGAACACTGATGCAATTTTCCCTTCGATCCTGATCTCCCGTAATTGGCCCAACCTTCACATCTTAGGACCCCTCATCGCCATCGCGCAGAAAATCGCAAGGAACAGAAGGTGGTTCGTCACAAGGAGCAGTGGAGTATTGTGAAGGAGCAGCGGAGTCGGGAGGAGCAGCGAGCGACTACTGAGAAGCGGCGGGGGGGGGAGGAGCAACGGAGGGGGTATGAGCGGGGTTGGGGTTAGGAGCGGGGTTGGGGGAAGGAGCCAGGATGCCTTTGGGAGACGATTCCAAAATGGAATCGATTACGTTATTGATTCCATTTGGAAATCGCCTTCCAGAGGCCAAAAAAAAAAAAAAAAAGAAACCTGTTGCGCCCAGGTGCTTCTGGGAGGCGATTCCCAAATGGAATCGATTACGTAATCGATTCCATTTGGGAATCGCCTCCTAGACTCCCCCAGAGGCAAAAAAAAAAAAAAAAAAAAAAAAAAAATTATCGTGCCCACGTGGCTCTCGGAGGCAATTCCGAAATGGAATCGATTATGTTATCGATTTCATTTGGGAATCGCCTCCGAGAGCCACCTGGGCGCAACTAAGTGTCCCCGCCAGGTGCCTCTAAGAGGCGATTCCAAAATGGAATCGATTACGTAATCGATTCCATTTCAGAATCGCCTCTCAGAGGAACCTGGGGGCGACAGTCAGTCACGTCCAGGTGCCTCTGGGAGGCGGTTCCCAAATGGAATCGATTACGTAATTGATTCCATTTCGGAATCGCCTCCCAGAGGCACCTAGGCGGAGGAGTGAGGAGGAGCGGAG
>BFEA01000137.1:439138-459781 GCA_003427395.1 Chara braunii
TTTTTTTCCAAACAAACAGCTCCATCTATTGGTGGGGAGCATCACCTGCTGGAAACCGGGTCCAGCGTCCCTTGATTGTACAGCTTGAATACAGTATGTGAATAGGAATAAATAAGAAATATGGTCTCACTTCATCTTCTCATTTCCTATTTCTTGTATTCCTTCATATGAAAACTCAGCCCATATCCTTTCTACAATGAGCCGACCCCATTTCCTTTCTACAACGGGCCGACCCAGTGCCGTGCTTCCTTCACTGAAGGAAAACTGCTTCCTCTACTTGACATCAATCTTCTTTCCTAAGGCAAAATTGCGCAATGCTTTCACCAGCGCATCTGGCTTTTCGACATGCACCACATGTCCAACCGAGGTACCTCCACCATCTGGACATTTGGAACTTGGTTGTGAGAATACTTTTTCTCTCCATCTCTGTTTCGCTCATGCGAATGACGATACATTGATCGCATGATGGCTACAAACTTTGCATCCTCTGCGCCTGCAACAAACAATAGTCTGGCTGATGTCTTCGACAGTTCTTCCCATACCGGCCTAAGAAACAGCATTATGATGCCATTATCACAATTTAATATCAGTATGTGGCCTGCTGTCTAGCTGAATGGTATAGTCTGAAAAACATCACTGCATTTCAATGCATATGTAATGAACCCAGTCTGGCCGATGCTCATGAGAAGTCAAACCACAAGTAGTCACAGATCTGCACAAGTCTCCAGTTATGGTGAACTGATATCCAAAACAGTATCTCGTTACCAATGGACGAAAAGTGTGGAGGGAGGATAGACAGGGGAGAAGGTGGAAGGAGTAGTCAAAGACCGCTGACCAACCAATCCCACTCCTTCTCCGGGCTTCTTCTCCCTCCACGTCATCAATCGATAATAGTAACAAGTCTGGTAAGTTCTGAACACACAGAAGTTGTTACATACTACATTCCACACGGGGCGTTTCAGGCCCGACGACTAGGCTGAGGGGTTCCGAGGGCCTGGACGCGATAACCCAGGCCAGGCCGGCCCAAAGGCCGGACCTTTTAAGGCCGCCCCTTTGGCCTTCGACAACCGGTTCTAGACCAGGCCCTGCAGCCCCAGGCCCTGGGCGGGAAAAGGCCAAACGTTTCGTTTGGACCAGGCCACCATTTAGGCAGCCTGCTTCCCGAAAACCGGTCCGACCTGAACCACGGGTCGTACGATAGATCCGACGGTTCAGATCAGAGGCCACCGTGGGAGGCAAAGGCCGAACTGGCCGCCGGCCGGTATTTAGGCCCAGCCAACGGCCATTTCGGGACGAAGGGAGGACAGCAGCAGTTTAAGGAACGCTGCACTAATCTTGGTTTAGCGCAGCTCCAAGCACCGCAGCGCTGATTAGCGCTGAGTGACGGCTAGAGGTGGCAGACGGACACTTACCGGCTTACCTGCGCAGCACCATAGCTCCAGGTTGAAGCTGCCGGTCTTCAACAGTTCCAAGGCACCAGCTTCCATCTGCAGGTAGTAGCCTGGGCGCTGACTCACCACCTCCTTCCCTCCTCTGCCCCTCTCGGATTTCTTCTTCTTCTTCTTCTTCTTCTTCAGATTTCTTCTTCCTCTCCTTCTGACTTCCTCTTCTTCTTCTTCTTCTTCTTCTTCTTCTTCTTCTTCTTCTTCTTCTTTTTCTTCTTCAGACTGGAGACTTGATACGAGTTGGACAGAGATCAGTGATTGGACTTTGGTGGTAGGAGGCTGTGATACTTACCGGGTTCGAGACATTGGAGATGGTTGGGCTGGATACCAGGCGGCATCACAGATCGGACACCGGTTACCTTAGGATTCTGCACCTCCGACATTGGTGATTTATGGTCCACCACATTCTGATTTGTTCGGTGACATTTTGGACTACCGTATCGGTGACCTTCTGGATTCTAGTTCGGCGACATCTGGCGTTGTCTATACCTCCCACCTCCATCATCTCTCCTCCCACCATCCATCTGTGTATGGTTGCACGGGGCCTGAAGCGTCGTCTATGATTGGCTTCAGACCCCACCATCTCACGATTGCTTGTGTGTTGACACTGTTGAGTGATGTCTGGGTGAGTTCAGCTATGTGAGTCAGTCCATTTCTCAGACTTCCGCTGTATACATGCTCATCCTATATTGGTTGATCTTTGGTTCTGCCCATACTTGGTGAAGTATTCACCAGTATGCAACAGAAGTGCCAGGTGGCACTCTTATCTCGTGAAGACCAGGAAGACAACAGCAAAATACGGTAACGACGTCAACCTCAGGTGAGTACCCAATCCCAATCACCCACAGATCCCGATATCCCTCCTTGTCACAAGACTCACAACCAGTCACCTCATGTAGACAGCGGGCCTATGCCACGTCAGATGTAGAGAAAGGTGGCATGCTCCACATCATTAATGAAGACAGGTGGCAGTTCCACATCAGCAGCACAATGTAGGCAGGTGGCAGCGCCACATCAGCAATGCAGAAAAGAGGCATGCACCACATCAGCAGAGTAGACAAGTGCCAGCGCCACATCAGCAATGCCTGGCGCGCATAACACTGGCAGAAAGCGCTAGCATGTTGTCACAACCCCCGCGTCGTTGTCCACAGTGCATGCGCACAGCCAGCGTCAAGCCAGCGTCTCGCCAACGCCATTCTAGCGTCAATGCCAGCGTTTAGTCATAGTCGAGCCAGCGTCCAAGCAGCATAGCAAGACTGAATGTTGTACAACTCGAGACCAGTCCATTTGTATTGTTTGATGAGGCTGTCTGGCCTCGGGTCCCCTCCTCACAGTCGTTCAAATCGACTCACAACCGAGGGTATGGATTGCGTACAGTTGCAGACTTCCCCTTGGATTTGATGCTGTCTAGGTACCTGCATAGAAGCAAATGTGTGCGTCTGACCGGCGGCCTGGGCTGGGTACACTTTGACATTGACCGTTGGGGTTTTCGACAATTGACTTTAGTCAACTGCACCTCGCTCAGATCCTGAATCTTTAGCTGGGGTCTTTTCCCCTTTTTGGCCGGGGCCTGGGTGTGGCTTGGCGAGGCCCTCAGTTTTCCACGAGGCATACAACATGGGTTATTGCATTCCTGCCGGCCCAATTTTCGAGTTCCATCGCAGAAAAGTCATCAAATTCCTTTTAGCCCATGTTCATATGCAACAACAATATCAGGAGCAGTAGGTAGGAGTTCTTTCTTACTAAACCATCTGGCTTCAAATGGAGGTTGAGACTTGAACTTCACCTTGTACTACTTCTCGGGTCTTCCTCTGCCACCTGTAGAAAAATAACCATATTCCAGAATTTTCTCAACTTCGTATCCTCCATTTATAGAGGGTGGAAACATAGATGGTCTGTTCGGAAGTTATCTCCTTCTACATACGGTAGCAGTTTAGACGCGTGAAAGACAAGGTAGGTCCTTAGGTGTGGGGGTACATCGATTCGATAGGAAGGTCCATCTGCATCCCAATCACCTTGAGAACTTCCCAGGGACCACAGACAACAGTTTTTGAGATACGTTCTCTTCTAAGGTAAATTTTTTTGACTTTACCCATACCAGATCTTCTTCTTGGAGCTGCGATGGCCAACGATGTTTGTTGGCCTGCTCAATCATTTGAAGTTGGACTTTTTGGATATTCTCTTTTACCTTCTTAATATCTTCTTCATATAAAACTTCAATTTCACGGGTTCTTGAAGGTAACCTTTGAATTTGTTTTTTTTTTTATGCAGTGCATTTGGTGTTCGTCCTGTAACAGTATATATACTGTTGTTATAGGCATTAACAATCTTAGGTAAGTTCTCATCCAAATCTATGTGATCAGGTCGGACATACATTCGCAAAAGTTGTCGGCATAGACGGTTCATTTGCTCAGTTTGACCATTCGTTTCAAGATGTCGGTCTGACGGTATGGTCAACCTGGTGCCATAAACTTCCATCAACTTTTGCCATTGCAAACTAGTAAACCGAACATCCTTGTCAGAGACAATGGTTTTCGGGAATCCATACTCCATCGCATCTGAAACTTCTGAGTGACCAGTTCGGTTCTAGGTTCGTCAGGCAAAGGAATGAACATAGCATACTTAGAGAATCTATCTACAATGACCATTACCTAACTGTTGCCATTTCAACTCTTAGAGAGACTTAAAAAGTCTATAGAGATAGACTCACTTGGCTCACTTAGAATAGGCAGTGGTCTCAGCAGTCCTAACGGATTCTCATGCGAGGGCTTGTTCCTCTGACAAACAAGATAAATCCGCACGTATGCTAGTACATCTTCCTTTATTCCTTTCCATTCAAAACGCTGTCGAATATCGGCATACGTCTTCTTGAAACCAAAATGGTCTTCCGCATCATGGCATTCCCTAACGATTAAGCTTTTGATTGGTTTTTTGTGGGGAACATACAATCTCTCTTCGATTTTATCTAGAAAGAAGAGTAAGTCATCAGTCATTCAATATTCTGGAAATAACTCAGGGTTCTTTCGTAGAGTCTCAATGATAGGACTCCAAATAGGATCACTCCCATACCCCTTCCGAATTTGTTCTTTCAGTTCGTTTTCGATATCGAGCTAGGAGACAATAGTTTCAAAGAAATCTGCACGTCTGGATAAAGCATCCGCAACCACATTAGACTTACCTTTGATTGTTTTCAACTCAAAGTCTAAGGTATCAAAAAAAGCGTACCATCTCAGAGAGTCGAGGTTGTCTTGGTCCACTTTAAAGTAGAGTGGTCAGAATAGACAGTAAAGTGTCTTTCTAACAAGTAGTGTTTCCAGGTGTTCAGTGCAACAACTAAGGCATACAATTCTCTTTCATAGGTGGAGTTAGTCACTTTCTCTGACCTCAATCTCCTGGACATAAACTCAATAGGCCTATATCCCTTACCGTTATCCTGTTGTAGCACAACCCCAATTTCATACTGACTTGTGTTAGTCGTGACGATGAAAGGGAGAGAAAGGTCAGCAATTTTTAAGACAGGGTAGTGAGTCAAAACATGCTTTAACTTCCTAAATAATGATTCACAATCTTTGTCTCACAACCAAAATTTTTCTTTCTTCAACAGTCTTCTCATAAGAGCAACTATCAAGGAGAAGTTTTTCACGAACTTTTTGTAGTAACTGGCGAGTCCTAAAAAAAACCTGAGTTCAGTGACAGTCTTAGGTTGAGATCAATCTCTGATTGTTGTGATTTTCTTATTTTTGGGCCTTAGTCCTTCTTCATTCACTATGTGCCCTAAATTAGGCTAAATATAATACTTCAGGCTTAGCGAATTCAAACTTCTTAGGATTAATTTTGAAGTTGTCTTTATGCAACTTCTGAAGAACCATTCGTAGATGTTTCTCATAATCCTCAAGTGTTTTGCTATACAGGAGGATGTCATCGAGATAGACAATTGCGAATCGGTCCAACCATTGACGAAACAACTCGTTCATGAACCTTTGAAAGGTTGCAGGAGCGTTAGTCAATCCGAAAGGCGTAACCACAAACTCATAGTGACCATACCTGGTTCGGAAGACGGTCTTATGTTGATCTTTACGAGCCACCTCGATTTGATGGTATTTTGACTTGAGATCAATCTTGCTAAAGTACCTGCATCTCTGTAGTTAATCCAATAAATCGTCAATGTGTGGAAGAGACTCCGCGCTTTTGACAGTGACATCATTCAAACCACGATAGTTAATACAAAGTCTAAGTTCACCTTTTTTTTTGGCACAAATAAGACAGGGGCACCATTAGGAGATGAGTTGGGTCGAATCCATCATTTCTCAGTAAATTCTTGTAGTTGCTTACGCAATTCATCAAGTTCTTTATAGACATTCGGTAAATAGGACCCTTGAGAATCTTGCTTTCGGGAATAATTTCGATCGTGTGCTTGATAGCACGCTCAGTGATTCCCGTCGGCTCACTCTGCAAGTCCTTATATTCGTCAAAAAGTCTTTTGATAGAAGTAGGATAGGATGAGGAACACTCACCTGCTTGTTTAACAAGCACCATCATCACATCGTGATCCAACTTCTTAGAGACCATTGACCTGAAGGCTGGGTAACTCATGCAATAGAAAGACATAGTAGAATCAAAGTCAGACCTATAATATAATTTTATAACTCGAAATTCAGACTTATCGTCCTTTAATTTGACAATTTTTTCTTTGAATTTACCTTATGGGTTGGCTTCTCATGCCAATTCATACCAGAATCATGTCGAAGGGTAAATTATTTTCTATAAGGAAGGATATTTCATGTAAGATCTTTCTACCTTCTTTTGTCCTGAAAAAACACTGAACACAATCGACGTATTGAGAGACAATGATCGTGTTTTTGTTAACCAGCATATACGTGATAGGTCGAGGTAAATCCTTTACCTTCATTTCCAAATGTAATTTGCATATTGCATTCTCTGGCATGTAAGACCGTGTTCATCCTGGATCTAACAGTGCACCTACTCGTGTGTGCGCAATCTCAATATCTGTGATTGTCAACTCACCCTTAGACTTAGTTTTTTTCGCCCACGAACTCCGTAGTGCTATGAGTTCATTGTCGAACTCGTCAAGGGAATCGTCCTGTGAGAGAAAATAGAGTACAGTGTCAGGGTGTTTTGGACGACGGGCGAAAAAAGAGTTATCCACTGCCTTAAGAGTCAAGGGGTTAGAAGGGTTTGTTGACGCCTTACCTTTATCTTTGTCTAAACCCTTTGACTCAATAGGAGCAGATACTACTCCTACTGACTGCTCACTTTTGGGTTATGGATGAGTGAGCACCAGGCTATCACGTGCCCCACGGTACCACACTTGAGATATTGACGGTTGTCCATTTTGAACTGTCGCTCCTCCCATGTCATCCCCATTTTCTCCCATGGCTTCCCAAATGCTATGTGGGGATGCTCAGAGAACGAGCGTGGTCTCCTTTTCTTCTTCCACTGACCCTGGTCTCCCTTGTTGGCCGTTACGACAGTGACATCACCCTTCTCAAATTCACTGCTGTCATTACCTCCTCCTCCCTCAGACCCGTCGAGGGGTAACTTCTCTACAGGGTCATCGTCAAACACAACAAGCATGTGGTTCTGACCTTTTTGCCGCCAAAGGACCCGCTTACCATACCCCCCAACCGGTCCTGACTTTACCACCGAAGCATGCGTACCTTTCACTTGAGCGGCCATCTGCTCTCGTTGGAGAGCGAGATCGCAAAACTGCCGATAATTATACTTCCCAGACTTAGTTTTTGCCACGAGCTGTCCGCGAATGGGCTTGGACAGTGCACGTCAGTATATGCATAGAACCTGGTTAACCTGTAAGTTCAACCTGGGTACCTGCTAAAGACGGTCAACCTCACGAGACAACGCATCCACGGAAGTCAACGTTTCTTGTCGATGGTGGTGAGTTCGCCGAAGGCCTTATTGACCGTTATCTTGTCAAGAAACCTCTTCTTTATTTTTTGGAGACATTGCTTGAGGTTCAGGGTCTTAGCCCATTCACCGATATCCTCGAAACCAGCGACATTGGCTTTGGACAATACCCATTCCTTGACCATTCCTCCCAGACAAGAAGTTGAAAAAGCGACTTGGCTCTCGGGCTCAACAGGTGTGGTCCCGACATAAGTCTGGATTTCCGCAATCCATAACAACAAATTCTCATCTTTCTTGTTATTATATGTAAACGACAATTTCATTTTCACTTTCTCCGTCTTTGGTTTTTCTGCCTCCTTGGCTGGTTCTTTCTTCTTGGTGGGTTCTTCCTTCTTTTCGGCCGGTCTCTCAGGTTCTTTCTTAGAACTTTCAGACTTCTCCAACATGACTCTCCTCGTTGCATCCTTCATTAATTTCTCCTCAGGTTTTTTTTTCACTAACTCCCCCTGGTCTCCTCCTCAACTCCCACCTTGTCTTTTCTTTTCAGGAGTCTAGTTACTATCTCCAATGAGACAGTGTTGCTATCAATTTTCCTCTCGAGATGAACAAAGTAGGCCATTATAGATTGAAGAAGGGATGCAAACCCATTGCCTGTTTCTTCGTAGTGGAACTTCTGTCTTAGTTCCTCCATTACCCTTTCTTCTTCTTCTTGCTGTTCCCGTTGTCTTTAGAGTTCTTCAATCTTTCTTCTTTCTTCCCTCAGTGTGTCTTTCTGATTGTCTGACATTCTCCTCCATTATCTCCATAGGCAATTGCGATTCCACTTTCTTTTCTTTTTCCTCTTTTTTTCTCTTCTTTCTTTCTTGTTTCATCTTGCCCAGATTCTCGTTGATATACTGGTCAAGGCTCATTCACCCTTCCTTTATGAGGTCCTCGATCTTTTTGTCGGTCTCCATCATTTAAACGGCTGTCTTTGCGGCTTTCAATTTATCTTTTGCGGCACGCAGATTGAATTGGTCGTGAATCAGTTATGAACCGACACCATGTACCTCACCGAGAAACTGGTGGAGAAAGCCGATCAAAGTCTGTCTTCTTGTTTTAATTTGACCACGGGTCTTCAGTTCCACCCCTTCTTCATCAGCGTAAACAGTGAGAGGGGAAAGAAGAAGAGCGCTATGAACCAGGTGAGAATAGAGGCACGCAGGCATTTCCAGAGGTAAGTGATTTTTCCCATCGTGTAGATACCGCACAATAAATGAAATTAAAGACAAAATAAATTCCATGACGCACGCAACTTCTTCAACAAGAATTATTCAAGACAGATTCAAAGAAACAGGTTCTCAATCGATTTCCTAATCTAACTTTGTTGTCTGTTTTCTGTGTGATGACGTCCTACGGTAATATACAGGTACCACAGCCACGACCAGTGTGATCAAGACAACAACACACTTGTAAGTATACACAACAACCACAAAACAACCAACAGGTAAATATGTCAGCCAACGCAACAGCACAATTAATGATTAACTTCCTCTCTATACGGCTATACCATCTGTAGAAGCAATGCAACCAATTTCGTCCACCGACACTCAAGAGCACACTCAACACTTTACCCTCAGCAGCATGTTATGCATGCCACGTGTCACCCCTGGAATGCCAACTCAACAGCTGAAAAAGAGTCTGCCACGTCAGAAAGTCAAACACCTGAAAGGTCTACTAAGGAGATGCCACATCAGCAATGCATGTCTGCACACACAAAACACTAACATGCCACGTCAGCCATGCGCATCAACAACAGGTATTCACAACACAGGTATATGCCACGTCGGACCAGGTCCTCCCAGAATGCCACATAGGCAGTGCGCCACATCAGCGGTCCTTATCTCTCTCTTGACCAACGCCACGCCAGCCTATTGCTAACGAAGCTATCGCCGGTATCTCGAAGTCTTCAGTGCAGCTACCTCATCATCTTCGAGGAAGGCTGCACGCTTATGTAATACTTGAATGCCTAGACTTGTGGTCACGAGCGTTAATAAACACGTTTCGTTTTGCACATGCAGCACCTCCCATTTTTTGGGTGTTATGTCCGCACCTAACAACAGATTGCGATGAAGGAGTATGCTCTGACAACAAATTGTGATGAAACCAGTCTGGCCGATACTCATAAGTCGTCAAACTACAAGTAATCACAAATCTGCACAAATCTCCAGTTATCGTGAAGTGATATCCAAAACAGTATCTCGTTACCAATGTACGAAAAGTGTGGAGGGAGGATAGACAGGGGAGAAGGTGGAAGGAGTAATCAAAGATCACACGATAATAGGCCAACCAATCCCACTCCTTCTCCGGGCTTTTTCTCCCTCCACATCATTAATCAATAATAGTAACAAGTCTGATAAGTTTCGAACATACAGAAGTGTCACGTGGCACTCTTATCTCGTGAACACCATGAAGACAACAACAAAATACGGTAACAACGTTAACCTCAGGTGAGTACCCGATCCCAACCATCCACAGATCCCGATATCCCTCCATGTCACAACCAGTCACCTCATGTAGACAGCGTGGCCTATGTGACATCAGATGTTGAGACAAGTGGCATGCGCCACATCATCAATGAAGACAGGTGGCAACGCCACATCAACAACACAATGTAGGCAGGTGGCAGCGCCACATCAGCACTGTAAACCTGTGGCATGCGCCACATCAGTAATGCAGAAAAGAGGCATGCGCCACATTAGCAGAGTAGAAAAGTGGCAGCGCCACATCAACAATAGACGGGAGGCAGCACCACATCAGCAATGCCTGACGCATAGACCAAAAAGCGTCAGCATGCTGTCACAACCCCCACGTCGTTGTCCACAGTTCATGCGCATAGCCAGTGTCAAACCAACGTCTCGCCAACGTGTGCTAGCGTCAATGCCAGCATCTATGTGTTCGATTTTCGATTCAACGCGGGTTTCTCGTTGAAGTATTCAACGCTTGTTGAACTCGCGTGGAATCCTGTTTAAACGCGCGTTAGGCGCGGATAAATGGGGTCCGCAATGATTTGTTTTATGGGCTAAACATCATCCAAAATATATATATATATATATGGTGTTGTAGGTCTTTTCGAGGACTACAACCTTATTATTATTATTATTATTATTTTTTATGTTTGAGTATATTTTTAAAATATCGAAAACATAAACACAATGAAAAAAACAAAAGCAAAAAGTGAAATGAGTGTTTTTTTTTTTTTTGTTTCACAAAGATTTTTTAAGGGCTAGAACAAAAAAAGAAAAATAAAATATATATATAGGGTTGTAGATCTTTCAAAGATGTACAACAACATATTTGTTTTTTTTTTTTTTTTTTAACTTCGTGTACTTTTAAAAAAATAAAAACCATAAAACACAAATAAAAGAAGGAAAAAACGACACGCACAAACACACAGACACACAGTCAGACAGACACACAACACACACAAACACATAAGCACACACAAAGACTCTTCATCTAGTCTAAGTTCCGCCTAGCCTTGGGTAAGCTAGGGGAAGGATGGTAGGATGTGTCCGCGGGCGTTGGCCTGCCTTGCTTAGGTAATCCTGCTGGGTAGACTTTCTGAATTGGGCCTAGAAGATTGCATGAGCCTGACGTCCGAAGTTCCCGTACGATAAGGTTCGTCCGCTTTCGCTTCCATTAGGGATGAGAGGTTGGCTTAACCCTGGTGCTTGTCCAATTCGCCCTCAATGCTGGTAGGGTGATGGTCCTGAGTGCTGGTCACACAGAGGTAGGAGAGTAGGGACAGAGGGGTGTGTTGGGAGTATTAATGTGGGGATGAGTGGGGTAGGTGGCCTGTTCTATCAAGACAACCATTGGCTGTTGCTACCAGCAATCACCGCGGGTCTGGTCCTTGACCTCTACAACACCCTGGACTCTAAAAAAAAAAACAAAGTTGCCCTCAATACTGGTAGGGTGATGGTCCTGAGTGCTGGTCACATTGAGGTAGGATAGTAGGGACAGGGGGTGCGTTGGGAGTATTAACCTGGGGATGGGTGGAGTAGGTGGCCTCTCCTGTCAGGACAACCATTGGCTGCTGCTACCAACAATCACCGCGGGTGTGGTCCTTGGTCTTTACAACACCCTGGGCGTAAAATAAAAAAAAATTGAAAAAAAAAGGATCTTCTGCTAGAACGTGGAATAATACGCCGCCATATGTTTTGTCTTTTATGCATATGGTGAGTAGAGGCTCTTAGGGCCACTGCAAATGTGCAGAATTAGAATGAATCTTCTGCTAGAACGTGGAATAATATGACCCCACTGTTTTTTCACATGGCAGTGATAGGTCTCAGGACCATCTGTGATACTTTTGACAAATGGTGCGATTTTAGGGTCCACTGGATACCTCTCCAGGACTTCCTGACCAACAAAACAAAGACGATGAAAAATCTGCAATTGTCTGCAGGAAGAACCGGAACTGTGATCATCGACTGGACGAGGTACAAGGACATTGTGGAACGTTTGTCAGGATCTTGCCTATCTCAGAACCTTCAGTCGATTAGGCAATCCGGCAAAGAAACGGAAGATGGAAAAAAGGTTGTGCCCTTCCCTAAACAAACCACCCGAATCCAAGATACCGGGTTGAGTGTGGCTGATGGTTCAACCAACTAAGTTGAGGCTCGTATCCTGGAATGTGTGTGGATTGGGTGATACCTCAAAAAAATTTAAACGTGCTAGACTTCATTCCTGGACAGGCTGGACCCACTCTAACAACGCACATATAATAGGGATTCAGGAAACTAAATTAAATGCAGAAGGATCCAGTGAGGAGTGACACTATTAATCAACAAGGATCTTGATGTTGAAATAGTCGACTCCTACACAGACTCAAAAGGTCGAATAGCGTGGATCAAAATACAACTTGGAGAAGAGGAATGGGCGATCGCTTCAATATATGCTCCGGTGGAACTGCCTGAACGAATAGACTTTCTTGCCAATCTCCCAACTTTCTTGCCAGATACAGAAAATATGGTCCTGCTAGGTGATTGGAACATGATAAGAAAACCAGACCTTGATTCCCTCTCAGTCTTCCCGGTAAGAGCAGACGCAGAGCTGCTAATGACTCTTTTAGATGCACACACCATTACAGATGTCTATCGTACTCTAAACCCCGATTCAAACGGTTTCTCTTGGTATGACCCTAAACCCTCTAATAATGCCCCGACACCTCGCAGTCGCCTGGATCTCATTCTGGCGAGGGGAGCCCCCTGGGACAGATGTTGCTGGTGTGATACGCAGTTCGACTCGCTGTCTGATCACTATCCAGTGTTGATGGATGTGGTCTCGTTGGAAACTATAGAAAGGGCACGGCCCCCTTTCCGCCTAAACGTAAATTTACTAAACGACGAAGGGATAAAGGAGTGGATAAATGGTCAGATGTCTCAATGGTCAGAAGCCACAGATATTTTGGATGATATATCCGACTGGGTGGAGGTGGGCATTAACATAATAAGGGTGCCCCTAATGAATTTCTCGCGAATGAAGGCCGCCAATCGGAAATGGAAAGAAATTCAACTAAAACGGACAGTAGAGCAGACAGAGAGTTTGATGGGGGGAGACCCCTTCTCAGACTACTATTGGTCTGAAAAAAGGAAAGCGGTCATACTGCAGCTTGGACATATGGAAGTCCAAAAAACAGTTAGAGTGGCTGGACTGGTTAAAAATAAGGGGTATAATTGGTTACGACAGAATGATCAAATTATCTTTTAGATCTTTAATTTTAAGACAGTAAAAACCCTTGATTAGGGAACTCAGACATCCTTTCGGCAATGATTCAGAGGCTGCACCCGAAGTGGAATCCATGTGCTCCTACGCTTTCGAATACTTCAGTGACATTGTCTTTACTAGGAGACCCTTCAACACCTTGGACTTAGACCTCTCTCAAAACAGTGCCTTTTGGGACAAAACTACGACCAGACTAACCCCAACAGCCGCACAGTCTCTGGATGAGCCTTTCACACTGGAGGAACTTACCCGGGCTGTTAACCAGATGGCCTTGGGGAAGTGTTCTGGTCTGGATGGCTTACCAGTAGAGCTTTATGTGGCCTGCTGGAAATCTTTTGGGCCCTTTCTATGCGACATATACAACTATTACAGTACAAGGATAACGGGCCCTATTCCCAAAAGTTTTCTAAAGGGGGTAATTTCACTCCTTTACAAAAAAGGGGATAAGGCGAAAGTCATGAATTACAGACCAATTTCACTTCTAAACGTGGGATATAAAATTCTGGCCAAAGCCCAAGCCACCTGTCTGGCAAAACTGCTCCCAACTATAGTAGGTCCAGAACAGGGCGCGTTTGTAAGGGGACGTTCAATTTTTGAAAACATAATGACAACCCTACAAGCACTAGAAGTAATCTCCAATGAGAAGCGAGAGGTGGCAACTTCTCCTAGACATGGAGAAGGCCTATGACAAAGTAGGCTGGACCTTTGTCCTGACCACTCTGTCAAAAATAGGCTTTGGTCCACATTTTTTCACCTATATAAAAGCAATGTATTCCCAAGCCTCCTCAATGGTCACAGTGAACGACCACTTGTTGGAGGAATTCAAGTTGTTTAGGGCCTTACCTCAGGGGTGTCCTTTGGCACCACTGCTTTTTGTTTTACAGTTAGAAGTGTTACTTGATAACATCAGGAATAACCCAAACATAACGGGG
Organism: Chara braunii; assembly: GCA_003427395.1. NCBI lineage: Eukaryota > Viridiplantae > Streptophyta > Charophyceae > Charales > Characeae > Chara > Chara braunii. The sequence goes on from BFEA01000137.1 coordinate 453,165, forward strand.
TTAATGCTCCCCCCTTCCAGTCATTGGAAAGGGGGGGCAATTGCAGATGACCTAACAGTCGCCTGCGAAAACTCACAATTTTCTCTTTCTGAACTTAGGATAGTATTAGATGAATATTTCTATCTATCCGAGGCATCGATTAACTGGGATAAGTCTACATATTTTTTACCTCCCCCACACTCCTTAGCCGTGCAATGGGGCCTCAAACAGACCCTGGTCGGTACTTCAGAACGTCTTTTGGGAATTCAAGCCGCCCTCTCCGACTGCTCAGCGGATCAAGATAAAATTCTTCAAGGGAAAATCGTCGCTAGAGTCATGGGATGGATAAGAAACCATAAACTCTTTTTGTTTAGGAGGGCAATGGTTATTTCCTCTGCCGCCTTTTCACTTCTGTGGTTTCCCCTAGTCATCCATTGGCTGGGAGATGGTGCATACTCAGCAATTAAAAGAGTGGCGGCCAGGTACCTGTGGAAACCGACAACAAACAAAGAACAAGGGTTTATGGCGAAGGTGGCCTGGGACACTATTGCCCAACCAAGAGTTGATGGACGTTTAGGAGTTCTGGACCCAAGGGACCAGAACATAGCTCTGTTGGGAAGATGGTTCATAAAAGCTTTGATGGAAAACACAGGAAACAAGCAGTGGGTTAAATTTGCAGAATACATCTTCAGGAGAGATTGGTCTCTTGAGGAAGACGAACATGTGTGAACATGCCTACTCCAAGCGGATATGCTGAGACGAAAAGTAAAATCGAGTATCTGGACAGGGATACTCAAAGAATGGAGAAAGATCAGGTCAGTGGCTCTGAAGGAACCTACATCTAAACTGGAGGTGGCAAGCCAAATGCTCTTCGACAACGAGCTGATTAAGACAGAAGCAAGAAGAACGTTTAGCTCGACAGAAAAAGCGGGCAGCTTTGCCCGATCTTGGATAGAAAAGGGAATTCTGCAAGTCAAGCACATCTGGAATGAGATCCATCAGTCCTGGCTCTCACAGGAAGATCCCCGGAAGAGATTGCCCAGGCTGCACGTAGTGGAAGCCAACTACATAGTCATCCTCAAGGCCCTCCGGGGTCACTGGAAGAGTATGCTGAAAAATGATGTAGAACACAGTCAAGGGACCTGGTTGGTGGATCCAACGGAGCCCAGGTCGGATTCTGTCATGCGAGTACTGGGCCCGAAACTCGGTGAGGGGATTAAGGTGGAAAAATGGAGAGTGGGGAGGAAAATGGAAAAGGGAAGAGAAATTACCTTCGAGAAGGAGGAAGTGGTACAAACAACAGTGGATCTGACGGAAATTAGAGTGTGGGAGAAAGAGTCTAGAGGTACTCGAGTAGGGGAACTGCTAGTCTGCTGCCGGGAGATGCTGAGGCCTACAGAGTGGACCCACTCTGCTACGACTGGACTCTGGATGCACACAGAAAGATACCGCTCTACAAGTACGAAACCAGGGTGGGAGTGGTTGTACATAGAATGACGAAGACACGACCAGTGGATATGGCCAAACACCGTTTCCACAAGAACCAGAGCGAAGCTGTTCCAGCCGTGGACTTCCACAGTCTATGGAAAATGTTGAAGAAGCTACCCTCTCAGCGACAGGCAAGTTTGATGTGGACGTAGTCGATGTTGGTAACTACCTCGGCGCTGTGGTTGCAATCAAAAGGAATGAAGTTATCAGATATTTGTCTTTGCTGCAATTGAGGATGGGAATCGACAAAGCACCTATGGATCTTCTGCCCTTTGGTAGACGAACTATGAAATTTGATGTGGTGGAAGCCGAATTGGGAGAAAATAGTGGGAGACGACTGAGATTGGACGGATAATTGGATTTTTTTTGCATGTCCATCAGGCTTAGCAAAGATTCAAGATGGTTGGGGGTACGCAACGTTAGTCTGCAGAGGTATCCTAATAGAGAATATGGAAGGCCTGAAATGAGCAAGTGTTCAGGAGCGAGAAGTTATCGATCCACCAGCCAATATCAATGGTGAAGTCAACTTTACACCTGACCATTCAGGCGGATTGAAAACGCTCCCGACAGAGATCGAGCAGGGGGAGATATTGGTTCGGGAAGACATGGGCATGAAGAACTCCTTGGCCAAATCAGTTTTGAAGGACAGCTTCTCATAGCTCCTTGGTTATGTGACTAGGATCCTAGGGAGGCACCACTTTAGGGCCCCCGAATTGGCTTGGTAAATGAGAACCTCGGACCTCGGTCTTGATTTGAACTATTGGAAAAAGCAGGCTTCTCTCTTTTCACGAGCTTCAAGCTTATTTTTTTTCCAGGATTATTCAACCGGGTTACTGCAAGTACTACAGAGTAGTATAAAGTAGAATTCTCTTCGGATAGCTTGCAGTGAAGTGGCTGTGGGACTCTGGACCCGGTTTCCAGATTATGTTACACTCCGGGTGAAATTGTGAGGTCCCTGGCCTCAACACTTTTGATATTGTAATAAATGGACAAATTTCCTGGAAAAAAAAAGGAATAATACGCCGTCATATGTTTTGTCTTTTCGACTATTTTGTGCATATGGTGAGTAGAGGCCCTTAGGGCCACTGCACATATTCCTAAGAAAAAAAAAACGAGAAAAAACAAAAGAAAAATGAAAATGCAAAAGAAAAGCAAGAAAACAAAAGAAAAACGAGAAAACAGTTTATTAGTGACCCATAACTGTGATGCACAGAGTGTCACAAACCTGAATTCGAATCCAGACTATATATTATCGGCCCACATAAACACTCTTTAAGTCTAATGTCCATCTCTGCTCCACGAGGGGTTCTTGCTAATCTGTAGGGGCCCTTCAGAAATGAGAATGGACGAATAGATTGGAGCATTTGTAAAAAAAAAAAAAAAAAAAAAAAAAAAAAGGACATGCACCCACATGCACCAACATGTGCTCATAGTGTTGGGGTGTGGGGTGACCCCTACTTTTTTCCCTCTTGCAGTTTGATATTCCGGATGGAGGGGCATGTTTCGACACCCCACCCTGTTAACAGGGGTCAATTTTTTTATTTTTTTTTCCTGTTTTCAATGTTTGGGCGCGTAGGGCCATGTGTCCGAGGCCCAACGCGCCCATCCCGTTTCTTTGGATTCAACGGGAGACCCCCGTTTTTCCGTTAAACGGGATTCAACAGGGTACAACCATTAATGAATTTAACGGCCCCCATTGCCTGTTGTTCGGACACACAGGCCAGCGTCTAGTCACAGTCGAGCCAACGTCCAAGCAGCATAGCAAGACTGAATGTTGTCCACCTCGAGAACAATCCATTTGTAGTGTTTGACGAGGCTGTGTGGCCTGGGGTCCCCTCCTCACAGTCGTTCAGATCGACTCACATCCGAGGGTCAGGATTGTATATAATTGCAGATTTCCCCTTGGACCTGATGTTGTCTGGGTACCTGCATAGAAACAAATGTGTGCGTCTGACCAGTGGCCTGGGCTGGGTACACTTTGACATTGACTGTTGGGGTCTCCGAGAATTGACTTTAGTCAACTGTACCTCGCTCAGACATTGAATCTTTAGCTAGGGTCTTTTCCCCTTTTTGGACGGGGCCTGGATGTGGCCTGGCGACTCTGGCAAGACCCTCATTTTTCCACGAGGCATACAACATGGGTTATTGCACATATCTCATATACTTAAAAAAGAAAAAGAAAAAAAAACATGGTTACCACAGACCCGGACACCGGACCGATCTGGACCCAGACAACTGGTCAGTCCGGACGTCTGGATTTGTTGACCATTCTGGACTGTCCGGACATGGTCCGGATCGGTCCGGATTGGAAAAATAAAAATAAAACTGGCAGGTCTCTCATGCATGTTGAATGCAGTTTCATCGTAAAAATTGGACTTAAGGGGAAGTGTTCCAGGAAGACATAGTTGTTGGCATATAAGACAAACATGAAGGATCATTCCTTGACATGCATTGTGCTGGCACAGTCACTGCAAAGCACAAATTGCTGCAAGGGAAGGAAAAGTGAAGAAACAAAAGAAAGTGCACTCCGCAGTAAACTTGAATAAAGGTAAATATTAAATGAAGTTCAAGACTTTAGCAGTTCAATCAATAGCGGCACATCGCTCCTGTTAGCGCTGCGCCGCCCATCACATTCATCGGCCAGGTCAGCGCTACGGTGAGAGCACGCGGGCGTGGCATTCGAAGCTTGCCACGCGCCACGTCAGGGAGGAGGAGCCCGGTGGGGTGACGCGCACGACAGGAGTGCACGCAGTGGGGCATTTGCGCCCTGATGGGAAGCGGATCTACGAGTCATGGTGGATCGACTTTGTAGTACACTTTCTGTTCTGACCACGAACGTTGTCTGCTGATGATTGTCATGTCAGGCACATGGAATCAGATGCACTGCCTTCATTGGTGTTAACATTGAAGGGGGGGCCAGAAGGTACATGGGCGGGGAAAGCAGATTTACTCCGGCTATGAACGCGACTGGGATGGCGTTTCAGCGGGGTCAGACAATGGGAGAGAGGCGCCGACCTGCAGTGGAAGAAACACGAAGAATATGAGCAGGGCCAGAGGAGGCGCTTCTTCATCGGTTTCATCAGCATCAGTAGCATTATCATCATTATCATTACCATCATCATCATCATCATCATCATCATCTTCATCATCAACGTGTGTAGTCAGCATAGTTGTCAGCATCATCATCTCCATGATCTGCATCAAGGTAAGTAGGAATAGGAGGATGGTGTTGGATCGTCATTGTCATCTTCATCATTGTCGTCGTCATCATCATTACAATCATCATCATATTTTTTATTATCATGTTTTTTAATATCATTTTGACCTCTAGTATTATTATCTCATTATCATTTCATTAGCATCTCATTACGAACCTAAATAATTTACTCTAACTAACATCTTATTTAAAGTCTCATACATTTTTCATCTCACCTAGCTTTAAAACTTTAAATTCCTCGTCTAGCTAACATAAATGGTATTTTTTTATACCTAAAACTTCTTGGCATGGTAATTTTTAATTACCTAAATTCCTATAATTCCTAAAATTCGCATCGCTGAATCTCTTTCACTTTCCAAGTAATTAGTACGCAAATCAGTTTTTTGAATATCATTTGAAATCCCTCGAATTTCTCTAGCGTATTTTCGAAATGCCATCTGGATCTCTGGTATCTAGTTTCTCCTCTTTGAAAATAGTCGTTTATTCCTGATGGATGAGAGGTGAGGATCAGGGGAGAGCTTCACTCTGCAGGGGCAACACAAGGTGGGAGGTGAAGTCCTGGAGGGGGTGTGAGCAGAAGTAGTGGGTTACCTTATTCTGGGGTTGGGGTGAGAGTACTGACACCAGCGGGGGCAGATCAGGGTAAAGGGTGGGCAGAGGCATACTTTGGGAGGGAAGTGTATGCCTCTCTGAGATAGCGGGGGGAAAGGTGGGACTGTCCCAAGTTGGGGTTGTTATGGCTGCCTCTCGGTAATCCATTTCGGCGGAGGCAGCTTCGGGACAGGGTGAATAGGAGGGGAGGGGGAGATTAACCGTCGGTGTCACATTATCATCATCCATGTTATATCATGCATCCTGGTTTTCTGAAATGTTGGGAGGCATTTGGCCTACTTCCTCATTCAGGATATAGATTTCAGAGATGATCAAATCAGCACCGATATCTGCAGAGTTGCCTTGTTTTGTGCCCCTGGTTCGTCGATGCCAGAACGACGTTGGTTGGAGCTGGGGCGTTGCCCTGTAACCTGCATTGGCAGGGGTATGAGGCCTTGTAGAGAGATTTGGGGTTTTACTAAGGGAGGAAGGCAATCCAAGTGACGAACTGGGGGGGCTGCCTTGACGACCTATGGGGCTAGGAATAGTCTAGGTGGCGAGAACACGTCAGCTATGGCTGACATTGGTTAGGAGGGCATAGTTTCTGAGATGTAAGGTTTTGGCATAGGGAAGGCTAGGAGGTGCTCTAGGAGTTGAAGGCCAGTGGTGCTGATATAGCATAGTCTTCTAATTTTTTACCATAATTATCATCAACATAATCATCTTCATTAACATCATCATCATCATTAGTATCATTATCTCATCATTGCTACATTAAGCTTTCTGGTGTTCTGGAATTTTTAGACAACATCTAGTTTTCTTCCACATCCGGGATATAGGATTTCAGAGATGGTCGAACCCAGACCGATATCTGCAGAGTTGTTTTTTTTTGTGCCCCTGTTTTGCCGACGTCAGCACGACGCTTGTTGGAGCTGGTGAGTTGCCCTGTAACCTGCAAAGGCAGGAGCGTGAGGCCTTGTTGAGAGATCTGGGGGTTGCCGAGGGAGGAAGGCCATCCACTGGCGAATCGGGGGGGCCTGCTCGGTGGCGAGGAGAGATCAGCTATGGGTGACATTGGTTATTTGTCTCGGACTTACAATGTCCTGCGACAGGGAGGGCTAGATGTTGCTCTAGGATTAGGAGACCAGAATTGTTGATATAGCATAACTTACTACAATTAATACATTTTTTTATCACCATCAGTATCATCATCATTAGTATCATGATCATCATCATCGTCACCACATGAGGGACGTTGAGCCTGGTTCTCAGTAAGTTCGGTTCGGTTTCTCCGGGCAGACTGTGAGGACCCCGGCCTCATTCCTCTTATTGGTAATATTAG
>BFEA01000137.1:509963-546583 GCA_003427395.1 Chara braunii
TTTTTTTTTGTTTTTTTTTTTGGTCACCGCGCCGCGCCGCGGCTGAAAAAAAAAACAAAAAAAACAGCCCCATGGTTGGGCCACGGCGGAGATGTCTCGGCCACACCCCAGACTGGCCAAGGCCGAGATGTCTCGGCCACAGCCGAGATTAAACCACCACTACCCTTCACAGGCAAACGCGAAGTCTCAAGAGTAGCCTACTCCGAAGAAGAGGGGGGCTCGGGGCAGGGAAGGGGGCCAAAAAAAAGAAAAAAGAAAAAGAAGAAAAAAAAAAGTAAAGAAACGAGCAACTTTGAATCCAGCTACGCGGGGAAGGCCCTCACATCACAAGTGCTTTGAGGAATGTATCTGGCCAGGAAGTGAGAAAGATGAAACGGGTCGTTTTCATTTTTGTCTCTCTTTGTGAGGTCCCTGTAGCGCCCTGCTTTCCAGCAATGCCTCAATGCATGAAACGTTTGCAGCCGGTGGTGGTCCCCACCAATAGATTGGAGCCACCAACCAGGCAAGACCCCAATCATGAGGGTGACCTTGTCATCATTCTTCTAAGGGGAAACTACACGGGAGTCACAAATATGAGTTATAATTGCACTATGGGCCAAGTCACAAATATGAGTTATAATTGCACTATGGGCCAAGCCAAGTGCAATTGCAAACTCCTGCCAAACTGTATCTTTGCCCATAGTGCAATTATAACTCGTTTTTTGTGACTCCCACCTAGTTTCCCCTTATTCTAATATTCACTACAACCAACTTTAGAGTGCTCAGTGCTGACTCTGCTGAGGTCTGCTCCAGTTGATGTAGCTCAGTGGTTAGAGCACCGGTTGGAAATGCGCATTATAGTATGAGGTTGCAGGTTCAAAAGTCAATTGCGGGCTTTTGCAGCCTAAGCTTGCGCATGGACACCGGCAGGGCGTTAGCGGCTGGACACACACCCCTTCGGGTGAAGCATGGTAAGCTATTACGGACACTGCCTGCACACCACCCTTACGGACACTGTCTGTGCACCACCCAAGGGTTGTCCACGATGTTGTATGTCGGGTCTTGATACTGTGTGGGTTGCTTGTCGCTGTCGCTTGTGGTTGTTCTGTTGATCTCCCCAGTCTAGCATATCACACACAGGTGCCGTCTGCGATTGTTGCGCAAATGGTAGAGTCTGCAGGTCACATGTCATAGATCATAGGTTCGAGTCTGGTTTGGGACTTTCAAATTGGGGGGGTTCTTGTCTAGCTTGGCCTGTCATCTCTTCAACAAACACATAGTTCCCTCTACATAGTACTACGATAACACATATCTGGTCTTCGGGCACATACATCTCGCTATACAATTACACAGAGCACACATAGCCTTTGGGAAGACACAAACATCGCTTGTGAACATATATACACATAGCCTACGGGCTCATACAAACATACATAGCCTCTGGGCACACACGTACACACAACCGGGCTGGGGGGGTCTATAAGGTATATGATGGGGTCTACTCATGCATGACTTAGCTCTAGGGTAGGGTAGGAATATAAGTTGCTCCGGCTAGTCTGAGTTCCGCCTCCCTACCACCCGAATTTTGCCCTCATTGGCGGAAACGAAGTGATCCCCTTCGGCGAGTGGAATCACGTCTTTCTGCCTCCCGGCCCGTTCCACCACTCGTATCGAGATGGCGAGGACCGCAGCTCCATAATCGAGGACTGCACTGTAGGGGTTACCCCAGAATTCCACGTCACACTCCGCGGACCTCCATGGTAGGGCCTTGATCCGTAGGAAGTGATCGACGCTGATCGTCTTTTTGGATTAGGCCCACCCGAACAGGTTCCGAAGTGCTCGGTACGTCCGGCTTTGGTTCTTTGGCGGTAGCCTTCCCTTTGGCTGCTGCAAGCTTGGCAAGGGCAAAYCGTTTTCGGTTCGCCTTGCAATGCTGTAGCATCCGATCGTTAGCTTGTTCCGAGATGGACAACAGGTGTCCGATTGGTAGGGGAATACGGTGGTCCAGCGCTCGGACTATGTCCAACACATCGATTTCCCCTGTAACGAACGCAGACCCTCCTGATTCCATTTCAGTCAGGGAGGGTCTCCATTCCGCGACATCGTTATTATTGAAGGCCGGTTGAATGGCTCTGATCATCCCAARGCCCGGGTATCCTTATGATATGTATTGGTCGAGCGGGATGAGCTCCGCTGCTTCCTCCGTAACTCCCGACGAGCTTGCGCCACCGTCAGTGTCTTCTACGATCGTGGCTACTCGCCCTGGTCCATTAGCAATGGGTGCTGCGGCCGCTGGGGCGGGTCCGATTCGTGCTGGCACAGGTCGGTTAGGACAGTCTCGTGCTATGTGTCCCAGTTGCTGACACGTGTAGCAACCGTCGACACGTGCACCTACTCCTGTCGCTGTCGCTCCAGTTGCCGGTGCTGTTCTCGTTCCCATGGGAGCGGCTCGAACCGTGATGGGACGCATCGAGCGGAGTAGTGTTTCTATCCGGGTGTTAAACTCCCGTTGCTCCCTCTTAATCTCTTGCATAAGGTTCACCATTGTTCGTGTTAGTTCTAGGATAGCGTTGGGTTCGTCGGCCTTCGCGGATTGGGGAATTGGAGGTGTTTCTGATAGGTGGGCCGATGGTCATGTTGGCCATCGACTTTTGCACTCCAACCGGCTCTAAATACGTGACGGGTCCCGCGACGAAGCCCATGTTCTTGAACTCGTTTTGTAGCGCAGCAAGCTCCATTCGTGCACGTGTAAGCTCGGAGGTGTCCCCTTCTTTAGCATGGTCTTCGCCTTCGAGGAAGCAGGCAACGAATTTTCGCTCCATTTCTTCGGCGGCGTCCATTATCTGTTGCAGGTTACAGGTAATGGGGGAAAATTGCTTCCGCAATTTCGCCCTCATTGCTCGACTTCGGAGTCTGTCGATGAAAAACTCCCTACCGTCTGTTTCTTCCCTCTGGGACTTAATAAAAAACCGATAGAATCTACTTCAGTATTCTTCCACGGATTCGAGCGGTTTTTGCACCCGATCGTTGATCAGGAAGAATGCCTGCTCAGGGTGAATGTAGTCGAATCGGTGTAGGAAGTCTCTTTCAAACGTCGGGAGGTCGACCCATGTGTATGTGTTGAACTAATTGTGTGCGTCTCCGAATCTCCGCCCAATCGAGCGGGGACGTTAATCCTGGCTTCGCCATTGTCGTATTGTTGCGCTCGGAGCATGCAAGCCATGGTCCGACTAGGTGATGTGCGGGGTTGAATAGGTACAGATCGGGGGGGGCTGTAAKTGCTCGAGCACGTGGGGGTTGTGGGGGAGCCAGATTCTGTGGGTTCACCCCACCTTGCGCTTGGTTAGCGTTCATACCGCCCGCCTGTCTCCCTGCGGGGCGACCTCTAGTTCCTATCGGATCGCGCACTCGCACGTTTCTCTGTCTAGCTCGACCCCGTGTAGGACTCGCCAGGTTCGCTGATTGGAGGAGCCGGGCCACTTCTCAATCCTCAGTCTTGACACGTGTCGGCTCCGATACCAACCTCACGCCCAGCGTGACTTCCTGATCGGAGTGGGATGGGGGCCGGGAAGTGCGAAAAGGGGTGTGTCAAGGATTTTAGGAAAGTGTGGCAGAGTCCCAGGTCAGAACCAAGATCTCTTGCGGCAAGCTGAGGGCAGTGAGAGGTAGTTGCGCAAGTTGGTAATCCCGAGCGTTTTGGACTTCAGGAGACCAGGCTACCTCCTGTGGGTGCGTGCTCGTCTCGGTCGGTGCCTTATCTGACGGACCGTCGGGATGCTGTGTGTGTCGCGTTGGGCGATCAACCACTAGCGTCATTCGTGACAGATCTCTGAGTTCGACGAGGCTGGTCTCAGTTTAAGGTTGTGCAATCGTTGGTTGGCCTCAGTTTGGGTTCGACAGGCGAATCCCGCCGCACGGTAGGCGCGGTCCTACCGACACTTGGAGCAYGGGGTTCGTGGCCAGTATRGGCCGATCACGCACCAGGGGACTACTGTAAGGCAGTGGAAGGGGATTACGAGGCGATGGGAAGGGTAATTAGTCATGATAATGACTATCCCAGGTTCAGCAACGACGTGGCGCGTCTGAGAGTGGGGGAGTCGGGGTGAGCGAGGGATCGTGCTCAAAGCCTGTTCGATATCCCACTCGCATACGCGTTCCGTCCTGGTCTGATAGGGAAATTCCATGCACCCCACTGAGAGTTTTGGGAGTATCTTTGTCTGCCCTTGGAAAACCTATATCCAATGATGACTGGATTTGAAATCCTGCGATACAAAAAATGAAACTATGGAAGAATCAACACACTTCACTTTGTGGTAGATCACTAGTAATAAATAATGTGGTTTTTGCTTCAATATGGTACAAATCAGCAATCTGGGCGATTAGTAAACCACGAATCAAACACCTTCAAAAACAGGTGACGACCTTTCTCTGGAGAGGGAATCATGAGCTAGAGAGAGTTATTCCTAGAGTAGCATGGTCTATCCTCATTCAACCAAAATCGAGGGGAGGGTTAGGAATCCTGGACCCTACCCTACAATGTCAAGCCTTGTCACTACAATGGATGATTGATCTCATTTTAGGAATTGACAAACCTTGGCAACCTTTGGCTCTACAACAAATTAGGAAACTGGCACCAATAGCTCCACCTGAAGTACAGCCCCTTACTTGGGTAGAGAACTTATTTTGGAACATCCCTCGTTCTTCTACTCACTCAAGACTAGAAGGGGAAAGAGGAGCAGCCCATAGGGATCTACTCCTAGATAACCTATGGGTATCCCTACTAAGGACATGGAGAAAGCTACCTCTTACTAATAAAACCACAACCATATGCTTTGAAGAAATCATGAGGCAACCTCTATTTGGGAATAAAAGGATAACGGAYGTTAATGGTTGTGTGTACAATAGTTCTACTCCTCCCTGGTCTCAGTGGGTGAAAAAAAAAGTAATACGGGTTAAAGACATTTGGGATCTGGAAAAAAAAGAGTGGAAGTCTTCTCATCAACTTAAGAAAACAATTACATACGCGCACAGATTAGATCAAAATCTGGACTACATCATTTGTTCTATCCCACTGGCATGGGTTAGAGAATTAAGAAAAGGAGTAAAATTTCAGGAAGGAGACTTTGTAATGATTACACACGAACCATCATGTTGGCAGGTAGGACAAATAATGAGTCTATTAGAAGAAGGAGCCTTAACGGCCCTGTTCACAATGACAACAAAGCACTTACTCCGACCTTCATCAACCAATCAAGTTGAGTTCTTTCCTTTCACGGAAATGTTCAGAATTAAAGTTATTTTTATATCAGCAACCTCTGGATGGAAAGTGTTTCAACCACAATGCCCAATTCCGGACCTTCCCATAGATCCAGACGAATGGGTATGGCAAACGGGGAAAAGGAGTAAACCATGCACTCTACAATCCCTAACGGTGAAAGCAATATATCTTTTGTTAAGACCAAGGGTGGATGTGCCGTCAGTAATAAGAGACCGATGGACCAAACATCTGAATATTGACGCACAAAGCATCAAAAACATAAATTTTTTCAATAAACTTAAAAAAAGACCAGCCAGATTTTCCTCCTTACAATGACAAATTCTTCATCGTTGTTTACCAACTAATGATTGGCTCATTGATCATACCAATTGGGAACAACGAGGTCTGGCACATCCATGGTGCAAAGCATGTCTATCTGTTTTCCCCCATAAGAAGATAAGGGAGACAATTGAACATGTGTTCATTCAATGCCCAGGTAAGGTCCTACTTTGGAGAAGATGGGACTGTATATGGAGGGGATTGACAGAAATTGACTGGCCATGGGATTGGAAAGCCATTCTCTTGGGTCAATGGGTACCAGTGGAAACACAACTTTCAGAATTCCAGATGAATTTTTTTGAGTTAGGACAGAAAACCATCTTATGGGTATTGTGGTACAAAAGTTGTGTACATGAAAGAGAAGAAGTAAATAACACAACTTTGAGGGAGCAAGTTCTTGAATGCCCCGAGGCAAGAAGGTTGGAGCTGGTATATCAGCTTCCGGGCGGCGGGAGGAGCCCCTCATCAGCACAGGCGCAATCTGTGAGTCGGCCTTTTTTTAGGGGGCAGCTCAAGCAGGGTTCCCAAAGGCGGTACACGACGGTAAATAAGAAGTGCTGCCCGGTTCCCGTCCTCGTTACAGAAGATGAGGAAGCATACTACAAGAGGGAACGAGGGTTGATACAGCGAATGAGGGAGAGTGCTCTAGCAGGGCCATGTCGTATCAACGAAGGGAACGAGGGGAAGTTAATTATAGGGGAGCCCGACTTCCTACTGCCTCAGGAGCGAACGTTGATGGTGGAGTTGATGAAGAGGAGGCATCGCACCTATGCGTTTAGTGACGAGGAGCGTGGCAAGCTGGATGTGGACAAGATACCTATGATACGCATCCATACCGTGCCACACGAACCTTGGAACATGAGAGGGGCGCGATATCCCAATCCTGACGAGGAAAAGAAAGTGGTGGATTACCTCGACGACAAAATACGCACGCACGTCGCCGACTATTCGAGTGGACTGTATGCGTCCCCGTGGTTCTGCTTTATCAAGCCTAATGAGACGCTGCGGTGGGTGCAAGATTTGCAAAGACTGAATGTGGTGACCGTGCGGGATGCTGGAGGGTTGCCCAATGCAGACGCGCTATCAGAATCCTGCGCTGGAAGGCCTATAATCTCACTTATAAACCTTTACTCAGGATATGATAAGTTCCCAGTCTACCCGTCGGACAGGCCTGTGACGGCTATGCACACGCCACGAGGGCTAATCCACATGAACGTGGTCCCACAAGGGTGGACCAATGAGGTAGCAATAGTCCAACGGGCCATGATTCGGGCTATGCAGTCAGTCAACCCCCATATCACACAGCCATACATCGATGACTTGGCGGTGAAGGGGCCGGCAGTGAAGGAAAGCGACGAAGTCTCGCCAGGGGTGAGGCGCTTTGTCTGGAAGCATATCCAGGACCTCGAAAATTCCTGAGCCTGCTCGAGGAGCATAACCTCACGACGAACGGGGCCAAATCCAGACACTGCATGAGGGAAGCAACTATTTTGGGGTTCGTCTGCAGCGAGAAGGGCCGAAGGCCGGATGTGAAGAAGACAAACAAGATTACTGAGTGGCCGGTTTCGTTCCACTCAATAACTTATGTCAGGAGCTTCCTTGGTACGTGTGGATTTTGGATGGCCTTCGTTAAGAACTTTGCCGCTAAGACTGAACACCTGAGGAAGCTAGTCCGTCTAGATCAGGAATGGGTTTGGGGTGAAGAGCAAGAAGAGGTGGTGGCCAGAATGAAGGAGGAATTTCGAGAAGGAGGGTTGGTGTTAGGAGCGCCAGATTATGATGCCACAGAAACACAACCCTTCATTGTCGAAACAGATGCGGGGCCAACTGCCTTAGGAGGAGTTCTAATACATGCAGACATAGAGGGAAAGGAAAGACCCTTGAGATTTGAGAGTCGGACTCTCTGTACGACCGAGAGGAACTACTCTCAGTTCAAGAGGGAGACCCTTGCCATCCTCCACTGTCTGCGAATCTTCCGGAACTACATCTTCGGCATGAGGTTTATTTTGAGAGTAGATCCGACCGCCCTGACCTACACTCTAAGGAATAACGTTCCATCGGATCCGACGGTTGCCAGATGGCTGACATACATCTGGATGTTCAATTTCGAATTGGAACGGATTCCTGGTAGTAAGAATCGGGCGGACGGGCTGAGTCGGATCAACTCGGATAAACAGGAAGGGGAGGCGGTGGAGAATACGCCCCCAGTTGATTGATTTCTGGATCAGGAAGAAGATGTTCGTCTCCACATCAACAAATGGTTACCGCGAGTGCCCAGCTGTGTAGGCTATCCTATCTGGCAAGCACCGAATGGGTATGAAAGGAGGGTCGAGCTAGTCCTCAAACCCTTTGAAGAAGAGGATCCCTGGGGTGATAAGGATGTTCAGTGGATGACGGAGTTAGCGATGACCAGCTCGCATAGTCTGGTGGAGGACACGAGGACGATCGAGGAGGGACCAGGCCAGGTAGAACGGCATGAGGACCTGATGGGAGGAATGTACCTTCTTGTCAACACGTTGTTGCAGGAAAGCCTCGACCAATCAGGCTCGTTGAACTCGGCAGGGAATGTGGACGAAGTGCCCGAGAGCCAGGATGACGAGTTCGAGGAGGGGGAGATTAAGGAGGCCTTTCGTGCAGAGGAGTATGATGGGATCTACCTAGAGCTGGGACTTCTTTTGTCCTGCGAAATGCGGCTAAGGGATGCAAGCGATAGGGCTCAGAGGATGCTACAATGCTACTTAGTGCGAGACGACCACCTTTTCGTGAGAAGAGAAGTGGGGAATCCCAGGAGAGTCGTCTGCGGTAGGAATTGTCAAATCGATGTCGTAGCAGCGCTTCACGATGGCATTGCAGGAGGGCATCGAGGGGTACAAGCCACGTATGCCAAGATAAGTGAGCTGTACTACTGGGATGGGATGATGGACATGGTCGGGAAATTCTGTCGATCTTGCGTACCTTGCCAGGAAATATCCCGTTTAAGTCAAGGAGAGCCGCTGCATCCAAGGCTAGAGCGAGAGGTGGGGGCTGTAGTGCATCTCGATCTACTTTTTATGCCGCTTGGGGATCAGGGCTATAACTATATCTTCGATGCGCGCGATAACCTGTCCGACTTCGTAGACGGGCGTGCTATTCGCACAAAGACCGGGTCAGTCCTGGTAAGCTGCATCGAGGAGTACTATCTACGCTATCCTTTCGTCAAGGAATTCGTAATGGACAGGGGATCGGAGTTTACCTGTCAGGAGGTGCAAGAATTGTTATCAAGGTATGGTGTAGCAGCCAACTACACCACGGCCGCGCACCCCCAGTCAAATGCTCCCGTGGAGAGAGGACATAGTACCATTACGAGCCTTCTGGCTAAGTGGACCGAAGGTAGGCCTGATCAATGGCCAAGATACCTAAGGGCGACGTTCTTTGTCAAGAACATTACAGTAAAAAGATCCACCAAGTACGCACTGGCGACGCTGTGGTATGGAAGGCACGCCACCTTCCATATCGAAAGCTTTCTCAAGACATGGAGGCGCCAAGATCTGGAAGTTAGCCTGTCATTTGAAGAGTTGCTCGATATCCGGGCACGACAGATAAGGGCGATAGAAGAAAGGATCCAGGAGGCGTCTTATCAGGTGGCAAAAAGCCGTATGGATGATAAGACTCGATGGGATCAGTCTGCACGGGTGAGGAAAGTACCTTTGGCAGTTGGGGACGTCGTGCTCCTCTATGATTCATCTTTGGAAAAGCTGTGGTCCAGGAAACTCGATAAGAGGTGGTTAGGTCCCTACCGGATCGCACGGGTCGGAGACTTCGGAGCGTACCAGATTGAGGAGCTAAATGAGACTGAGTGGAAGGATTGGGTATCTGGAACACGACTGAAGAAATTTGTGGTGAGAGAAGAGGTAAGAGAGATGACCTGACTGCCTTTAGAATAGAAGTAATAGGGTGTGTAGGTTAGGTAGGATGCATGCTGTATGAGTGTGGTTTGGTCTGAACTTGCTTGATTATCACCTGTTGGCTTACCCCAATGTGTGTCTGTTGTCTCCTTCGCCTGTCGTGCAGGTCTAACTTTACGAAGACAGCCATGCCAAGAGGAGGGAAGGGGACACGGCTGCCTCAGAGACCGTTGGGCGCATCAGGAGGATATGAGCGACATGGGTCTCGCCATCGAGAGAGCACTCCAGAGTACGACGGTGGCGACATCGAGCTATTCCTAGACAGCTTCTGGGAGCATGCGCGGCGTATGGGTTGGACTGTGATCCAGGGGATTGAGAGGCTGAGGTGAGTCGGCAGATTTGAAGAGCCCGTCGCACGGATCCGTAGAGAGGCGACGACGAGGTCAGAGGTGGAGTTGAGGATGCAGGAGCTGCGACCCTCGCCTGTGGGACCTGATGGCAGGCTGATCCGCCTAGAGATTCGAGATGCGTTAGACTTCATCCCCGCGTTTGAGTGGTTCATGCAAGGGCAGGGTATATCGAGAGACGATTGGATCCAGATATTACCACTCTGGACAAGGAAGGCGGAAAGACCACTGGCTAGGCAGGTTAGAGGCATGACCCGGGACTAGGAGAGTTGCAGGGCACATCTGAGAGAGGCCTTTCGACGGCCAGAACCCCCTCAGCCCAGAATTGAGAGCCGTCAGAGGAGTCAGAGGCAGAGGGACCCTGAGCCCAGAGAGGCGAGACCATCTCGAGAAGGACGGAAGGCCCTAGCCAGGAGAGAAGAGGAACCGGAGCCGGAGCCAGAGGCTGAGGAGCGAGGGGCATACCCTGAGTGTGGGTTGGGACTTGTGGAGTTCCATCGGTTTACCGAGGGTGGATTGAGGAGGTCGCCAACACGCACACAGGAGGAGCCGCCAACATCTGAGGGGCCATTGAGGGAGTTGGAGACGCATTTGGATATCTCTCGGTGGAGGGTGTCGCCTCGGGGTGAAGAGCATGGAGAGCAGGCAGAGGAGGTACCACGAGAGGAGGTACCACCACGAGCGGAGGTGCCACGAGAGGAGGTACCACAGGAGGAGGTACCACGAGAGGAGGTACCACGAGAGGAGGTGCCACGAGAGGAGGTGCCACGGGAGGAGGTCCAGGATACTCAGCGAGAGAGAGGGTTGGGCGATGAGGGGAGACGTGCAGGGAGGGAAGTGATAGAGGTTGGAGAGGACACGCCCCCACAGACGCCAGCGGTGGGTTTGAGACTCGGGGATGCACCAGGGGGCACTCACCAGGCAGGGGAGAGGTTGCAGAGAGAGGAGGCCCTATTGCCTTCATCAAAAAAGGCTCCTTCGCCAGAAGGAAGGGCAGAAAGGAGGAGAGAGAGGGCAGCTGTAAGGAGAGAAGCCTTGACCCTGATTGACAGGCACCTAGTAGCCCATGCCCTGGAGCACCCTGACCTGGAAGAGACAGCACCTGCAGAGCTGCGCTAGGAGCCGTGCCAGCCTGAGAAGGAGATGGAGGCAAAGATCCCGAAGAGGGTCGACCTCCGCACGAGGGAAAGGGTGCCAGCTAGGGAGACAACAGAGGAAAAGAGGGCGAGAAGAACCAGGAGGATAGATGAGATATGGCAAGAGAGGCAGAGGTTGGAGGCAGCGGGGGAGCTTCCGGAGCAGCAGCAGGAGAGGCAGACATCGGAGGCAGCAGGAGCACTCCCAGGTCAGCCACCCAGTGCGCCAGCTAGGGTCCCGGAGATCCCTGAGATGTGGAGGGACTTCTGGGAGCAGAGAGGAGAGGAACTTCCTTCGCCAGTCAGAGCCGAGTTTGGGGTAGCAAGAAAGGCGGAAGAGAGATTGGATCGAAAAATCAAGTTCCTGGCCAAAACAACTTTTGACTGACACTTGTAATTGGAGGGCGATCTGGCAGGGAAGAAGATAAAGGAAGCAAGTCATGGAGTACGCCTGGAGGCTATGGAGATGGAAATCCAGGAACTCAGGGCATTGGTGGCCAGCCAGGCAGCTATCATTGAGAGCCTTAGGCAAGAAACTTAGGGAAAGGTGGACAAGCCAGAGAGCAGCAGGCAGGGAGAGCAGAGACAGCCAAGACATGGATTGCCAGGACAGCCATCTGCAGCATAGCCTCGCCAGGGGCCACCTATGGGGAGGGTTATCTTGGAGCCAGAGGAGGCGAGAGCCCAGAGACAGGCGGAGAGGGAGGC
Source organism: Chara braunii (assembly GCA_003427395.1). Classification (NCBI taxonomy): domain Eukaryota; kingdom Viridiplantae; phylum Streptophyta; class Charophyceae; order Charales; family Characeae; genus Chara; species Chara braunii. The sequence continues at coordinate 521,674 of BFEA01000137.1, forward strand.
ATTCGAGTTCAGAGCCCCTACCGAGCTCGCGACGCTGCCAGTGGCGGCGACGAGCTCAGTTATACCTTTGGCAGTAGAGGAGAGGCAGCCACCATCTAGCAGTGAGTCGGCTCAAGGCTCAGCAGAGGGATCCATGGGTGTGCTCCTTAAGGCGGTGCATACTATGCAGGAGGAGGTGAGTTTGTTTTCACCCGAGCAGAGGATACAGGAGCCTCTTGAGAGAGAGATGGGGATTGAGGCGGAGGGTGTCATCGAGAGCGGGCTCCAAAGGTTGGGCACGTCTGAGTATGGACCAGAGGAGATTGAGGAGCAACCCATGACAGTGCCAGGAGAGACACTCGAAAGGAGACCTCGGAGGTTGGACACGCCTGAGTACGTCCCAGCCACAGGGGATTTGAGAAGCAGACTGGGATATTGGGCTACTGGATCTGGGTCTGGGGGACCGGTTCCTGGGATGGAGCAGCAGGAGGTTGTTAGTATCACAACCCCTCGATCAGAGCAGCAGGGGGTGGTCAGTACCTTGGTAGGATCTCCTTCATCGCCACCTCCTCAACCCAGGAAGAAGAAGTTTAAGAGGAAGGTTGATAAGTTATGCTTCTAATGCAAGAGGGGCATGCATCTGGCTCTGGACTGTCTTGAGTTCCTTGAGGATAAGGCAGAAGGGAAGGTCTCAGAGGCAGGGGGTAAGATGTATGATAGACAGGGTAGGATAGTAGAGAAGTCCGCAGATGGAGTTAGGGCTCAGTTATATAGGCAAAATCAGGAGGAGTTGAGGAGGTAGGGTCGGTTTGTCTATGTAAGTGGGCGAGTATCTTGTGAGGCATCAACTTAGGTTCTGTGTGATATCCTCTTAGACTTAGAGGACCTTTTGATGATTGCTACTAGTCTAGATCTGAACTCTAGTGTTCTACTGAGTTGGGGTCTTGAGGATCAGGGTGATTTAGATGAGGCATGTACATATTTAGGTGGTCTACACCCTGGCCTTTGAGAGACAGATCTGACATGTATTCTAGGGGTAGTTGTCAATGTGGGTTTGGTGTGGCTTGAGTTGAGTGAGCTATGATTTGGAGACACTTTCTGTGTGAGACATTTTATTCCCTAAGTGTATATTATGATGAGGTTTTATTTCAGGGACCATTCTTATATGTGACGATGACTTGTCTCTCTCACATGTGTGGTTGTACTCTGATGTATGATGAGTTTGTGTGGACAATGTGAGAAAAACATCTTATATGACATGGGTACTGTGAATATGATTGTAAGCAAAAGCTGCCTACTCTTCGGTATACTCGTGCGACCTGCCCCCGGGCAGCTGATAGGGCAGAGTATAAGGGGAGGAAGCGCAGCCTGTTTGTGAAAAATTGTGAGGATTTTTGAAGAATTATGAGCCCAGGAGAATCAAAATGCTTACCATGTTGATTATTGATTGCTTAAGTTGTGATGAGGACCCATAAGATGGTCTCTCAGTGATTTTGTTTATGATAAGCCCCCTTGGATTTTTGAAAAGAGGATGTTTTGTGATGTTGTGTGTTATCATGAGACCCCCCCGAGTTTTGAGGAGGGGAAGTTTGGTTTTATGGCGAGACCCCTCGTGATTTCTGGAACAGGGAGTGTATTGTTTTATGGCGAGACCCCTCGTGATTTTTTGAAGAGGGGGTGTTTTGTTCTGTGGCGAGTCCCCTCGTGATTTTTGGAAGAGAGGGTGTTTTGTTTATGATGAGAGCCCTTTGGATTTTTGGCAAAGGAGATGTTTTTGGTTGTTGGGAGACTCACCTTCAAAGGTGAGTAAACTGATTTATGACATCGTAACTTGCCTGATGAGTGATAAAGTCTGACGAAAAGGGTCACTTTTTGGAATGTTTGAGAAAGTCGCAATGAGTGCAGGGCGAGAGATGTCTCAAGGTGGGTGGTTGCTTGCTCTGATCAAGTCAGGGGCTATGGCCTGGTAGATTTAGCGGTGATTTTGTTTGTAAGCGTGCGAAGGATGCCATGCCTATTGAGGGAGGGTCGGTAAATGCCTTCGGACCCCTGCGTATCGCGCAGTGGGCTAGTGATTTTGTTTTGCGACGTCCCCTTTTAACCACTGATGCTAATTCTAAGACATATTGAAGAAAGGCCAAGCTAATGGAAAAGAAGTTAGTACCTCTAGGGCGTAATCCCATTGGATGGCTGCTAGCCGGCGCAACCTGGCTGCGGGACCGCGTGGGTAAGAGTTTAAGGGGGGGTGCCTGCCCCAGTGAAATTACTCCGCGGGATAGTAATGGTTGAGAATTTTTGGGGGAAATCCTGATTGAATGCTTATCAGGAGAAAACCTATCGTTGCGTCACCAACGAGGGTACTGTTGCTAAATAACAATGCGGTGGGCCGTGGTCCTGGTCCGATCAGCCAGGCTATTGTGGGCCAAGGTGTAGACCTATCCTTTCTTTACTGGACTGCAGAAAGAGATGAGCGGGTATTAAGTATGCATATATACTTATGTGTATTTGATTGCGAGAGATTTTGAGAAGGAAGGCGAAAGTGCCTCCAAAAGGTCTCGATTAAGGCCCGCGTCCCTAGTTTTTGCCAGGACTAGGGACACCCAACGAGAAGCTGAAGGTTGTCTAGGACCGGGGAGAGGACGATTGGGAAGGTCCTTGGAACTTATGCGCTCAGCGTCCTAATTTTTGGGCAGTGAGAGACCCATGTTAGAAACCTGACAGCATATAGTTGTGGAGGCATGTTTTGATGGAGGCCTCTACCCTGTGTTTGTCGGCTAATCGGATTGACTCCTTTCTCGTCAGAATTTGGAGTGTGGATGAATTTATAGCCTTCTGATTTGGCGAAGCGACGGGGACTTCGCTTAATATGGTCCGGTAAGCTGTCGGTGCGAATACCCTTACAAGGGTATCCGCCCTGGGTTTTTGCAAGTAACAGAAAATTGTTTGGTTTAAAGTTTAAGTATACCGCGCTAAGCGCGGCTGCGTTTGTAATTGCGTTGACTGGGTGGTTGACCACAATAGCGAGTGCGTGGGCGCGCAGGTTTAAGGCGCGCGTGATTCTTTTCTGTTGTTGATCGTAAAGCCGTCCCGGACCTCGGTCGTTTTGCTTAGTGATATTATTATTTATTTATTTTTGATTAAGCAGGAATTAAGAATATTTTCTTTTGATTGGTACATTTGACCGAGTCGAGCACGCGTGCGGAGAACGACCCCGACGACGGCATCGGCAATAACGGCGCAATTTCGTGTGGTAAGCGGGATGTCGTAGGATGGCGCGCGGGGCAATTATGGCATAGTATAAGCAAGCCGGCGCGGGCACTGGGAGCCGCGCAGCCGGTTTGTTGGCCCAAAGCGCTGTGCCTCACTGTCTTGTATGGTACTCTGCGGACGTGGGTCTCAGGCTTGGGCTCAGCCCTATAGGTTACGACATTGGACTGACACTACGAAGGTTCGGGGATCAAGGTCGGCGAGCATCGACACGGCGGCAGTGGAGCATCGAGGAGGAAGCCGATAGGGTTGAGGGCCTTGGGGCTATCCCCCCTCGGTTTTGTTAGTAGCGGCACCTGATTGGTGGTGACGTTTTTTAGATAATTTATTCTAGTGTCGTTTTTTTTTTTTTTTTTTTTTTTTTATACTCCGGCGGGCCATTGATTTGGACGAGGCGCCGGACCTAATGACCGTCACGGCAGTCGAGGACCTTGAGTACAGGCCCTTTGACGGGTCCGCATCTTCAGGATGCTGGCGAGATCCCTCCATCGTGCCGTCATCGACAGTGTGTACCGGGTTCAACGTGCATGCAAATGGATGGGTGTTTAGCCCACAAGGCAGAAGGAAGGCTGAATGGCGTGGGTATTCCCGCGGGGGGGCACCACCATCCGCGGGTTGTCATGAGAGGGTTCGAGTGTGAGCATCTCTGTCCGCTTGGCCTTCAAAGTTATCATTTGAATGGTTGCTACTACCACCAGGATTCGCACTAGGCCATGCCTAGGCTTTACAGCAGGGCCTTTGCCTTCGACTCCGCGACAGGCTGTCTGAGTGGGAACTTGCCTGCTGACGGTCCGAAGTGGTGGCGAACCCCCATGGGTTAAGCGGGACAGAGGAGCCACGGCAGGGGCTTGCAGCGGTACTGCCGTGCAAAGTCGGCTGTCAGGCTTAGGTATAGGAGCGAAAAACTAATCGAACCGTCTGGCACGTGGTCCCCGCCGGAGTTCCCCTCAGGAAAGTAGGAGCTACTGAGCAGCTCCGCTGCCCGGTTGTAGGACCGAGCACTTTGGGTAGGGAAGACAGTGGACGCGCGCAGCGGTGCTGGCGCATGCATCGTTCGTCGGACTTCGGGTATAAGCCCAAAAGGCTAGTCGAACCAGCTAATAGCTGGTTCATCCGAAAGTTTCCTCATAGCGGAGCTGCCGTCAGACCGCTGTGTCGTGTCCGCCGATAGGTGAGGCCAGGCGCGGGCGCTAGTTTCGAGATACGGAGCCGATGGAGACGGCGGGGTAAAAGTGGATAGCGGAGCGAGCAGCAGATAGCGGGGCTGGTCGGGCAGTATGGCTCGGTGCAGCAGTGAAGGTGGATGAATCAGGACATGGAACCGCGCCGGGTGCATTTGCAGGATAGGATGGCGGAGCAGAGCGGGAAACAGATATGGCGGGCGCATGAGGGGATAGTCCACTCGATTCTTAGTAGAATCGAGTGAGAGGAAGGACTGAACTAAGGTTTTAGGCCGAGGTGAAGCCATTTGTAACGTTAGTTTTGTTAATAGAATAGTGGGGGAAGGGTTAGTAGAAGAACAAGTTGCGGGGAGTGATGGCTATGGCAGAAATGGTGGGGGCGAGAAAAACACAGATCTTACTTGTTTCTTGACGAAATCGAGTAAAGCAAATTGCTATCTTGGGGCTTCAGGCCGTGGCGACCACGAATCTAGTGTTAGTTTTAGTGTTAGTTGAGTAAGGAGATTTTGAGTAAGGATGTATTATGAAGTTGTATTCTCCATACACTTATGATCTTAGCTTGGGGATTGATCTGTCGTGCGTTACAGGTCCTCTTGATCGTCTGATTCAAGTTCAGGATTAGATTCAGCTTGATCCTTTGAGGATCATCATCTGTTATCACTGAATAACAGGTCGGTTGCGGATTCGTCGGTTTACGACTCAATTTCAACTCTCCCTCCACACTCAACCTAAAAGGCTTTAGCCCTGGTGATTTCGTTATTTTATTAAGGTTTCACCCGGACTTTTATTGAATGACCATTTAACAAAGGTGCTGAGTGTTTAATTAAGGTTGGTTGGACAGGAGGTTTGGGGCTTGCATAGCTAAAGCGAGGGGTATGAGCGTCAAAGCTGGTTGGGGGTGATTCCGTGTAGTGTGTGGGCTGTTGATTTGACTCGTTGATGTGATTGCAGGTATGGTTGTGGTTCAGACTCTGGATGTGATTGTCTGCGATTACATACTTATATAGCTGAAAGGAGCCCCACTGTGACTGTGAGAAGTGATCGTCCTATATAACTAATCCTTATATATTTATAAGTGCCCTGAGTATTCGAGAGGCCTACTGCAGTTGTGCATAAGGGTTAACCGGATTGTGGCTTGAGAGGAAAGGAAGACCCTCTGTTATCTTTTGCTCTTTGGAGTTTTTATAGTTGGACGTTATAGTCTGTGGCAGCCGTCAAAGTCAAACCCCTTGATGTTCGACCGCCACGACAGCTTAAAGCTGTCTACTCAACCCCTCTGCACAGGGTGCAGAAGAGGGTGTGGTCTTCAACCGCACATGGCAGTTGTCCAGCGTCGAGAGATTAACCCTCAAGGCACGTGTCAGCCGAGACTTGAGTGTTGAACGCGACCCTCGAGATTAACGAGGGCCGCGTAAGTATGGGTACTACATAGTACGCCATCATTGTGACCGCTTGCGTACGCTTGCATTGCGAGTCGATACGAGTTAGCCCTGCGTCCGCGCGGTTTTATATTACGTCTCACGCGCTACGCCTGTTTGATTTCCGCATTAGAAAGTGGTGTCTATCCTACCCCTTCCTGCCGGTACACACTGTCAATGACGGCACGATTCTGTAATAAACTACGTTTCGCCAGGTGGCGGCGTTGAAAGGTGCAGAAAGTTGCAGTATGGATGGGTATCACGACTGCCTTTGTGTATTCATTGCGTTTGGCCACGTGGCACTCCGGTGCCTCCCTGTTTGAGTGGATTTGAAGATCCTGAGGATTGGGGGGGGACACTGGAGCAGGTGATCTGACAGTACAATTTGTGATTTCCCACTCCGAATACCTCTCCCCGTTGTGGCGTTGCAAACGATGATAGCTGATGACAAGGGTTTCAGAGTGGATATCTGCTTTTCATAGAGTTGAGCAGTTAATCCCCTCTGAGGAGGGCAATCAATGCTGCTCGTTAGGATATGGAGTACCGCATGTTGGTCCACCTGATTGTGCATATCTTTTGTAGGATTGACATGTGGCACGTTCACATGACTTTTTACGCTTTCGCCAATAACTTCCCTATTCGAATTGTCTTTTCCCCTCTTCATGGTGCTGCAAGGTTTGAATACACGATGGGGTTTCTAAGTAGGGATATGATCTTACAGAGTGAAGGGCAGCCATTTCCTCGGTTGAGGATGATCGACGCTGCCCATTAGGCTAACGTTGCGTGCCAGCGTGTCGGTGCTTGTGCTTTTCTCGCCCTCAAGTAGGATGGACGCGTGGCATGCTCATATCATTTCTGATTGCGTTGCGTGCCAGCGTGTCGGTGCATGTGCTTTTCTCGCCCTCAAGTAGGATGGACGCGTGGCATGCTCATATCATTTCTGATTGTTCATAGGGACGCTGGACCCATTTTCCAGCAGGTGTTACTCCCCACCAATAGATGGAGCCTCCCCGAACATGCTAGAGGTGTCTGCTCCTATCAGCGCCCCTAGCATTCACTCGGGCTGTTTCGTGTTAAAAAAAAAAAAAAAAAAACTTCAGGGATGCCCCAGTATACTGTATAGTACTATATTGCAGGAAGGGGTAGGATAGACACCACTTTCTAATGCGGAAATCAAATTCAGGAGCAAGGTCATATCAGGCGTAAAACTTCAAGGTGCTATGACAATCCAGGACATCCACCACATCACAAGAAAAACAGATACTCAAATTCAGGAGCAAGGTCATATCAGATTACCTACAACAGCCTCCCCCGCGATCCTCACAGTTCATGCGTGCACATTAGGCAGGGAGCATCGATACAATCAAAGTGGTGTCTATCCTACCCCTTCCTGCCGTCATCCCAACCCCTACATCCCTGCGCCCTCTTCTAGTGCACGACACATCCCAATCACCCAACCCTCTTGCCCCTGAACCCGATCATTCCCCACAGCACACAGGAGAGAAAACGGGATCGGAAGAGAAAAAAGGGGGGAGAGAAACAGGCGAATCACACTTACCTCCCTACACACATCATCGCCATGTTTGTTTTTTTTGCAGTTTTTATTATTGCATGCTATGTAATTGTTGTTGTCATTTATGTCGACAGGACCATCATCATTCGAAGCTGTGTCGCCAGCAGTGAAGCCACAATCGCAAAGGTCGTCCACAGTATCATGCTTGTCATCATCGTGAATGTTTTATGTCAACAAGACCATCATCATTCGACAATGCGTCACCAGCAATGAAGCTACAATCGCAAAGGTCGTCCACGTCGTCATTCTTGCCGCACGGGCCCCGCCCCTCCTCGAGTCCCTGGCAAGCGTGCTGTGACGAACCACTTTCGGTGCCACGCGATTTTTTGTGCGATTGCAATGGGGGGTCCTAAGATGGGAAGGTTGGGCCAATTACAGGAGATTGGGATCGGTGGGAAATTGCATCAGTATCCTTGCTTCTTCGTCTTTTTCACGTCGCTTCCTTTCGGATGGTTGGGTCGAGACTGGGCAGGTCTTGCGATGGTCGGTTGATCGGTCCGCTGAGTGGCTGAAGCGCCGTCGTGCGCGCGATTGATAAATATTGACGTCGTTTCTTTTCGTCGTTGTTGCATCTTGGGTGCGGATATCGCGCGGGAAATTGCTTTGTTCTTTTTGAATTTTCTTTTTGAATTCTTTTCGATCTTGTCGAGCCGTGGCGGCTCTCAGAATTTCGGACTTTCTTTTCGGAATTTGTGTTTTTCTTTCAGCATCTTTCGGCATTAGATAGGAATTTAGGAATTTAGGAGTTCGGATTTCTTTTTGTCGTGCGCTGCTTTTTGGTTGCGCGCTTCTTTTTGCAGGTGCAGCGGAGCTCTGATTAGCCGGTGACCTTAATCTTGTGCGTAACTGTAGTTTTGGGTGGGCGCCATTGTAACTGTATCTTTGTTCTTGAGCTTCGTCTTTCTCGCCCTTCTTTCTCTTCTTTTTGTTGTGTCTAGCCAGCCTGCGGGCTGCATGATCGGATCGATGCGTGGAGAGTGGCTACGTCCCCCACGCCACGGTCTGCCCATGCAGAACGTAGGCAAYCCCTTCTTTTCTCCCCATCTAAGTCCTCGTAATTCCGTGTTCTTCGCGCAAGCATGCACGCTTTAAATTTCGGCTGCGCGATTAGTTAGCTCTCTTAAAAAGTTAGAGGAAGCTCGGGCCCCGGGGTAACGCGATCAGTGAGGGTCGACACACGAGCGAAGTAAGAGGTGAGTATAGCGGGAGTTGGGCGACCCGACGGGCTGGTGCCGAATGCGCGGGGTTGACGTGGGCCACGACGAACTGTGGGCACGGGCGAACCTGACCGGTGCAAGAGGACTAACCGGGGTGACGACTTCGTGGGTTGGTGCACGACGACGGACTATCCGCATCGGAGAGAGAGAAGGAGAGAGAGAGAGGGCTGAGGTTCATGGACGTGGATTTGCAACTTTCTTTGTCTTTCCTTTTTCATCTTTGTATATAAGTTTTGATTCCGGCATCGGGCGATCCACTCTTGTTTTGTTTTCAGCATCTCTGTCTCGACTTAAGTTGATTGTGTGGCTTTTGCAATCTATCTTTCCCTTCCGATTATGTTTGATCTCTGTGAGCGAATGAATGGTATGGTTGTCATCTGTCTTTCCCACTTTTGCGTGTCTTTGCTTGCAAATCAATCTCGATCTGTGTCTGTGTCTGGATCGTAGGTGAATAGATGAAGTGTTTATCGTGTTGCTCACTTTGGCATGATAGGCTTGTAATCTAATCCGATCCTTTTCCCTCCCTTTTCTGTGTTTGATCGGATGCATGAACTTCTTTTGACGGTAAATGGATGATATGCTCGTCATTTTCCTTATTTCTGCTCATTCTAGGGGACTTTGAGGGTGTTGTGGGGATTGATATGTCGCTTGCACTTCATCTCCCCTGGCTTCGTCGTTATCACTACCCGTTTCCCTCTCTTCAGACTCCTCCTTCCCTATCACCAGCTTCTTGTGGTACCGTGGCACTCTATCACCCTGTACTGGCCCCGCGTGACCTATCGAAATTCCAGACGGCGCGGCGGTACCCGACATCACCATACGTGACACCAAACGACACGTGTCCTGACCAGGAGGACCGACTCTCGGGAACGGAAGTTCCCGATGACGAACAATAGAAATTAAGCGGACGGATCGGACGGACCAGGTGCACCACGCATACCATCTTCCTTATGCTGCACGATATTTACTGCCCCGACTACAAGTTATCCATCCCCAGCCATATTGCACCTTTGCCCGGGAACTTAGATCCCCAGGGGATCTAAGTTCCGACCTGGGACTCCACCCCCACTTTCCAAAAATCCTTGGCACACCCCTTTTTGCACTTCCAGGCCCACATCCTACTCCGATCAGGAACCTCAAGTCGCGCTGGGCGTGAGGTTGGTATCGAAGCCGACACGTGGCAGGGTTATAGAGTTCGTAAGACGACAGCTGGGATCGAAGCGATCTAGCTAACAGGGGAAGACCCCGAGTTCGAAACGCGCATCGCCGCGATCCTGTGGTCACTCGAAGCCGATCTGCGGCTCAACGGACGGTAAACATGAATGCTCACCCCCAGAACGCGCCGGTGAACCCTAATCAACAACCCAATCCAATCCAACAGTCGAATCCTAATCTACCCCCACCTCGAGCACGGACACCTGTGGCCCCACCCGATCTTTATTTTTTTGATCCCTCCCATTATCTCGTTGGAGCATGGCTAGCCACGCTCCGAGCTCATCAGTACGATGATCAAGAAGCACAAATCAACATTCCTGCCCGATTAGGAGGAGATGCCCATCATTGGTTTAATACCTATGTATGGGTTGATCTCCCGACATTCGAACGGGATTTCTTGAACCGGTTTGATTATATTCACCCGGAACAGGTTCTATTTATGATCTAGAATCGTGTGCAAAAACCGCTCGAATCCGTAACTGAATATCGCAATAGATTCTTTCGAATGTTTGTAAAGACTAAGCGCGGCGAGCAGGTAGATAGGGACTTGTTTATCGACGGACTTCGCAGCAGAATGATGAGGGCGAAACTGCGAAAAACAGTTCTTCCCCATCAACCACACGCTGCAACAGATCATGGCCGCAGCCGAAGAGATGGAACGAAATTTTGTCGCGAGCTTCCTGGAGGGAGAAGATTATTCCAAGGAAGGGGACTCGTCCGAACTGGCAAGAGCTAAGGCCAAACTGGCGGCACTGCAAAACAAGTTCGAAAACATGGGGTTTGTGACTGACCCGGTTACCTACTTGGAACAGATCACGCCAAAGCGACCTGTCCCAAGTATGATCCCGAGTATGTCGATCCAAAGCATGCCTATTCCAGTAATGACAGCACCTCCCCCACCCGCCGAGACCTCTGGACGAACGAACGAATCGACCGCTATACTAGAGTTAACCAAAACATTAGTAAACCTGATCCAAGAAAGCAAGAAAGAACAGAGGGAACATAACGCTCGGATAAAAGCTATGATGAGATCGATGCGGCCGATAGCAGTGCGAGCACCCCCGATTCAACAAGGGATAGCTCAAGCACCCGCTCCAGCAGGAGCTCCCGCCCTGAACGTGTGTTACACGTGTCATCAACCTGGACATATTGCCCGAAACTGTCCCCATCGACCGCCGCAACAATGAGGCGGAGCCGCACCAGCGGCAGCGGCTCCGATCGCTAATGGGTCAGGACGGGAAGGGGCACTGATGAAAGACGTAGAAGGAGCAGGGTGTGCGTTGGCAACCTCAGGGGAAGCCGCCAAACTCATCCCGTGGGATCAATATATGAATCTTGGCTATCTGGGGCTTGGGATAATCGGTACAATCAGACCCGCCCCAGACTAGAAAGAGATGGCGGAATGGCGACCGTGTCCAGAGGAAATGGAGTTGGGAGGACCCACCTTTGTCACTTGCGAAATCGATGTTTTAAACATCGTTCGGGCATTAGATCATCGGATACCCCTCCCGATCGGCCACTTGCTATCGATATGGGAACAAGCTAACGAACGCATGACGCAGCACTGCAAAGTGAATCGAAAATGATTCGCTCTCGCCCGAGCAGCTAACACGAAAGGAAAGAGTCCAACACAAGACGAACCACTTGCAGACACGTCAGATCCGATACGCGTTGGGCTGCTCTAAAAAGACGATCACTTCTTATCGATCAAAGCGATTCCGTGGAAATCCGCGGAATGCGATGTCGAAGTATGGGGAATCCCATACAATGCCATCATCGATTCCGGAGCAACAATCTTAGCCGTCTCGCTAAGGGTAGTCGAGAGAGCAGGAAGGAAGAAAGATTTAATCATGTTAACAGAAAAAGAACAACTTGTTTCAGCAGACGAAGAAAAAGATCAAGATAGTAGGGTGAATGAACAATGTCGCTTTCCGATTAGGGAAGGTGCATGCTTTGGGAGATGTCGTAATGTTAGATGTTAACACTTATGACGTTCTTTTAGGCTTGCCCGTCCTTATGGCGTTACAGACTAATCTGGATTTCGAAAAACGATCGATTGTTCTGCGAAATACGAGAGGAAAACCCTACGCTATACCAATGAGGCTGACTCTTCGTACTGTGACCGCTCTGCGAGTTTCTCCAGTTATGGCAGGGACTCTTCGAATGATTATCTGGGATGGTTCCGCGGACGATGAGCAATCATCGAAGGAAGCGGGCAGTAGCGATGAGGACGATCCGACAATCTTGGAACTAACACGACAACTCATCTGCTGTCCCGCACGAAGAGAAAGGAAACAAACTCCAACCATAACCAATCGTGACAGGCTGAGAACTCAGGCGATGATTCTGGGAGAGCCACTCGTGCAGATTTCGAGGATGGTCGATTCTTTGGAACCCCCTCGAACCCTGTACAAAGGCGTCTCCCCGCTCCTTGCCCGATATATTGACAAAAGACCTTTCTGTGACATCACGAGCCTACCTCAATCTTTGTTGCAACTTGCAAAAGAAGTGCGATTACTACGCCTCGGGGCGGAAGCCAGTTCTTTGAAACCCCCTTGGCGTCTCGAGACAGAATCAGACGGGCTCGGAATCAAGATCACAACTAAACCAGTACCGTGGCAAGATATCTGCGATGGAATCACCCCGGAAGGACACATGGCCATCCGAGAGGAAGACGCGCAGATGATGGCCACGGTGTTCTCCTGGCGATCGGACCATTCGTTTATCTTAGCGCCACCACCCGAGGCAACCAAACGAGTAAAGACGAAACGAATCGATGTGCAGATATGGGATCAATCCTATGAACTGCACGTGCCTCATTACATACCGAACAAAATCCATCACCTAATCACGAACATCTTGAAAGAATATCAGGGAGCGATTAGCGTGATGGACACTGACATCGGCCTATCGCTAGTCATACAGCACGAGATTCAGACACGAAGTCATCCCCCAATCCACTGTAAACCTTATAGATACTCTTTCACTGAACGAAAAACAGCTTTACAGCGGACTAGGGAATTCGAAGCTAGCGGATGGATTGAACCGGTCATAGGACCTTGGTCTTTCCCTGAAGTATTAGTACCAAAGAAGAACGGGTCGATTCGCATATGCCTCGATTATCGCAAGTTGAACGATATCACGATCAAACATGTGTATCCCCTCCCCTGGATTGATGACTTGTTGGATGCAATTGGTTGTGCTAATTATTTCAGTAAGTTTGATATTCGGCATAGCTTCCATCACATTCTGGTCAAGGAGGAAGATCGACCGAAAACAACTTTTGTCCTGTTCGAAGGCACATGGCAGTGGATCTGGTGTCCTATGGGGATTTGTAATGCGCCTGCCACGTTTTAGCGGGCTATGAACGTGACATTTCAAAACTTCGTCAACAAGACAAGGCTGACTCAAGGCATGATCAACTTATGCGTCATCGTCTACATGGATGACATCCTGGTCTATTCGGAAACCTATCACGGGCACGCACAACACTGTGACATTGAATGGATATTAAGCGTGCTGAGGGATGCTGGGTTCAAGATCGTGCTTGAGAAGAGTGAGTTTTTCCTTTCGGAAATCTCGTTCCTGGGATACGTGGTGACACGTGGAGGACTACGGCCCGATTCCAGAAAGGTCGCGGCGGTGAAGGAAGCGCCAGTTCCCACATCGCTAACACAGGTTCGAGCTTTCCTGGGATTGGCATCCTATTACTGTCGCTTCATCAAGGGTTTTGCTGCGATTGCACGGCCTCTGACAAACCTGTTACGAAAGGACCAGCCCCTCAGTTGGGACGCGGAGTGTGATCAGGCCTTCGCCACTCTCAAAGACGCATTAGCTACGGTGCCGATTTTGATCTGGCCGGACCCTACAAAGCAGTTCATTCTCATAACGGACTGGCAGCCGGAGGCTATCTCCGCTATTTTAGCACAGAAGGGGAATGATGGTCGAGAGCACGTCATTGAATACGTGTCGCGAACGGTACAAGACGAACGGAAAAACGACTCGGCCCCGCAAGGCGAGTGCTATGCAATGGTTTGGGGAATCCAGCACTTCCACCCGTACCTCTATGGGCAGAAGTTTCTCCTTGTAACAGATCATGAGCTGCCATTATTGGCTCTCAAGAGGCTAACTAATTACACGGGCATGATTGGACGTTGGGTGGTGCGCTTACAAGAATACGACTTCGACATCGTGCATCGCAAGACCGAGAGGCACGAGAACATGGACGGGCTGACACGTCTGCATCGGCCGGCGAAAGTACCAAAGAGTAAAGAGATTACCCCGTGGAAGGAACCAGAACCAGATAACAGACCTGAGTATGGACAAGTGGCGGTTCTTCCACGTGGCAAGAAACCGGCGAACAACAATTGGTGACGGAGACAACGCCACAACTCCTCTCTCTCTCCTCTCATTTTTTTTCTCTTCTCTCCCTGACAAATTTTGTTATTTTTGCGAAGCGATTTCATGCGTCTATTCAGTCTCAATGCATCCTAGTGGGGAAGGGTACGTCGAATGGGTAGATTGTCGACAGTGCATTGCGAGAGCCCACGACTCTTGCATTCAGTACCGGAATAGTGATAAGCCCTGGTTGTGTCCACTATGTCGAGTCGACAAGATTCCGACCGAAGCTCGATTCCTCAATGCCACGCCGAAAGGGTTGGAAAAGACCCGGAAGTTTCGAAGGGCCGAAGTCTGGACCGACATAGCCCTAATTGCCACCCTAGTAGGGAACCCCCCTCCAAGACTTCACTAAGGAGGACCGGAGGAAGGCTAATGAAAGGGCTCGGGATTATCGATGGAATGAGGGAAGGCTAGAAAAATGGAAAACGGATGGTAGTGGGAAATGGATGGTAGTGTCGCACCCGTTCATGAGGTATGACTGGGTTAAGACGACACACGAGTAAATTGCCGCCCATTTTGCTGTACGGATCACGGGAGCAGCCATCGATCAAAACGAATGGTATTGGTCCAATATTAGGGACGACGTTAAATTCATCGTCCAGAACTGTCAGGTCTGCGCGGCTGATAAGGCGCCAATTCAGCCGTCAAGATCGATAGTCCTGACGGTAGTTGAACGACCGTTTCAAAGGGTTAGCATGGATACTACCGATGTTGTGGTGCCCCCTGGACCAAATAACTGTGAATATATAGTCCTACTAGTTTTCGTGGATCACTTTTCGAAATGGATCGAGGCCTATCCGTGTCGAACGCGACAAGCCGTCGAAATCGCATGGTACGTCAACCGTTTTCTCGGGATGCATCAGGATACAGAAGAGATCCTGACCGATAACGGGGCGGAATTCAGCGGGGAAGTGCTAAGAAATCTAGTCATACACGGTGTCGCTCTTCGGAATACTGCACTACACATGTCACAATCAAACAGGTTGGTGGAAAACGCTAAGCGCGTGATAAAAGACCGCATTACGACGAAACATCTCGGCACGGGATCTGAGGCCCTGGCCTGATATCGTCGATCACATCTTGGCGGTCCATCACGGAACGTCTTACGAATCAACGGGCCTGAGCCCGTTCCAGTTACGGGCCAATAGCATGGCTTGTGTTGCCGTATCGAGCCTCCCCTCAATGAACCAACGGCCTACGAGGGCCACGATTCGGGACAAGGCCAAGCGACACATGGAACTGATGGAACGGTCCTCGCCCCGATTGGCCCGAAAACGAAAACGAATGACCGAGTTGGCCCAAGGCCGACACGCCTGCAGCTACGAGGGCCGAAATGGGAATGCGGGTCCGCGGCCCTAGTACAAATTGGGGGACATAGTGCAGGTGAGGAAATGTGCTCGCCAAGGGAAGATAGCGCCACGATTCTTTGGGCGATTCCGTGTGATCGAGCTCGGTCCGAACGGCGTGAACACCGTGCAGTTCGTACCGGAGGTCTCGGGAAGCCGATCGGCTCGTCCGATTGTCCGTCACGTGTCCTATCTGCATCCTCTCCCCTCCTCTCCATCTCCCCTATCGTTTGTCTCCTCCTTCGCTGAGGAAGAGGACGACGACTGCTTGTCACCCGCTTTTCCTTCTGCATCACCCTCTCTATATGTTACTCCGTCTTCGTCGCCATCGCCATGAGTTTTCTCACCGAGCGGGCTCTCGGCGATCATATGCTGGCGTCACACGACGACATCTCATCGATTCAGCAGGTCTATCATTCGCGGATCAGCCCCGACTTTCTTCGCTTCGCTCAGTTCTTCAGCACCACGGGGGTATACGCAGCGGCGGAATTCCGGTTTGCGGCTCATCGTCAGACGATCGTGTTGGTTGAAGCATCAGCCTTTCGTCGGTTGTCGGCACCAGGGGTTAGCCACGTGTCCACGATCGCCGTCTTCAGTGGCGACATCAGTGTGATCGACCCCCTACGGCATACGACCATTCGTACGACGTTGAGGGAGTGGGGTCAACAGGTGGCAACGAAGTGGAATCGCTGGCTTACACGGCACGGCGACGAGGCTTTCCCTACATACGGCGTCGAAGCTGGAGGACTTCGTACATCTCGGCACGAGCCGGCGGTTGTGCTTCCTGAACTCGTTCCTTTTCGGCGTCCTCAATGAGCCGATCCCAGATCTCAACCTTCGCTTTCCCCTCTCTCTTTCCCACCTTCTCGCAGTCCAGTCTCCATCCCCGTCGTTCCTTCTGTCTAGAGTCACTCGCCGTCCCGCTTATCGATCGCGGACTGTGGCGATTATGGTGCGAGCGCTTTCTTGATCTCTCCCTGTATCTAGTTGGGGTAGAGCAGGCGTGGACTCGAGACGTTGAGCATCGTGGGAAAACGGAGAACGTCGAGTTGTTGGTCATCCGGGAGTGGAGGACGGAGGTGGAAGGAGACCTCCTCGGACTTCTCTTCGGATCGGTTCAACCAGGTTATCGCCCACAGATCGTGCAAGAGCTTACAGTCCCCCTCGTGCAGCTGGCTGACGATCTTCCTCTTGCCATCATCTCCCAGTACGACGAGAGGCTAGTGCCCAACATCCTTTCGCGAAGGCTTGCGCAATACCTACAGTGGTCAACTTGCCTAGAAAAGCGGTGGGCGGATGATCGACCGCCATCACGATCAAAGTACTTGGACCCCCGGGGAATTATACATCCCCACTTCTTCCAGCCACCGACGGTTTCAGAAGAAAACGAAGAAGCAGACGAGGAGGAGGAAGATGAAGACGAAACGTCGGAGGAAGGCATCTATAGTGAGCACAGCGAGGGCGGGCCTAGTGAAGAAGAAGAAGAAGAAGAAGAAGAAGAAGAAGAAGAAGAAGAAGACGAGGACGAGGAACCCGAGTGGGAAAGCTTGGGCGAAGAGGCGGACCGCGAAGAAGAGGAGGATCCTGAGGCAACGGAGCAGCGGAGAGAAGAGATCGCGACCGGAAAGCGGCCACTAGAGCATGAAAGTGGCTCCAATCTGCCAGTCGGAGACGACCCGACTCGGGATCCAAAGCCGCCCAAGCCCGAAGATGGGGACCTTGCTGCCACGGCTACTGACGCGCCGACCAAGAGACGGCGAAGCCGATCCCCCTCCCCCTCCACCTCCGCCCGTCCCTCAGTTCGTGCACGTACTGATGTGGGGAATCGGCCTTCGTCCCCGGTCATTATCCCGTCGTCCCCTTGATTATATCACCCTCCGTCAGATCACCGTCCATGTCTCCTTCCCTAGCAACCCCTTCCCCACCGACACCTTTCGCCATTTCTACTCCACTCGTCTCGCCGTCACTGTCTATCCTCACCCTTCTACCCTGTGTGCCACACCTGTATTCTGTCTCCATGTTCTCCTCCTTATAGCTGCATGGCGGGGCCACAATATCGTCGAGGTTCATTGCATGATTACGGGAACCATCCCCGCATGTGAAAACCACGATCGATTTCGCACCGACCTCTTCCGCACCTTCGCCACCGTGTATCCCGATTACCTCGCTTCCCTTCCCCGCAGTGGTACCCGATTCCCCTGTCTCCATCCAAGCATCTGTTACCAGGAGCTTCCTGTAACGGTAGCGGATATAGATCGCTTCCTGCCCCCACTCCCAACGGATCCACCCCCTCCTCACGCGCCCATGTACCGTCTTCCATTCCCCCTCCCTATAAATCAGTAATGCATGGTTGTCTGGCACGTGTCGCGGCGACGACACATATGATCCCCTCCTGAGATTGTCGAGAGCCCTTCCTGGGGAAATAGTAGGATAGAGCAGTATATGCCACTATAGAATGACTTCCACACTTTTTTGTACGGTAAGTGGCAATGAAAAGGCTCCGCGTGTCGATTGATTAGAGAAATCGACATGTGTCAACAAGCAACCAGGAGCTTGCTAATATTGGAACCCCCTGGGCGTCACATATGTGACGAACCCCTTTCTGGGCCGCGCGATTTTCTGCGTGATTGCAATAAGGGGACCTAAGATAGGAAGTTTGGGCCAATTACGGGAGATTGGGATCGGTGGGAAATTGCATCAGTATCCTTGCTTCTTCGTCTTTTTCGCGTCTCTTCCTTTCGGATGGCTGGGTCGAGATTGGGCAGGTCCTGGGATGGTCGGTTGATCAGTCGGCTGAGTGGTTGGCGCGTCGTCGTGCGCACGATTGATAAATGTTGACATCGTTTCTTTTCGTCGCTGTTGCATCTTGGGCACGGATCTCGCGCGGGAAATTGCTTTGTTCTTTTTGAATTTTCTTTTTGAATTTTTTTCGATCTTGTCGAGCCATGGCGGCTCTCGGAATTTCGGACTTTCTTTTCGGAATTTGTGTTTTTCTTTCAGCATCTTTCGGCTCTAGATAGGAATTTAGGAATTTAGGAATTCGGATTTCTTTTTGGCGCGCGCTACTTTTTGCTTGCGCGCTTCTTTTTGCGGCTGCAGCGGAACTCAGATTAGCCGACGCCCTTAATCTTATAACTGTAATTTTGGGCGGACGCCATTGTAACTGTATCTTTGTTCTTGAGCTTCGTCTTTCTCGCCCTTCTTTCTCTTCTTTTTGCTGTGTCTAGCCAGCCTGCGGGCTGCATGATCGGATCGATGCGTGGAGAGTGGCTACGTCCCCCACGCCACGGTCTGCCCATGCAGAACGTAGGCAAYCCCTTCTTTTCTCCCCATCTAAGTCCTCGTAATTCCGTGTTCTTCGCGCAAGCATGCACGCTTTAAATTTCGGCTGCGCGATTAGTTAGCTCTCTTAAAAAGTTAGAGGAAGCTCGGGGTCGCGCGATCAGTGAGGGTCAACACACAAGCAAAGTAAGAGGTGAGTATAGCGGGAGTCGGGCGAACCGAGGGGCTGGTGCCGAATGCGCGCGGTTGACGTGGGCCACGGCGGACTGTGGGGACGGGCGAACCTGACGGGTGCAGAAGGACTAAGCGGGGTGACGACTTCGTGGGTTGGTGCGCAACAACGGACTGTCCACATCGGAGAGAGAGAAGGAGAGAGAAAGAGTTGTGGTTGATGGACGTGGATTTGCAACTTTCTTTGTCGTTCCTTTTTCATCTTTGTATACAAGTTTTGATTCCGGCATCGGGCGATCCGCCCTTGTTTTGTTTTCGGCATCTTTATCTCGACTTAAGTTGATTGTGTGGCTTTTGCAATCTATCTTTCCCTTCTGATTATGTTTGATCTCAGCGAGCGAATGAATGGTATGGTTGTCGTCTGTCTTTCCCACTGTTGCGTGTCCTTGCTTGCAAATCAATCTCGTTCTCTGTCTGTGTCTGGATCGTAGGTGAATAGATGAAGTGTTTATCGTGTTGCTCACTTTGGCATGATAGGCTTGTAATCAAATCCGATCTTTTTCCCTCCCTTTTCTGTGTTTGATCGGATGCATAAACTTCTTTTGGCGGTAAATGGATGATATGCTTGTCATTTTCCTCATTTCTACTCATTCTAGGGGAATTTGAGGGTGTTGTGGGGATTGATGTGTCGCTTGCTTGAAGGGCTGAATTGCTTATTGATTGAATGGTTGGGTGAGTGTCCCCGCTGCATGATAAGCCTCGGACCTTGTGCATTAGAATCGCGCGACCGACCTGCGCGCGATCGAACCTCCCGTACGCACACATATAAACGCGGCCCAAATCCGGACGGCTTACACGTGTCCGTACGCGGTCGATCGGCGATCGTCGCAAGTGCCCGACTGTGTCAATGACGAGATGGGTCACGGCACGAGCACAAAACTCGATCTTTGTAGCGGACTAACCCCGTGGGAACCCTTGCAGCCTTACCCGGAATTCCCTTGCCAATCGGGGAGCGATCGAGTGAGTGAGGAGGATTTCCGCCTCGCCACACTCCGTGACCCCCGCTGTCCCGAAATGCCGGAAGAACATCACTCTCACTACTTCATATCCCCCGGCTTCGTCGTTATCACTACCCATTTCCCTCCCTTCAGACTCCTCCTTCCCTATCACCAGCTTCTTGTGGTACCGTGGCAGTCTATCGCCCTGCACTGGCCCCGCGCGACGTATCAAAATTCCAGACGGCGCGGCGGTCGCCGACATCACCATACGCGGCACCAAACGACACGTGTCCCGACCAGGAGGACCGACTCTCGGGAACGGAAGTTCCCGATGACGAACAATAGAAATTAAGCGGACGGATTGGATGGACCAGGCGCACCGTGCATACCATCTGCCTTATGCTGCACGACATCTACCGCCCCGTCTACAAGCTATCCATCCCCAGCCATATTGCACCTATGCCCCTGAACTTTGCCACAGGAGATCTCAGTTCCGACCTGGGACTCCACCCCCACTTTCCAAAAATCCTTGGCACACCCTTTTCGCACTTCCAGGCCCACATCCTACTCCGATCAGGAAGTCACGCTGGGCGTGAGGTTAGGGCGTCACAGCGCCACCTCAGCGCATTCGACCGTAGCCGATCCGTGAATCCCACACAAGGGGGCGGCGCCTCTTCCAAACTACATGCATCAGCAGCCTGCTCAAGCAGCTCCAGTTGCTGAACACAACCTAGAATATTCGATGGCATGCCATAGATAGTGATGTTATCATTGTAGATGTCATAGTTGACAATATCACCATATTAACCCCTGTTGATGTGATTGTGGTCGATGTCAGTGCTGTTATTGCCGTTGTTGATGAAATTGCTGTTGTTGGTGTTGTTAGTGTTGGTGGTGATGTTGTCGATGATGTCGTTGCTGCTGCTGCTGTCCATGTCTCGGTATCTGACAGACCAGTCACGTGTCTCCTCGCCAGAAGGCCAGCGAACATGTCTTTGACCTGCTGCAGCATCTCTACGCAGTCGTAGAAGATGGCAATCGCCCGCGCTCTGTCGATCGCATGCCGCTGTCGAAAAGAGATCTGTTCATAGAGATCCTCTTCCCACCCATCGCAGGTCTCCTCTCCCTCCAGGAGAACATCATATGGCAGATCGCCATGCGCTTGACACAGCGCCATATACATCTCCTCCAGCTGCTGTTTGTAAAGTATCACAGTAGACAGCGCGGACACTTCCTCCTCACCCTGCAGGTCAAGAGGGGCTCCCCACAGTTCCCCATGAGGCGAAGTCTCCTTGCCCTCCCCAATCATTGCCGAAATTGCAGAAGCTGCCGCTACTAAACGTCAACGTGTCAACAGTTCCACGGCTGGCGTCACCCCTGTCCGTGTGTCACCGGACACCTGCGTCACCAACGGCAGGCGCCACGTGGCAAAACACACCTTTCTCTGTTTCTGTCTAGTGGTAAAAGAGTGAGGCCTGAGAAGGCACTTCTTACCCCCAGCACATATTCACAGGGAGAAACAACGTATTTCCGCAAGGGGGCCTCCGCTCCAATTTAAATCCGGGGCAACTCCTTGGAAGCCAAGAGCAAGTGGAATGCTGATTCAGAAGGGATCATGGTGTCAGGCCAAATTAACAGTAGGGAAAACTAGGGCGCAGTCCCGGTTTGACTTTGAAAATGCATTTCAGGCATGATTTCGCGAATGTTGCGCCAAGCTTGGGAAAATGGTGAGTGTTGTGTCCAGACCTTTTATTTTGTATTTTTTTTTTTTTTAATTATAAAGATCGTTGGCCTTAGGGTAGCATTATCATCGGAATAACCATCCCACATGCAGGTAGGGTGTAGTGTTTTCCCTTTTTTTTCTATTATTGCAGAGTTTTTCATCCGCTAATTACAAATTTGTAGACATTTATCTCTCTCTGAGATGTACGTTTTTCCCTTTTGTTTCTCTAGGCTGTGGTGTTCACTCCAGAGAGTCCTTTCAGTGACATTTGTGTACCCGGACAACAACAACGACAAAAAAAAAAAAAAAAATCGCAAGTGCGGCATGGTTCCAGTCACACAAAGTCGTGCTCACAGCGATTCAAAATTGTTGGCCCAGAAGGGTGGATGGCGACATTCGCAAGTACCCTGGCTGAGCAGGAAAAAAAACAAACACAAGTGTTGTGCAACCACGTAAAATTTCAAGTTGTTGCAGATTCATGTTAGGGCCCGTTTCCCGGCTTTAATTGAAAGTTGTTTAAACTCCCCACTCAGCCCGGGTGCCTGCAACCGCTGTCTCGTCAGGTCACCTAGCCAAGTTCCTGATGGGTGATGGATGGTCCTGAGTGGTCCACACTAATGTAGGAATCCGAAGGACAGAGGGGGTGGGGCCCCTTCGGGGTGCGCGGGGGTGGTTTATCAGAGGAAAAAAAAAAAAACAGAAGCCGGAAACAGCCTTGCATCTGTGGTGGGGTTGGCAATGCATGGAATCACACAGAAATTCAATCTGGATGTGGCGGAGTCAACACTGGCCGGAATTTGCAAGAAAAAAAAACTAAGTGGGACGAGAAGTTTGTGGTCGAAGGCAGACCCGGAAACGGGTCATGAAGTTCACAGAGTTCACGACACGGAAGTTCATGGAGTTCACGAAGAGCTTTTTTTTTTTTTTTTTTGGGCTGGGGGGGTATGTTGTTTTTTTATAGGAGGGTGGGGGACATCGGAGGGTAACTCCTTATATTTTTTTCAAAAATTAATTTTCACGAATAATATTTTTTTTAATTAAAACGAAAAAAAAATCAACCAGCCAAAATAAGCATTTTCGTTTGCTATTTTGTAGGTCATTTCGATTTGCTTTTATTTTTTCAATGTTATCATGCTGTGGGGCTTGAGGCGAATGTAGCTGGGTGTGCCCAAAAAAAAAAAAAAAAAAAAAAAAAACACCCCTCTTTAGTGGCCGGCCCGTTCACAAAAAAAAACATCAAATGAACGGCCGGTCACGTTCAAGCCACCAACGCCTCCGGCACTGGTCGAAGGTATAATCGTTTTTTCCCTTTTTCTTATAAACAAACAATCTTTTGGGAGGGTATGCAATCTCCCCAGATTTCAGAGAAAAGGGGAGGGGGATATATGGCTATGAGAGGGGGGGGGGAGGAGGGGAGGGGTGGAAGAAAAAGGGGATGCATTGGGGTTATGTGGCCGTTGCAGCCAGGGCAGCCACAATGTACATCATTCAATGGCCAGGGCAGCGATGATGATGAACTTCATTTGGAAATGATGAATAATGGGGGTTTTGAGGGCTAAGGACCATTCTACGTGTACGTCAACCCTCTTTTTTCTTTTTTTTTATAGAAGGCACAGGGTGTTGTAGAGGGCAAGGACCAGACCCATGGTAATTGCTGGCAGCGGCAGCGAACGGTTGTCCTGACAGGATAGGCCACCTACCCTACCCATCCCCACGATAATACTCCCAGCACACCCCCTGTTCCTACTACCCTACGTCAGAGTGACCAGCACTCAGGACCATCACCCTACCACTATCGAGGACACCTTGGACCAGACAGCAGTGACAAGCACCAAGGCTGGGCCAACCCCCCAGTCCTAGTAGAAGCGGAAGCAGATGAACCTTGCCGTACGGGAACTTCGGACGCCAGGCACATGCAATCTTCTACAGGCCCAATTCAGAGAGTCTACCCGGCAGGAGTATGTAAGCAAGGCAAGCCAGCGGCCACGGACACATCCTACTTTCCTTCCCCTAAACTTACCCAAGGCTAGGCGGAACTCAGACTAGCCGTAACAACTTATATTCCTACCCTACCCTAGAGCTAAGTCATGCATGAGTAGACCCCATCATATACCTTATAGAACTCCCCAGCCCCGTTGTGTGTATGTGTGTGCCCAGAGGCTATGTATGTTTGTATGAGCCCGTAAGGCTATCTGTATATATGTTCACAAGCCATGTTTGTGTCTTCCTGAAGGCTATGTGTTCTCTGTGTAACTGTATAGTGAGATGTATGTGCCTGAAGGCCAGATATGTGTTACAGTAGTACTATGTAGAGGGAACTATGTGTTCGTTGAAGAGATGACAGGCAAAGCTAGACTTTTTTTTTTTTTTTTTTTTTTTTTTAACCGGCTGAGATTGCTAGTGGTGTTGGTATGAGCATCCACCACTAGCAGCTCAGCTACTGGCTCCAGTATATTGGTGGGGAGCTGCACCTGCTGGAAAACGGGTCCAGCGTCCCTCAATCAGGTATTACTGATGTATTGTTCAAAAATAGGAAGTATGAAGGAAAGGAGTACTGCCTCTTCAGCCAGAACCTGACCGCCAGATGCCCGTGGTATCCTAGCAGCATTACCTCCTATAGCCTACTCTGCAATAATCAGAAATAATCATATAGAAATCTTGTTGGAGAATATGACCAATCCCTCCAGATTCCTTATCTTTCCTTCAAATTCCTCTGTCCCCCTGAAAACCTCCCATCATGTAGTTCTACTATCCTTCGAATCCACCACAAACAAACCAGCCTCTGTGGCCTTGTCTGTTCGCCGGAACCAACAATGTTATCTAGCTGCTTACAACATACGAGTACTATTATTCTCATCATTCGTATCCAAACCAGCTTATGGGGACCACTTTCGTGCTCTAGTGGCCGGTTTTTTTTCCGTTTTATTTGTTTTTTTTGTGATCGATTGTTTGAAAAAAAAAAAAAAAAAAATCACCGAGGAGGAGGAGGAGGAGGAGGAGGAGGAGGATATCAAGGAGGAGGAGGGGGAGGAGAATAGAAAAAAAAAAATCCAATCGAAGAAATGGATTGGATTGGATCTTGATTTTGAAATCAAGATCCAATCTATTCGATTTGTTCGATCGGATAATCTTTTTTTTT